>ML120426.1:1970-406920 GCA_003788595.2 Choiromyces venosus 120613-1 | reverse complement strand
GGAACATGTCTGATAGGTGCCAGTGAACATCTGGGTGTCGAGATATCTGTCTTCAAAGTCAGGAGAAATTCACAAGTAAAGACTATTTCAATAGCAGCCTGTAGCTCAGTAGAGACTGGTGCTAGGAGGATATGGGAGGCAGCATTGGAAGGCTGGAATTGAGGGAATCCAGGAGCATGTCTGATGTGCATGAGCAGACATCAGGGCATCGAGATATCTGTCTTCAGAGCAAGCAGAAATGTACTAGTAAAGGCCATTTCTATAGTAGCCTGTAGCTTGGTAGGACTGACACTAGGAGGTCATGGGAGGTAGCATTGGGGGTCTGGCATCGAGGGGATTCAGGATCATGTTTCATGGGTATGCACAATCATCTGAGTGTCGAGATATCTATCTTTAAAGTTAGCAGAAATTTACTAGTAAAGACTATTTCCATAGCAACCTGTAGCTCTGCAGAGACCAGTGCTAGGAGGACGTGGGAGTTGGCATTGGAAGGCTAGCATTGAGGGGATTTGGGAACATATCTGATGGGTATGAGCAGATATCTGAATATCAGGATATCTGGCTTCAAAGCTAGCAGATATTTACTGGTAAAGACCATTTCCATAGCAGCCTACTGCTTGATAGAGACTGACATCAGGAGGGTGTAGGAGGCGGCATTGGAAAGCTAGCATCGAGAAGATCCAGGAACATATCTGACAGGTGCCTGTGAAAATCTAGGCATGGAGACATCTGTCTTCAAAATTAGTAGAAATTCACCAGTAAAGACAATTTCAATAATAGCCAGCAATATCAGGAGGAACTGTGCTAGAAAGTAGCTGAAAGTTGCCTTAGAACTCTGACTTGGACATTGCATCATGACATCAGGGTATCGAGATATTGGTCTTTTATGTTACAAGATTAGAGTTTGCAGCATTTATTAATTGTAGATGTACTTATTGAATGTAACTATGGCCACTAGTCCGAAGCATTTGTGATCTCAGACATGTAGTCAATTGCGATTGCACTATAGTAGGGCCAGTAGTGGGTTAGTCGGGTTGTGGTGTCAATGGTAAGAAGGATATGCATATGTGCACAGGAGTGAATAAGAAAAGGAATAAATGGGCAAGCCAACCACAAAAACAACCTATTGTAAATTTAATTATAGAAATTTGAAATAAAGAACCTTGATACTATCTAATACTTTATATAGCCTCCTCTTGTGTCCAAAACTGCAGTCACTCTACTAGGCATTGATTTTCACAACTTCTCAAAAAACTCCTCAGGAATTTTCTCCCAAACTAAGGGTAAGGCCTTGGCCAACCTCTTCTTTGCAGCTTCCTTTCCTTCTAGGGTATCTGCAATCCTAGGGTGCTGCTCATACAATCACCTTTTAAGCTCAACCCATGCATGCTCAATAGGATCTAAATCAGGAGAGTGGGGGGGTGTTCCTCCACTTCAATGCAGTTTCTCTCCAACCAATCCATAACACTATAAGCTTTATAAACAGGAGAATTATGATGCTGAAAGAGGATATCTTGCATACCAAAAGAGATGATTTGATGAATAACAGGAAAAAGATATCTTTTCAAGAGCCTAACATACCTGATCCTGTTGACATTTTGGGTAATAGGAACCAAAAGGCCTTTTCTCTTACCCCAAAAGCAGCCCCAAACCATGAGAGATATTCCCTTATTCTTCTCCTTTGGATGGATACAATTAGATAGCCACTTCTCTCCAGGTTCTCTAAAAGCCCATTGCTACCTTGGATCCTTGAATTTCTCCACACTGTACTCATCACACCAGATCACTCCTTCAAAATCCTCTACTATCCAATCTTTATAAATAGTAGCCCATTTCAATCTCTTTACCACATGCTCAGGCTTGAGCTTGAGTCTTGATTTGGCTAGCCATTTCTGGACATTGGCCTCTCTGAGTACTCTATCTACTATTTTATATACAGTTTATCTATTAGTCAATCATGTCCTATCACTCAGAGTAGTACCAGTGTGGGGAGCTTTACCAGTAGAAAGTGATATACCAGGTGCATATCTATCTCGAATATCAGATCTGGTCATTTTCCAGTTGGATTTGGCTGCCCAGATGATTGTGCAACATTGCTGACAGCTAAGAATGTGGGTGTAACTCGGGTGAGAGATGTTTTCCAGTGACTGGCACTCATATGCCTAGACAAGGAAGCTTTTAACTGTTGTCTGAGCCTGGCCAATGAGTTAAACAATAAGGGCAATATTCTGGAAGCAGTAGAAAAGGTAATAATCATGCCTTTTTCAACATTTGACATCTCTCTTTATGAGGTTTTAGGAGGTCTTTTTTTTTTTAGTTCTGAGGGTTTTGTATATCCAGATTGGTAAACCATAATTAAAGGATAAAGGGGCAGGTGGTCATGGCCAGAGTATAAATTGTTTGGGTATGTTATGATTGTAATAGTAATACTGTTCACATTGATGGTTGCAATCTGGCATTTTTGCAAGGTAGCTTAGTAAGCCAAAAAAAATGTTTCATGAATACTTCTGACCAGTGGCTGTATATGATTGTGTCATGATAAAAATTATGAACTATGTAAAATAATATGGAAACAAATCTAAACTAGGCAGTATAGTCAAGTTGTACTTAGCAAAGGCAGGATGTGAATTCTAAGACCATTTTCATCTGAATAATTAGGAAAGGAGATCAGTATCAGGACTCAAGGTGGTTGAGAATCCCAGGAGATAATATCCAGAATTCAGATAGCTGCAGGAAACTACCTGAGGATAGCAACTAGAGGGATCTACAGCAAAATGAAAACACATAGATGTGGGGTAGCCATGGGTCTGAATAGCTAATAGGCTACCATAGAAGTACAGTGTTAGGACTAAAGGGCATCAGGAAAGCAAAACAATAATATCTAAAAAGGGTATAGTCAGAGTGTGCTGACTGAGGATAGTAACTAGAAGTTACAATAGTATTATGAATAAACTTGGAAGCAAGAATATTAGGGATCAAAATAGCCATGGAGAAATAGTAGAAATGATATCAAAAAGAGGGTGGCCGGTCCCTGACATAGTCACCATATAGAGATACAATATCTGGAGTTGAGGACAACAAGAGTGTGTACTTTAGACAGTAGTAGGGTAAGTAAGTATCAGAGAAGAAGTACTAGATCAAGAGTGACCAGAGACAAACTCATAAGGGTACAAGAGTTCGAGGTGTAATGAGTTAAAATACTTGATCAATGTAATGAGGAGGGGAGAGTAATGAGGGGGTACAATATGGGGACCATAATGATATGCATGTAATACAAACCATAGTTTTAGTGAGGTGTGATGATGAAATATCACTCAGTTCAGTAACACCCCCTAACATCTAACATGGAAACGAGATAGAAATACGAGAGTGGCGAGGGGGAAAATTATGAATATATTAGAAAAAAATAGATTAAAAAGTAGGTAGATGACTTTGTTTGACTTGGGCGATTGATATGGCAAAAGCGAGGAGAAACGATGTTAGGAAAAGAGGATTAACGATACTGAGATAGAAGCACCGCACGAAAAATGGTGAGATTTTGGGATAATGTAGAGGAATACTAAAAAGAATGACTCAGAAATTTTCACCACAAAAGGTGGAAATTTGAGGAAGATTGCGAGGGGTACCACAATAAATACCGCAATAAATAGGAGACGAAAACTGGTATGGTGCAGTGAATACTTGACGAAATTGGGTATAATTTTGAGAGAATGTCCTGAGGGACATTTTCAAAATGCAGTATAAGTTACGCGAGGATTGGGGCAGATTTGGTAGAGGTCATTGGGGGTACCGGTGAAAATACCAAGATAGTAGAGCTGAAGAGTAATAAATACTGCATAAAATATGCCAAGAAATGAATGGAATACAGGGAAATACTAAAATGGAAGACTCGAAAAGTTTTGCATCAAATGGTGTATAACTGATTGACATTTCGAGGGGGTACCGCAATAAATAGCTTTGGTGAGATCATGAAATCTAACTCACTTTCTAAGTATCCTTTCACAGGTAGCATTGAAGTGAGCTATATATCAAATATTAATTACACGACTTTGAGTACAGTTACAAGGTTATCAGTCCTGTCAAGATCAACTTGGAATGAATCACAAGGTGTCTGAAGACTAGGAACTAGCTTTATGCCAGTATCTTGAGCATCTAGATCAAGTGGATACCAGTACTCACTTGCAAATAGTTTCAGGTTATGCAAATACAATTCTCTGATATGCACACATAGGTACAGGACCAGTACCAACTATCAGTGATCTATAGACTCCTCACTTCCTGAAACGTCATCCTGAGTACTTCATTTGAAAGCAACAAACACTCAATATTGGTCAAAAAAATGCACATCAGCCTGATAGTATTCATGCATGGTTTGAAAAATGCCATGCAGTCTGTGAGGAGTATGATATTCAGCTCAAGGATCAGTGCAACTTTGATAAAACTATATTTTGTATTGGAATAGGACATGATCAGTGGATCATTACCTGTAATCCAAATTGGCACACATACTTGGAAAGTTCTACAAACTGTGAGCTGGTAACTATTTTTAAAATGATTAGTGGTGATGAGGTTGTGTTCCCTACTATGATTATTGTTCCTGGTATTATCTATCAATAGTCCTAGTATACAACAACCATCATACCTAATGATTAGCTTGTCAGTACATCAGAAACTGGTTACAATAATGATGAATTAGCAATAAAGTGACTTATCTATTTTGAATAGTTCTCTGCTAGATGGTTGGTAGAGAGGTATCAACTGTTACTACTTGATGGTTTTGGCTCTCATGGTATGAAGCAGTTTCTTGACTATTGTGATGAGTATAAGATTATTGTTTTCTGTCCACCTCCTCAGTCAAGTCACCTTCTTCAGCCCTTAGATGTGGTAGTGTTTCAACCTTATAAGTATTGTCATACTGAGGCTGTTGAAGTAGCCACTCGTATGGAGTGTGGAGACTTTGACAAATCTAGATTTCTGGACAAGATTGATTCTATTTGCCAACAGACATTCAAGGTGTCGAATGTGAGATCTGCATTCCAAGCTACAGGGCTTATTTCTTACAATCCTGATGTTGTTATTTCAAAGCTTTGTGAGGTGGTTCCCACACCCCATCTGAGTCAACGTGCAATACCACTACCAGTATATTCTCCTAGTATTCCACTCACAATTGCAAGCCTTAAGATGCAAGGTGTAGAATTACTACATGATGCAAAGGATCTGTCATCTGACTACCAACACTGACTAAAACTCATTCTGCAAGGTGGGATAGCACCAGCACAATCTGGTGCATTGGCTACAGAACATATGGAAAATACACAGGCTGCTGAGCAAGCATGGAATTCAAGACTCTGGACTGAAATAGAAGTCAGATACAAACAGTGGGGGTACAATATGCTTCTGAGACATGTGAGATGGTAACAAGAAGGAAGGATGCAGAGGTGGAAAAGGCAGAGAATCAGGTTTGTAAGGCACAAAATGCAAAAAACAGGTTTGAGTGAGGAGAATGTAAACAATTCCTTGATGAGATAAAGGCAGAGGTGAAAGCCAGGCATGCTGTTTGGGCATATAAAAAGAAAATGTTGAGGTTGCTAATAATAGGTATTAGGCAACAACCAAGGTTGTAGAAATTAATATAGAACAGAATATTATATTCTCTATAATTTAAATATTATATTCAGCCACAAATTTGAGTTGAGCTACATCCCAATATTGAGCCCAAAGTCATGACAAGCCATAAAGTTGTGTTGAGCCACAAATTTACCATGGTAAGCCACCAAGTTATGTTGAGCTGTAAAGTTGTGTTGAGCTGCTAGGCACTCTTCAGAGTACCCAAGTTGTGAGCTTGCAAATATCTGGGGGTTGTAGCTGCCAGCCACAACCTTTGTATGATTAGATATCTCATATTCTATCCATTTAGGGATGGTAACTTTGAATCATGGAGACAGTGACAGTCAGATAGGTGGCAAGAGCTCAATCTTTAGTGGATTCTCTCTGACTAAGAAGTTGCACCAAAGAAAGATAGCACTGACCTAGCTGACGTTCTGGCTTAAGATATATGGTTGTACAAATGTTTCTATATTAGGAAGAACATCAGAAATGCAATTGAGCTCCATATATCTACTCAGTATACTTCCAACAAGTATGATAAGGATCCTAAGGCACTTTGGGATAAGCTAAGTGAGCAATACATGAAAGCTTTAGGGTTAGAGATATACTTTGTTCAAAGATCACAGTTCAATTGTACTCTGGAAGCCCATAGAATGGTTGCAAAATATATTCACTAGATCGACTGAATTATGAAATACCGAGAAAGAAGCAGAAGAAGTGATCAAGACCTATGAGAAGACCTTTAACAAACTCAACAGATTGCCTGCACTATAGCATATATGGGGCAATCTTCAGGCATCAGCTGCTAAGCGTAATTAGCCTGTAGAAGTAATAGCAGGAATTAAAGTCTGTGAGTCAAGTCTTAACTGTGATCCCAATACTGTTGGTGACAATATTTTGGCAGTAGGTGGGAAGCCATTTGGAAGATCTTTCCAAGGTAGATCTAGATGGAGGGGTAGTAGCAATGATGAGAAGAGACCAAGAGGAAACACTGATGAGACTTTGATATGCTATTATTGTCAGAAGAAGGATCACCAAAAAAGTGACTGCTAAAGGCTCAAGGTGGAACTTGCAAGAAATCTCCCAAGAGACAAATTGAATATGTTGGTAGGAGCTGGATCATCTGAGGAAGATTCAGAAAAGCTTACATAAGGTGTATTTACTGCCTTGTTATCATCACAATTTTCTAACAGCCTAGGACATTGGCTACTAGACAGTAGCTGTAGTCCATATGTTACTAGCACTTGTGAATAGTTTTCCTTGTATACTCAGATTGCACCTGAACAATATCAAATTCATGTTGCTTATAATATGCAGTGTGATGTACTAGACAAAGGAGATATTATGCTTATGGTCTGGGATTCAGGTCATCAGTGACCGGAAATTTGCATAATTGCTAGCCTACTTCAGGTACCAGAGCAGGGAAATCAGAGTTTGCTTTCTATTTTACAACTTTATAAAGCTGTTTACCATGTCAACATCTTGAAGGGAGGAGGAGCAACTTTGGAAGGAGATAACAGATTAGTTCTTAACTTGGATGAAGTTAATAGGCTATATATCCCAAGGATAGAATTACAGGCTGTTCAGAAGAGAGCTGTAGTGGGATATGCAGAGACTGGAGAAACAGAGATATTCGCTGTTAAGTATATAGTGCTTTGGCATTTTCACCTGGTACATCTGAGTCTACATGTAGTATGAAGATTATCTCAAGAAGGCAATGAAATACCTAGATTACTAGTAGTGCTAAGATGTATATATATGGGTTGTGTATATGGTAAGATGATTCACAAGGCCTTTCTATTTTTATTCACCAGCTCAGATACTTCACAGATGTTGGAGCTAATATACAGTGATATTTCTAGGCCAGTGATGGCAGCCTGATTAGAGAGAGCAGTACATTTATTGTCATTTACAGATGATTATATTTGCTTCAAAGTTGACTACTTGATTCAATAGAATTCACAAGCCCTGGCATACATCCATGAATTCAAGGTATGAATCAAAAAATATCACAAGTTATTCAAAAGGTTACATATAGATGGTGGAGGTGAGTATACCTTGAACAAGTGCTACTATCTCCTGCAGCAAGAGGAGATTTGGGTATAAAGAACTACCCCATACATTCTACAATTGAATGGAATGAGTGAATATGCCAATCAGATAATTATAGGTACAACATGTGGACTTCTCCATGCTATGATATCACTAAAGGAATAATGAGGAGAAGCAGTAATGATGGTACTGTATGTGTGGAAACAGCTTTATTTGCATACTCTGCTGCAAGGGCAGACTCTATATGAATGTTGTTTCTAGCAGAAACCTGTCTATAAGCATTTATAAGTATGTGGTTATTTAGATTATGCGCAAGTCCCATTGAAGAAGCTAAAGAAGTTAGACAAACCTGCTCCAGAGTGTATATTTGTCAGATGTATTGATAAGGTAAAGTAATACCACTTCTATGACTCCAAGAGGAAGTAGATTCAAATCTCCTGTGACATCATGTTTGAGCAATCAGTAGTATACTACAAGATGCAATTTTCCCCCAATATACCTCAATATCACTTTTATGCTCCTGATATTTAGCCTTAGGAGGAACACCTAACTTGAGATAATGAGTTCAATGAGTAGTATGAACAAGTGGCATTACAGGAAGTTAGTAATCTGCCAGATATTGAATACAAATAGGAAGAAGAAGCATGAGAAGTAGGATTTCTCCACTAGGGGCCAGCATGGCACCCTACACCTGCCACAGGCTGGCCTCAGGCCTGATTCTCCTAATTCTATCCTACAGAGCTGACCTCTTCCAGCCTACAGTGGTGACTTGGGACAAGATATCCATCTTCTAGAACAAGGTACACTGCTGGGTCACCAACTGCTTTCAGGCTATGCTCACAACAATACTGGCCTGTGAGGCCTGCCTCCTCCCTGCTCCCAACTATCCTTAAATACAGGAGGAGAAGGGTAGCACTCAGCCTGGCCTGCTCCTCCCCCATGATCAACCCAGTGGTGGCTAGACTACCTCCCACCATTCCCATATCAGACTCCTTGGGCATCAAGTACTCTACAAGAGACCTGGTACTGGCAGGAAGAAAGACCAACTGCATCCCCCTCTACTGGAATGCCTACAAGGTATCTGCACCATCCAGGAGATACCTCTCCATCAACACCCTATGCCATTCCCTGATTCCTCTAGTAAGGGGGCAGGGCTCATTCCTACTTGCTACTCCCTACCTGCTCCCAGACCTCCCACTACCAGAATGCTTGGGGACCAACCCTTATGGCAAAGTCAAGTCCGAGCTATGCACCCTTCTCCTCCAAGACTGGGCCCTCCAGTGCCCACCACCACCATACTACTAGTACCAGCCATCACTCAAATGCCATACATTCATGGGCTTGGACAAGTTCATGGCTGGATGGATACATCACATGCAAGCTAGGAAGAGTTACTTAGCAGCCCACACAACTTAGGAGAACCCTGAGGCCCCCACCATCTGGCCTTTCTGTGAGGAGGAGGATGAGACCTTTGATCATGCAATTCTGAACTGCCCTCCCAAAGCCGAGCTCTGACAACTCCATCTCCCTGGGGTCAATGACATAGGCCAGGACTCCCCCATTTAGGCCTTAGCAGACCTTATGCTTGGCCTTTCCACCTACATCAGACACATGGCAACAGGGTTCCTGCACACTATGCCAGCCCTTTGGGGCCCAGTGATATCTACAACTACACCAGACCCTGGATAGGACTGCCTCCTGGCTGCCCTGCCACTATATTCTCCTATTGTTTTTTAGTTAGCTTTCCTCTCAGTATGAGTGTTCTTGGTTCATTAGCTTAGGATTTTATATATTTCTCTAATCACTAGATTGGCCACTGTTTGGGGTGCAGAGATGTAATTGTCTACCTAGGAGATCGGAGCAGAGGTTTCTTTTGTTAATGGGCTTGCTGTATAGTTTTGTTTTTATCATAGCCCTTAAGGCTCTACACAGATTCTTGTACTTAACATCGAATATATGAGATATAAAAAAAAAGAAAAAAAGCATGAGAAGTAGGTGATATAAAAAATTGAGTCAACTCCACCACCTGAAGTAGGTATCAGGAAGAGACTTCTGAAGATTGAATGCAAGCTCCAACTAGATAGAGATAGTAGCTTCTGGAATAATGAGTTTGGGGAGCTTCTGGTAGTTATGGAAGGCTGCTGGATGCATAGACAACAAAATAAGGCTAGTTCTAGAGTGCAAGTATCAAATGATGCCATGATTTCACCAGTTTATATGGTAGAATCAGGAACTTGAAATTACAAAGTGGCAATGAAATCAGAGGAAGGAACTCAGTGGTAGTTAGCTATTAACTGTGAATATGCTTTGATTATGAGAAACAAAGTCCTTGCTTCTGTTGATTAAACTCTATTAGGAGAGAAAGTATTTCTAACAAGATTGATCTTGAAGTAGAAAATTAACAGTGATGGGCAAAGAGTGAGATATAAGGCAAGACTCATGGTACAGAGCTTTCATCAGAAAGCAACATTAGATTTTAAAGAAATATTTACTCCTGTTGCTGGTCTAATGAGTGTACAAGTGGTTCTTATAATCGCTAGATTATGAAACTATGAGATATATCTTAAGGATATAGTTACAACATTTCTGGAAAACAAAATGAAAGAACTTGAGAATATTTACATGCAACTACCTTTAAGACTTCTGAGTGACCTGAGACTGGCTCAACTGAACTGAACTGTATTCTGTATGAGTTAAAATGATCCCCACAATGCTGGTATGTGTTGATTGACAAATACTTGGTCACAAGACTTAGTTATTGATGGGGGCATTTCGACTTTTGTATCTACACATATCTGAATGGCATGATCGTTGCTCTTTATGTCAATGTAATGACCCACCAGAAGGTGTCTTATGGTAGACTATTCTTACACCCATACTGGAGACCCTGAGGTTGATGGGTAAGGATAGCTTGGTTCACTATATTGGACAACTACGCATGCTATAAGATTATAGTATAGAAGGTTAGCTCAGGAAAGTCTCATGTAATTAGACGTGGGTTACCAGGATGTAAGGTCTGAGTTACCCTGCCATAAGGTCTGAGTTACCCTGACAAGGCACCCAAGTTACACTACCTTACAAATAGGGGTACGTACTTGGGGCAGGGTGTGATGCTGCATGGATTGGGCACTTCAGTACAATCCAAAGGCTACAAACCTGGTACCCTTTGAGGGGTTATTGCAGGGGCTACAGGCCTCTGAATACTCTAGAATTTTACAGAGGTATTCCTAGCACACCCATGCAGCCCCAGCTTAAGGACTGCATGGCATAGACCTATGGTTGTTGAGTTGCTCCCTTCCTAGCAAAAGGAATTGAGTTCAGGTATTCTTGTAATAGCATATAGGTTGTCACTGTCTGTCTGACCAGATAATATCTATAGGATATAGGAGAGGGCATAGGGTGTGTTCCAGAAGAAGGTCTATCTTCTGGTACAAAGTATGTGCAAAACAGATCAGAACTGAAGGGGTTACTAAGGTAATACCAGAGGGGTAGTCCAGAGCCTCCCAGGTAGTCCCAGGGTGGCCCAGAAGATGTTGAGGCATCTCCAGACAGGTGAAGCTCACATATACACAACTCATGCCCAATCACTGTAAGACTATTGGGTTTATTTGAGAACTCTGAAAGGATGATTATTATCATGGTAGGGGTACTTTCAGGGAGTTGACTGTGGGTAGCACCCACCAAGCCAATCCCTAAGGTACCCTACTAGGGGAGCCAAGTAGACTTTCCTATCAGGCAAAGACCTGACTAGAATGAAGTAGATGGTTCCACTCAATTGTGAGAGCTATGTCTACTGAAGGCTTCTATAGATGAAATGCATATGGGTATGAGAGTTCGCCAGTGGAATGTCTCCTCCATTGCATGATAGTTTGCCACAAGCATGTCACCAATCTGAAGAGTTTTTCCCCTGGGGTTGCATTAGAGATGCAGCGCTGGAACACTTGATGTTGGAAGGAGATTTAGTCAGAGGAGACAGACATCCACCAAGAAACAATATCCTTAGTTCAGTGTGTTGGTCAACATGGGAAAGACGGGTGTGCTCATGATTAAGTTACAGTCGTGATGGGTAGGAACTGGCAGTATATGATATTCTACTTAAACTATATGTGAGTTTCACTCTGCTTGAGCAATCAACTACCTCTCGAGAAACTTACTGAGTGAAGCTGTGGCTTAATGATATTAAGTTTTACCATTTTTGATTCTTCTTTACTATACTGTTGATTATTGCTTTTGATCTTGGAATCACTTCAGTGTGGTCACAAACTTGGGATCCATCTTCCCTTAGGGTGGCCCCATTATAGTATATTCTTAAGAGATTTCCTCGCTTACCTCTCTTGAACCTTTTGTCCCAAAACTTTCCTATATTGATATATTCAAGTACAAGTCACTTGACTAGTACAAGAAGCATCAGGTGGAAAGAATTATGTCTTCTGAAGTTGGTTTTACTGACTCTGCAGCACAAGGATAGGCCACCCAAACCCTATGAGCTAATATTATTACAGATCTATGCAGTTTGGAGTAGGAACCTGTACTATTATTGCTTCAAGCTGCTCCCATTGACGTTCCTCAGGCATGTAAAGAATTGGTCATTGCAGACCCAAGGGGCCTCATACAATCCTTTTCCTATGATACTAAGTTTACCGAGATGATGACAGTTGATGATCAGGGTATCAGCTTTGCAGACTTTACATGTGAGTACAGCTAGTTGTCAGAAGTGTTCATGAAACATGTCTTGACTTACTAAGCAACCTCACCAAAAATACCAGATCGCTAAGTTTATTATGACCATGAATGGTATCATAAAGTTACTCACTACTGTAACACAATTTACAGAACCTGCTCCTCAATTTATTTGCTTCCATCTTTTAACTATGGTTTACCGATGCAGATATGCAAATCCTTCAGCACCAAAAAAAAAAGAACTCCTAAAACGTTATGAAAAGAGATGACCAATATTAAAAAAGGCATGATTATTGCCTTTTTCTACTGCCTCTAGAATATTACCCTTGTTGCTCAACTCATTGGATGGCCTTGGGCAACTGTTAAAAGTTTCCTTGCTCGAGCATGTGAGCACCAATCACTGAAAAACATTCCTCACCCTGGTCACACCCCAGTTCTTAGCTATCAGCAGCATCACGCAATTGTCCAAGCAGCCAAATCCAACTGGCAAATCACCCTATGTGGTTTCAGGAATAAATATGCACTGGCTATTCCCCTTTCAACAGGTGAAACTTGAACATCCCAGAGTAATAGAATATGATAGACTAATAAACTGCAAATAAAATAGCGGATAGAGTACTCAGAGAGGCCAATATCAAGAAATCGCTAGCCAAATCAAGACCCAAGCTCAAGCATAAGTATCTTGCTAAGAGATTGAAGTGGGCTACAGTTCATAAAGATTGGACAGTTGAGGATTTTAAAGGAGTTATTTGGAGTGATGAGTGCATTGTGGAGAAATCCAAGGATCCAAGACAACAATGGGTTTTTACAGAAGCTAGAGAGAAGTGGTTAGCTGATTGTGTTCATTCAAAAGAGAAGAATAAGGGAATTTCTCTTATAGTTTGGGGGCACTTTTAGGGTCAGAGAAAAGGTTCTTTAGTTCCTATTACTAAAAATATCAATAAGACCAGGTATGTTAAGCTCTTGACAATGAATCTTTTTCCTATTATTCATCAAATAATCTCTTTTGGTATACAAGATGTCCTTTTTCAGCAGGATAATTCTCCTGTTCACAAGGCTTATAATGTTATGAATTGGTTGGAGAGAAACGATATTGAAATTGAGGAACATCCCCCTTATTCCCCTCATTTAAATCCTATTGAGCATGCATGGCTTGAGCTTAAAAAGTAATTACACCAGCAGTATTCTAGCACTGGTGATACCCCAGGAGGAAAGGAGGCTATTAAGAAGAGGCTAGCACATGTATTACAATTAGTTTGGGAGACAATTCCTGAGGGGTTTTTCAAGAAGTTGTGGAAATCAATGCCTAATAGGGTAGCTGCAGTTTTGGAAGTAAGGGGATGTTATACAAAGTATTAGATAGTACTAATATTCTTGATTTCCTATTTTTATAATTTAATTTATCATTGCTAGTTGGTTGGTAGGCTTGCTTGCTCATTCTTTTGCTCATTGACTCATTTTTTTACTCATTCACTTGTTGACAATGCAACCCCACTACCCCACTGCACAGCCCTAGTATGGCACAATCACAATTAAACAGAGCTCAGATCATGAACACTGCTGATGACTGGCTGTATATTGAACTGTATATCCTCCAGGAAATCAGTTATTAGTTTCCTGCAGCTCAGGAATAGTTACACTTCTAGAATGAGTAAAGGCAAGCTGGGTTGCATCAGGATATGGTGAAAATAGCACAGAGTTGGATGTTGGATCAACAGACTACATTTTGGGAGTATGTTCAAACTATCAATACACTAAATACCAGGATCGGAGCTCTAGAGAAAGCAATCCAAGGTGGATATGGTATAGACTCTGATCATAATGCAATTATGAGAGATGCTCCTCCACTTCCATTAGTGCTTACTGAAAAACATGCACCTAACTTTGCTCAAAAGCTTCTCAAGAAGTTGCAGAAACTAGAAGAAATGCAATATCTTATCTCCTTGAGGATATGAGAAATCAGTAACAATTGGGAAGAACAGTTCTCTCAGGAAGCCTCACAGGCTATGTCTAAACCCACCCCACAAGGAGGAAGAAGTAGAGACAATAGTCTCTCTAGGGTACTAAGTCCTATAACAAGACCCATGATGAGGGTGCAGAGAAGGACAAGGCAGACACTACAAGTTGGAGAAGCATCAATAACTCTTTCAGGAGCGAGGAATACCACAGCAGTTGCAGTCTGACCACCAACAGCGGAGAGACCTCTTGGTAGTATAACATTAGTCCCTACAGGACAGGCACTATAGATGTTGGCATGAAATACTCCTATAGTCATTCTGCCAGCCCCATGGCTTAAACCTTAAGGTAGTAGTTCTGGTTTTCTCAGGGTCCTGTGGGCTTGGGCATATTCGCTTGCGAGTGATTGTACCCCTGCTTGTTGGGTTGAGGGAAACTCAATTTTAGATAAACATAACCACTATGTCGACAAGTGTATCAAACCTCCTTCTCATGTGGTTATACACCTACCAGGAAAAGGGACATCTAAAGAGAAAAGAGTTGAAGTTGAAAAAACACCCTGTGATTCCTGTGGCTCACATCGCGACCAAGGACTGCCACTCACAGCAGGTACCAGTTTGGAATACCAACAGTCTTGGTACAAACCTGGGCAAGTAATGGGAACTCCAAGTTAATTGGATAGTTCTCACTTAACTCCTCTGATACTACCCCAGTGCTAACATCCTGGAGCAGTTCTCACTTTAGTGAACTGGGTAATTCAGAAGAATCCTTTGATGGATATGATGTTCTGGGGGGAGGTGGAGGTAATAGACCTCCTACAGGTAGAAATGCTGGGGTTGGAGGAGATCCAGGTGGTACTAATTCCTCTAGCAGCTTAGACGATGATGCAGACTCCCTCCCTGATCTTGAGCAATTGCTTGAACAATGTAAGTCAAACAGGAAAGACTCAAAGACGAGATGCTATGACCACAGAACTTGTAAGCTGGTCAAGTTATTACAGTTATGTAAGAAGGAAAGCAAGACAGCTTCCCAGATAAAGGGTAAGAAACTTGAGAAATTAGGTAATGTTAAGGCTTTTACAGTGGATATTAATAATACTCTGAGGTTTCTTAGTGATGTGGAAATCAAATTTAATTATTTCTGTGAGTCAGTGATGGAAGACATGGATAAGATTAGTTTGGTTATCCCTCTCTTAGAAGGTTCTACCGAAAGCTGGTATATGGGGCTCCACCGTAACATTAATGAGGGGAGTGCCTAATGAAGTGGGATGTCCTTCAACCCAGACAATGAACTTCATACCTGGGAATGATTCCCTCATTACTTGGAAACTAACTTTGGAGGACATGCCAATCAGGATCGCTCTTTAGCTGAGTGGACCTCACTGGAGATAAAACTTGGCCAAGTAGACAAGTACTTAGACAAGGTCATTGATCTAATGACCAAACTAGTGGATATGGATAGATGAGCAGTTAAAGACAAGGTGCATATTGGCATTATGTTAGAACTACAGACAGCCTGGGCACAGAAGAACCCCTATCTTGAGGATGTTTATGAGTACCTCATTCTCAAAAGGAAAACTGGCCATGATCTGGAATATAACATCCACTTTAGCCATACTGTGGTTCAGGATAAAGCATCCAGTCATGATAAGAGTGAGGACAAGCATTTCTTAAAGAAGCAACAGAAGAAGTGAAAAGGTTCTGGTAAGCAAAATCCTAACCCTACTGACTCTTCAGGCAGGTGTCAGTCAAAGCCTGAAAATTCAGAGTACTAAATTGGTCATAAGAATATTCCTAGCACTCACCTTGACAAGCGCCAAAGCTTAGGTCAATGCAATAAATGTGAACAACCAGGTCACTTCTGGTGAAAATATACCCTGGTTACTCTAGTTATTAGCTCTTTCAAGCCACCTAAGGTATTCAAGTGATCAGCAGAAGAGGCAGGCCATATGTCTAATCCCACTAACAAAGTTAAGTACATTGAGGCCCCTCATCCTATTGCTTGGAGAATTCTTGAAGTCAACAAATCAAATCCTCCAATAATGGAGATTGATATGGATGCTTCAAACTAGGTAAGTAATCCTCTAAAGAGAATTTAGTTAGTAATTAATAATTTCCCAGGCCAACGATGGCATGCTGGTATGATACCACTTGATGTACTGGAGATGGACAAGGTAGGTCTACCCTCTGAAGACTATATATAGAAAGCTAAAAAAGTTGACTAGGCTCATCGGAGCAAGGTAGTCAAGGATGGAATGGGTTTTCTTATGGGTTTTCAGTATTGAGGGTTTTCCCTGTTATATGGCTATCAGATTTCTCTTATTATGTACTGTTTGGTTTTTATTGGTTTGCTTGGATCTAGTTTAGTTTTGTTTTCATCAGGTGGGACTTGATTATATACAATTGAAAGTTATTTCCAAGTCTACTTGGGGAGAGTTTAGTACCCGAAATCATGCTGGCATGATAGTAAATAGCATTAACTACTTTGACTTGTGATTTATACTGCTTCTAACTTAACTGTTTACAAAATGCTTTTATAACTTAACTACTATTGACCTATTGTAGCCACTCTTGTCTCGAAGGTTAAGAGAACCAATACCCTTACTTGCCTACTTACTTTATTCGATTTTAGAAATGTCTAGCCAAGGGAAACCCAGAAAGCAGCAAAGACTCTCATGTCCACTGTGACATACAAAGTCTATCCAGGTAATGGTTAGACTTGAGTGGCAATTGAATGTAAAAAGGAGTAGTGCTGAAGCAATACTACTGGTAGATAGCAGTGTTACAGGAGCAGTGCTCAGTAGCAGATGGGTAAAAGACACTCAAATACCCTGTATCCCAAGGCAGACTCCTTCCCCTATATCAGATGTAAGTGAGAATGATATCTCCAAATCTGATCTCCATTATACTAAGCTGGTGAAGATGAAGATGGGAGACCACTGAAATACAATAAGTTGTGACATTGTGGAAATGCCAGAGGGCAAAATTGATGGATATCTTCCAATGTCCTGGTTCTATGAGTATAACCCAGACATTGATTGGGAAAAAGCTAAACTGGCCTGGCAGTCAGCATACTGTAAGGTAAACTGTCTAGCTAGGTGTAGTTACTGCTAATTAGAGTTTATTACTGAGGAAGAAATAATGGCTGAGAATCAAGAATCTGTCCATCTCCTTGGGATGGCTAAGTTCTTGGACCCGGATGTGAATGATATCACAATAAAGCTCCTTCCAGAATATAAGGATGTTAATGATATCTTTAGTCAAGAGAGGATAGAGTCCTTATCACAGCATTCCAAGAATGATCACAAGATCGAACTGCAGGTGGTTATGACTCCTTCTTTTGGCTCGATCTATCACCTCTCCAAAACAGAACTAAAGGAACTCTATGAGTACCTTGATGAGATGCTAATGACCAGAAAGATCAGGAGATCTAGCTCACTGGCCCCTGCTCTGATATTATTTCTACCAAAACTGAATGGTACCTTACAGTTATGTATCGATTATAGAGGACTGAACAAGATAACTATGAAGAGCCATTATCCCCTCCCCCTAATGAATGAGCTGAAGGATAGACTTGGGAAAGCAACAGTATTGACCAAGTTAGATCTCAAAAATGGCTACTACCTTTTGCAAATACCAAAGGGTGAAGAGTAGAAGACTGCTTTTTGTTGTCAGTATGGCTTGTATGAGTATACCATGATGCCCTTTGGCTTATGTGACATGCCATCTACTTTCCTGAGTAGGATAAATGATATATTTAGAGGTCAATTAGATGAGGAAGTCATTACTTATATGGACAATATTCTGATCTACTCAGAAACTATAGAAGAACATGTCACTCTAGTTAGAAGAGTAATGGAAAAGCTGAGAGAAGTCAGCTTATACTCAAGCATCAAAAAATCAACCTTCCACCAGAGGGAAGTTGAGTTCCTAGAGTATAAGATATCTGATTGTGAGATATTAATGACAATGGAGAAGGTGGAATCAATCAAGAACTGGTTGAGTCCAAAGAGGATGGTCAAAGTACAAAGCTTTATGGACTTTCCTAACTTCTACGGAAGGTTCAACAAGGGGTTTAGCAAGAGAGCAAGACCACTGACAGACCTGATGGAAAAAGGACATCAAATAGGATAGGACAGCAGCCTGTATAGAGGCTTTTGAACAATTGAAGAAGTTGTTCATATCCAGCTCTATTTCAGTACACTTTGACCCAAATCAGCCAACAAAGTTAGAGACTGTTATGATTGACTTTGCATTAGTTGCCATTCTATCTCAGCTCTGTGAGGATGAGAAATGGCCCCCTGTAGCCTATCATAGTAGGAAGTTCATACCAGCAGAGGTGAACTATGTTGTCCATGATAAAGAAATGATTGTAATTGTGGTGTCATTCAAAGGAAGGGATGATTTACTAAGGTCTATCACTGATTAGATTATTATATATACTGATTACAAGAATCTTGAATACTTTAATAGTACCAAGATACTAAATAGATGGCAACATCACTGGATGGAGTTCTTGCAACAATTCAATTTTACAGTTATCTACCATGAGGGTAGGTTGAATGAGAAGGCAGATACATTGTTGAGGCATAGGGACTACCACCTTGAATGGGAGGGTAATTCTCAACTGAACCCTGAAATAACCTTTTACTGACCTAGTCAATAGGTTGTAAATGAAAAGTGGGACATCTTACAACCACAGGTGTTACAATCTTACCAAGGCTATTAGTTACAATCTTCCTTTTTGGAAGGACTTAAAAAGGCAACTAGTGTAGATGACAAGTACATGAGCATATTCAAGTTGGTCATCAACAGGTAGAAATATGTTGACTCTAGTTTTTGGGTAGAGAAGGACTTACTACTCTATAAGAATAGGTGGTAGATACCCAAGGCTAAAGGGTTGAAACAAACAATCAAGGAGGCAGAACATGATTCCCATGTTGCAGGATACTTTGGGACATACAAGACCATTGGATGAATCAAGACAATCTTCTACTGGCCAAAGATCGACAAGCACATCATGAAGTAAGTGCATACTTGCAATATATTTCAGAGGAGCAAGACAGTCTGATATGAGAATTTGGGTTATGTGAACCAACTGAGGGGCCAATAAGACTATGGAATACAATCTCTATAGACTTCATTCTAGCATTACCAGAGTTTGAGCGGTACACTAAGATATGGGTTATTGTTAATCGATTTCCAAAAATAGCACACTTCATATTATTGACAATGGAGGTGTCTATAGAAAAGTTGGCATTAATATTCCAGAAGGAGATATGGCACATATATGGGTTCCAGGAATCTATAATCTCAGATTGAGATATCAGATTCACCTCTAAGTTTTGGGCAAGCTTGGTGAAGTTACTGTAGATCAAGCTTAATTTATCAATAGCTTTTGCTCCAGAAACTGATGAGTAGACTCAACAGGTGAACCAGACTTTGGAAGAATATCTTCAGAGCTATTGCTCATATCAGCAAGATGATTGGGTGTCTTTGTTACCATTGGCAGAGTAGACATATAATACTTCCACTTCAGAATCTACTAGTGCATCTCCCATTGAGATTACCTATGGATTCAACCCTCATACCAACTGGTCAGGCATAATTTCAGATAGCCAAGAGATTCATCCAAGCAGTGAGCTCTTAGTATGGAAGTGGGAAGGTTCATGGTAAGAAGTCAGAGAAACCTTACAAAAGACACAAGGAAGGCAATGGAAATGGCATGACCAAAAAAGGCTACCATCTTCAGAATAAGTGCAATGGAAGATGTGACCAATGTAGTTGCAAAAATAGCTGACCAGATAATGATGAACTGAAAGAACAGGTGGATGAAAATGCTGATGGAGAAGTTGGACCACCAAATGTTTGGCTCCTTTGTAGTTAAATGAAAGGTAAGGTCACAGGCATCTGGGCTCAAACTGCCAGCTCATTGGTCAATTCACTCTGTATTTCATATCAGTCTTCTGGAACCATATCAAGACAATCCAGTAGGAAGACCTCAGTGGGAGGTTCCGTTACCAGAGATAGTTGACAATGAACTAAGTTATGTTGTTGAATACATCCTGGACAGTCACTAGTATAGTAGAATTAAGATTGTTGAAGATTAAGGGTAAAGAGGTACTTTCCCTCTACTGAAATAGTGCAATAGTTAAGTTTGAACTTGGGATAGTTATTTGGTTGTAATTGCGACACCCTTCCGACTATTATAGTCACATCATTTCTATTTTCAGATAACTTAGCTTTTGCATATACTTTCCTTTTATGAGTTTTATTTATAACAAGTGATGGACATAAGTGTCTTTGATTGTTAGAAGTGTATCACAGTTATGTTTATATTTTCACATCTTTCAGTCGTAACTGTTTCTCATTTCTGTGTATTTAAACAGTGGGATATCACACATAGTTCAACAAGAATAACAAGGATTACTCTTCTCTATATTCTTTACCTATCTTAACCACTCTCTTTTCTACGCCCTTGTAATTATCTCAAAGTTGTTTCGCCATCGAGTTTTACCACTCTTGCTGTTCTTCCAGTCAGCCTCATACACCATTATCGATTAAAGATGAGCTCCCACTACTGATTTATTTACTACTTAGTAGCATATGAAGGTTATGGATGGGCGGAGAATTCATGGGACCCTTTCGAAATGCTAGGAGGGATAGCTACAGAGACCCTTAATGATTTTTACAGAAGGTATCCACTCAAGCTACAGGATCACCATGTAATGAATATACCAAGACCTGGAAATATGAGACATCACTAATAGTCTGGGATGGACCTTAGAGATGAGGGGAGTCATATAATGACCTACCAGAACGTGTCTTACAGTAGACTATTCTTACACCTATATCGGAAACTCTGAGGCTGACAGGTAAAGATAGTTTAGTTTACTATAATGGACAACTATGCATACTATAAGATTATAGTATAGAAGGTGGGCTCAGGAAAGGCTTGTATAATGAGGCCTGAGTTACCCTGACATGTTGTCCAAGTTATCCTACTATAAGGTCCAAGTTAGCCTGACATGGCACTCATGTTACCTTACCTAGCATATAGGGGTACATACTTGAGGCAGGGAGTGATGCTATATGGATTGGGCACTGCTGTAAAATTCAAAGGTTATATCCTGCTACCTTTTGAGGGGCTATTGGAGGAGCTACAGGGCCCTGAATGCTCCAGGACATTACAGAGGTATTCCTAACACCCCTCTGCAGCCCTAGCATAAGGACCACATATTATGACCTTATAGATGTTGAGTTTCTCCCATTCTAACACAAGGAATTGAGTGGAGACACTCTTGTAACACTACATAGGTTGTCATTATCTGCCTGACCAGAGGCTGGCTGTAGGATATATGAGAGGGCATAGGGTGTGTTCCAGAAGAAGGACTATCTTCTGGTACCAAAAATGTGTAAAATGGATAAGCGCTGAAGGTGTTACTAAGGTAATACCAGAGGGGGAGTTGAGAGCCTCCCAGGTAGTCCTATGGTGGCCCAGAAAATATTGAGGCATCGCCAGAGAGGTGAAGCACACATAGGCACAACTCTTGCCCCATTGCTATAAGAATATTGGGGTTGTTTGAGAACTCTAAAAGCATGAACCTTATCATGGTAGGTACACTTTTGGGCAGTTGACTGTGGGTAGCACCCACCAAGCCAACCACCAATGTACCCTACCGGGGGAGCCAAGTAGACTTTCTTATCAGGTAAAGAGCTCACTAGAATGAAGTAAAAGATTCAGCTCAATCGTAAGAGCTATGTCTACTAAAGGCTTACATAGATGAAATGCATATAGGTATAAGAGTTGATCAGTAGTATATCTCCACCATTACCTAATAGTTTACCACTAGCATGTCAACAATATGAAGAGTTTTTCTCCTGAGGTCGCATAGGAGATGCAGTGCTGAAACACTTGGTGTCAGAAGGAGATTTACCCAGAGTGGACCAATATCTACAAAGGAATAATGTCATGGGTATTGTGTGTTGGTCAACCCATAGGAGACAGGTGTGTTCATGATTAAGTTAGAGTAGTGATGGGTGGGAACTGGCAGTATATGATAATTTACTTCAGGTATATGCAAGTCCTACTCTACTCTGATAATCAACTACCTTTCAAGAAACTTACTGAGTGAAGTTGCATCTTAACAATATTAAGTTTTACTGTTTTGATTCTTCTTTACTCTACTGTTGATTATTACTTTGGATCTTAGAGTCACTTCAGTGTAGTTGTGAACTTGGGATCCATCTTCCCTCAGGGCACCCCCATTACAGTTATATTTTTCATCATCTGAGTGAACTCTAGTCTGAAAATAGGTATCACAGAGGTCTATCTTACTTCTCTATTTTGCTCTTCCAACAGCATTGAGCATTATTTGCTGGTTAGATATCAGTGAGTGGTCCTTAATTGTGTTTAGATTCCTTTGCTGTAGATCTGCCAGTTGTCTGATGCTGCCATTTGGTTCGCCTTGCACAAATATACTTGATCTACTATATACTTCTACTCTATAACTAACATGTACCTTCTGTTCCTTCTCGATCCATCCTTCGAATATTGGTAGGAGCTTTTCTCGTATCTTGTAGTTTGCTATTTTTAGTTAAAAGGTAGTGTCCTTTAGGTAGATCCTGTTGTCTATGCACCTTCTTGGTGGTATAATTGTAGGTACTTCGTTGACAAATGCCTTAGGGAACATTACCAGGAAATCTGTTGCCTTTTCTGCTTTTGCCATCGCAGATCTTAGCTGAGTAGACTGTCCATTACAGTTCACTCTTACTTTGTAGTGAAGAAAGCATAAACTATTATGCCTACAGTCAATTGTAGCTCCAAGCTTGACAAGATCATGAATACTTAGTAGCATATTGTAGTCTCAAACATATGTGACCATCATCTCAACTCTTGGTATCTTCATCCTCCCTATCTGAATATTGACAGTGCTATCATAGTTACTGCTTGATCTTGATCCTTTAACTGGCATTTTTAGAGTGACTGGACACCTTCAAAGCTGGTAAGGGATGTTATATGTAGTGACAAACTAATTACTTATCAAGCTTCTAGTGGTGGTATCTGTATCTGCTAGGACTCTTGCTTGTTTGCCATTTAGTGGCACATTGAATTTGAGGAGTTAGAAGGGTATGGCAGGATCATTAGGTATCCTAACAGTTGTTTTGTAAGTCCTAATAGTGTCTTATCTATTCACCTCTTGAGTTGAGGAACTTGCCACCTCATATTACTCATCACTGCTATCTGTATCATCCTCTGTAATCCTAACATGATTGATCCTGACTTCTTTCTTGGGGCATTCATTTGCCATATATCTTTCTTCACCATACTAGAAGCAAGATCCTTCATTTTTTCATCAATCTATTTCCTTCTTACTAGGTTTTTTATCCTTCACCAATGTTATCTTCTTCAAGTTTGCTGGTGCCTTCACTTTTTATGTTGCTTTGCTGCTTGCCACTTAGCCGAATTGATATTCTTTCATTGATTTGTTTGTCTTGTTGGCGCAGGAGCTGCTGCTGCTACCATAGGCTCCAGTTTTATCTATAGCAGTATTGTATCTTTCTGCAATCTCTACTATCAGGGTCCAGGTATCTGCTTCCTTGATTTGGGGATCAATATTTCTTTTGAGGCAGGAATCCATTGCCTCGAGGAACTGCTACCTTTGTGTGTAGTCTGAGACAGATCCTCTATAGAGGGTAGCATTTAAGTCTTCCAGTACTCCAGCAATCTTCTATATTCTTGCTAGTTTACCTCCAGTAATTTGCAATTCCTTCTGTCACAGCTGGTAGCAGTTGTCCATATGGGTGGATGCTTCAAAGAGTTGCAAGAATTGGTTTTGAAAGGTCTCAAGGTTGGGTGTGTCTTCGTGCTCATTGAGTAGTATCATATATGCATTATATGCTTATTTTTTTAGTATAGACTCTATAGTAATCAACCATATCTTCTCTATCATCATTGATATCATACTTTGAGTGGTACTTTCTTACTTCTCGAAGCTATTTTTTAAGTCTATTTGGTTTCTGGTAGTCTCCTTCCCCACTGAACTTCAATGGTTGAGGGAGTTTAATTTTTGGCCTTTGTGCAGCATTGCCAGCAGGTCTTTGTACCGCATCACCTATACCTGCTCCTCCTGGTGGTGATGTGGAGTCTTCCAAGCATTTTGAACCATGGGGTTGTTTGCCATTGCATTTGGGTGTATTAGGTTTGACTTATTTTGTTGGGGATTCTAGGAGTGCTCCTAGAGGTAGTGTTCACTCTCTGGATACTGACTGACTTGCCACCTAGCTTGGTACCTGAGATTAAACTCTGCCTCCAAAGACTGTTTCCAATAAGCTTTCAGAGCTAGGTCTTGTTTCTTGACTGTTACTTCTTGCTATGTACTGGAGGATCTATTCTGCAGTGAGGTCCTCCTCTGAGTCAGTATTAAGGTCTTCTAGTTATAGGGTACTTTCAACTTGAGTTGAAGTTTTGGTTTCTGAGTCTCAGTTGCTGTCTATTCTGAAAATGTTCTTGCTGAATCCTAATCTTTGGGGTAGTATAGATATCCTTTAGGACCAGGTCCTTTGATGAATACTTTATTCAGAAATTATGAATGTAGCACCTGAGCTAGGAGGGTCTTTCCCTGCCACTCCTACTTTTAACTAGTTATCAAGATAGAGGAAGGGTCATCAATCCTACCTGGTATTTTTATTCCTGAATGCCTATGAGTACCTGCACAGGGTCAACTTATGTGCAGAGGTGAACAAAATGTAGCAGGGAATAACCTGTATGAATTAATACAATAGGGATTTGTGGTAGTCTAGCTAGCATTCTATTCCTAATAGAGACTAGAGAGGTAAAGACAAGAAGGTCTTAGAAGAAGTGTAGGGGAAAAAGAAGCAATAGAATTACTATTCAACTAAGTACATTTCTTATCTAGGTTTTGTTTGAAGTCTGGCAGCTCCTGCTAGTCCAGAAGCCTATCTTAAATACATGATTTCCTCCTTTCCAGGTAGAGGTTGCTGAAAACCTGCAACCACCATCATTACCAGTAAGTACACACTACTAGAATCTTATGAGCCTACAAGAATCCTGAAAGCCCAAGGTAATCATTTACCCAAGTCTTATCTCCACTGCCAGTATACATGACCATTGCTTCCCTTGGAATCCCTAGGGCAAAACCTTGCCCGTACAAAGGTATAACTTATCCAATCATAAACAAGTTACCAGAACCTTGATGATACTAGTAGTGATACAATTAATCAATCAACATGAGAACAAATAAAATAATATAATAAAGGAAACTATAAGCATAACCAGTATACAGTTGCCAGAACATGTATACATGTTACAATATAGGAGCATTGTAAGATGTATTATTGTATGGAATATTCCTAATTCAAAAAGATAACAGCTACATTAGGAAACAGGAATAATAGAATAAGTGTTCCACAATATATATTATAGAATAGTATCTCACTATTCAATTTTAAAGTATTTAAAATTACCAATCTTCTTTGTTAAATAAAGTTGAGTACTAGTGATATATCAAAACTACCTAATTTAAAGATTAAATTATGTGTAAAATAAATTGAAACAAAATTCAAAACAAATATATCCCATTTTAAATACAAAACACATTAAAACTCAAAATATAATCTATATTTGAAATTTGTTTCTAAAGTGAAACATCTTGTTTCCAACATAAAATGATTACAGTTTATCTCTCAAACAAAATCAGAGTTAAAGCATAAAATAAAAGATATTTTGATTAAAATATAAATAAATTTCATGTTAAATATTTAAATGTAAAACTTATTATAATCTAAAACAAAATCAATAACATGAAATTTGTTTCCACAAGTGAAACATCTTGTTTCAAATGTGAAATAATAACTGTTTCTTTCTACAACGAAACAAGATATCTAACAAGGTAATAGCTGTAGTGATCGCCATACTCCTTGGAGAAATGATAGAAAGTATTTACTATCAATTATTGTGATATTGAGGTCCAGTGACAATGTGGAATAACCTAGGACCATAAGTTATATATTTGAAGATCTATAGATCTTCACTCATACTCAGGTACTATACAACATACTCATCCCACATCAGAGAGGAAGTAGTAGCAGCAGTACTCATACTACCCAACATCATCATATCCACTCTACAGTAGCATGTTTTGTTTGAGTCAGTTCATTTTTTAAGCTGTGGTAGAGCTCTTGTGATTGGTTCCCAGAGTTGATTAGTTTCAGTAACTAGCATATTAAGGATTAGAAACTGCTATATCTACCACCATTCGATGGGAAATGTTGGTTAATAGACTAGTTTGATTATGACTTCTACTCCATGTATGTAAGCTAGTTTTTGCAGCGGATAATATTCACATATATCGCCCCTATACCTCTATTACTACCCAGCCCTACACACAAGAAACTGGGACAGAATTGGCATACTAGCAGAACAGGACCAACTTGATATATCTATACAAAC
This sequence comes from Choiromyces venosus 120613-1, assembly GCA_003788595.2. Lineage (NCBI taxonomy): Eukaryota > Fungi > Ascomycota > Pezizomycetes > Pezizales > Tuberaceae > Choiromyces > Choiromyces venosus. Next base: position 380,154 of record ML120426.1, on the reverse strand, counting down.
TTGTAGTTAATACTATAAGTGCTTGTATTCATCTGTTAGAGTGACTATAGGAGTAGACCAAATATATTTATACATTGATCATCTTCTTCATCTCATCTTATACTCAGTTAGTTGTAATCTGTAACGGGGGTACCCTAAGGGAAGATGGATCCCAAGTTCGCAACCGCAATGAAGTGACTCAAAGATCAAAAAGCGATAATCAACAGTAGAGTAAAGAAGAATCAAAACAGTAAAACTTAATATCGTTAAGCTGCTGGTTCACTTAGTAAGTTTGTCGAGAGGTAGTTGATTGCCAGAGTAGAGTGGGACTCGCATATAGTTTAAGCAGAATATCATATACTGCCAGTTCCCACCTGTCACTACTCTAACTTACTCATGAGCACAGCCGTCTCCTCCGGGCTGGCCAACACACACCACCCAGGACATTATTCCTTTGTGGATGTTGGTCTGCTCTGGCTAAATCTCCTTCCGACATCAAGTATTTGAGTGCTGCATCTCTAATGTGACTGCAGCAGAAAAACTCTTCATATCGTTGACATGCAAGTGGCCAACTATCATGCAACTGAGGAGATATACCATTTATGAACCCTCATACCCATATGCATTTCATCTATGCAAGCCTTTAGTAGACATAGCTCTCATGATCAAGTTGAACCTTCTACTTCATTCTAGTCCGATCTTTACCTGATAGGAAAGTCTACTCAGCTCCCCCGGTGGAGTACCTTGATGATTGGCTTGGTGGGTGCTACCCACAGCCAACTCCGCAAAAGTACCCATACCGTGATAAGAATCATGCTTTCAGAGTTCTCAAATAACCCCAATAGTCTTACAGTGATTGGGCACGAGTTGCACCTATGTGCAATTTACCTGCGCAGAGATGCTTCAATATCTTCCAGCCCACCCCAGGACTACCCAGGAGGCTCTGGACTACCCTTCCAGTATTACCTGAGTGACTCCTTCAGTTCTTGTCTGTTTTACACATATTTGTTACCAGAAGATGGCCCTTCCTGTGGAGCACACCCTATGCCCTCTCATATATCCTACGGACAGCATCCGGTGGGACAGACGGTGACAACCTATACTGTGTTGCAAGAGTGCCTCCACTCAATTCCTTTTGTAAGGAATGGAGCAACTCAACAACTGTAAGCGCATGACATGCGGTCCTTACACTGGGGCCGCAGGGGGGTGTTAGGAATAGCTCTGTAAAATCCTGGGGCATTCAGAGCCCTGTAGCTCCTTCTATAGTCCCCCAAAAGCTACCAGGTTTGTTGCCTTTGGATTTTACCATAGTGCCCAATCCTTATAGGATTGCCCCCTACCCCAAGTAAGTACCTGTATATGCTAGGAAGGGTAACTCAGACCTTATGGCAGGGTAACCAAGGCCCCATGTCATGGTAACTTAGACCTTATGACAGGGTAACCAAGGCCTCAAGTCAGGGTAACTTGGGCATCGTTCCGCGAACGTTTCCCAAGCCCGCCTTTTATACCACTCTCTTATAGCATATGTAGTTGTCCAATATAATGAACCAAACTACCCTTACTTGGTGACCTCATGGTCTCCGGTATGGGTGTAAGAATAGTTTACAGTACGACAACCTCTGGTAGGTCATTACATAATCACAAGAGCAGTACTGGAGAAAATGTGAAACTGATACAATATAGGATGTTTCTCCCACTAGCATTGCATCTTTTATCAGTGATGTGAGTTGACAGCTACTATCTATGGTATGGTAGGTTGATAGAATAAGGAGAACAGTACAGTTTGTGAATGACTGTACTTATTGGGGGTGAGAAGTGATGTTGCAGTCTAATGATGATGCAGAATAACAGCTAGGTGTATGCCACTGCGGCTGGTGTGGCTGAGGCTCTGTGGCGTGGGATGTTGTGGCGCTGTGGTGTACCACGTGATGGTGGCGTTGTGGCGCTGTGGCTTGGGTCATGTGATGTGGCGTCGCATGGCTGAAGGTGGCTGAGGCTTGGCGCACGTGACTTCTCGGTTTGGAAGTCTGAGCCCACTTACAAGAATAGGAAATTACCGGATATAGTGATTTTCCCAATTAGGAAATATTTCCAAACTAGGTAAGTCTTCGCTTCCAGTAAATGTACTACTGAATACAGTACACACCAAGGGCATGCATAAGATAAGTACATGCATGAAGCACGCGATCAATCGCATGATCGGTAAAATGTGATATGTGATCGATCGTCGTGACTTATGTACAAGGAAGAATTTTATACGGGTAATACAGTTTCTCTTTGGGCAACCCTTCCAGTTCTGACATATTTGTAGGTCGCTGACTGTATGATTATGCACCTCGCTTAGCATCCGAGGTCGCCGACCATATGATTTAAATAGCGCACACCACTACGTGATTAGGCCTACCATTTTTTCGATTTTCACTGTACACCCTCACCGTAAAATCCTTCCGTCTTATGATAAATTGCGAGGACGACGCTATAACCCCCCAAGGGGGACGATGACTATATATATGGGACGTCCCCAAGCATACTGAAGAGTCTCCACAACACGGATGACGAAACGAATGACCAGTTAGTTTATCACCAAACTTCTATCTATCGTCTGCAAACCTTTCTTGTTTTTACACTCTTCACGATCAAGTTTTTTTGCTCTACGCAGTAGAGATCACTGTACTCATTATGGTCCCACCCTAACCCTAACACTAATGCCACTTGTGGCTAGTAGAAACTAGGTGTGGTGTTGTGAGTGTGGCGTTGTGGCACATCACGTGAGTGGTGGTGCTGTGGCGTTGTGGTCGTGGTGTTATGGCGTGTGGCAGTGGTGCAGGGCATGTGACTAGTAATCACATGTGGTGGCTTGGACTGAGGCTGAAAGGCTTGGCATCATGTGACTCACATAACCTTCCCGATTAGGAAGGTTGTTGCCCTTATCGAAAAAGGAAATGATAAAATGTTTCCCGAATAGGTAAGTCTTCTACATCCGTGTTGAATTACTGAATTCGGAAGACTATCTGGGGGTCATGCATGCAGTGTCATCGATCAAACAATCAACGTGTCTTTGGATGCGTTCAGTTACTAAATCAGGACATCCTTCTGCCTTCCGATACGTACAGGGAATATTCACTGCTCGACCCACACCTCACTTGGAATACGAGGTCGCCGACGCACGAATATGCAGTCAGCACACCACTTCAGGGTGTCTTTCTGCCGTGTCCCACCACACTTATAGAAATTTCCTCGGAAATTTCCTGCTCTGCCATTCTATGGACCGGCTAGTAAGTGTTTCGATACTGAGGACGACCAACATAAATATGCTCGGTCACCCAGCATACTGAAGAGTCTTTTGGAACAAAGACGAAACAAGCATCACTGTTCTTCCCCTCATTGTCGGACACTTGTCTATGCTCCTCACCTTTTTCGCCAAACTCTTCCTTCTGTTCACTCCGTTGCAGCACGCAACCCCTACACCTTGTTCGCTTCGCTCTCTCGGTGCCTAACCCTAACCCAGCAGACTACTACGGAGTGATGTTCGCCCGACTTTCCCACCACAACAACAATTTTCCTGCACACCCTTGCAGGAGAATCCTGTTCTGTCGCCCCAAGGGGGGGCTAGCAAGTGTTCCGACACCTGGGGACGATTGACATTAATATGCTCCGTTGCCCAGCGTACTGAAGAGTCTTTCTGATTAAAGACGAAACAAGCATCACGTCGATTCCCCGACTGTCTCGACCTTGTCTATGCTCCCCTTCACCTTTATCGCCAAACACTCTTCCTTCTCTCCACTCTCTCTGCAGTATGCCGACCTTTACACCTTGCTCCCTTCGCTCGCTCGGTGCCTAACCCTAGACTCTGATCATATTTCAATGATTTCTTTATGACTAGGGGCTGCTGAAGATGTTGCTTGACAGGAGTGTAGTCTGGAATCCTGGATGGTTTTGGGTAGTGCTGAATGGGAGTGGGAAAGCAAAATTGCAATTGCTGAATCAGGTTGTGAATGGATGGAAGAGGCTGAGAGAGCAGAGATAGTTTGAGGGGTTCTGTCAGAATAGTTGCTAGAGTATGCTAGCAGTGAATCTATTATTTATCTCTTGCTAATATTAAGTTTTTATAAGTAGGCTTATTATTATAAATTGAAAATGTCATACCTGAATAGATGCTACCAGCATTGGAGAATGTATCAGAAAAGACTTCCAAGGATTCTGTTTTTAAGTCATTAGTCTAGATTTCTTTAGAGTTATCAGAAATCCTTATAACCAACCTGTATTACTAGTATTTCTCAGATCACTATCTTCTCCAATCATTAAGTTTGGCAGCTTCTCATATCCTAAATCTATTAGTATTGTATTTCATTTTTTAATATGTTACCATCAGCCTACCACTAATATGAGATAATCTCAAAACTAATATTATAACTTCATTAGCCTTCATTCATCAGGGTTTTACTCTTCTTTACTTACCTTTTTTCCCTTTCCTCCTTCTCATATTCTGTACCTGGTTCCCTTCACCTTCACTGTCCTCACCTTCTATTTCAATATCCTCTGTAGATATTTCAAGTTCCTCGCTTTGAAATGGAAAATAGTTCAAAGGTTACCTACCTAGTATTGTTCTTTCAATATCTGTATTATTCAAATCAGCTTCCAACTTTTACTAATTTGAAGATAGCTATTGAAACTTACCAGAATTGTTAAAGGTTACATTTGATGTCTTATGAAAAGTTGTTTCCCTCTTCATCTCTATATCCTGCAGTATTTGCTCCAATCCTGAAAGTTTAGGCCAACCAGATATTCTTTTCTCCACCTGTCCTTCATCCTCTCTATCATCTTTTCTCATAATAAAATATTAGTACAATATCTACTCCTTTGTATGAGGATTTTTACCCATTTGTATTTGATTATCATCTATGTATATTAGTTCTAAGCTTTCTTAAATAAGTAGAATGCTTTGTTCTTACCTTCATTGTAAAGATCTGAACCATCACTTTCCTCCTGCACTTCTTGTATATCAAGAAAAGCTTGATCTTCACCAATTTCCATATCCTGAAAGGTTTGCTCAAGTCCCACAACCTTAGGTCATCTTACAATATTTTGTGTATATTTTTCCACTGAATCTTCTATATCTATATTCTCCAATTCCTCCCCTGATGCCTGATCTACTTTGTTCTCTGACAAGGTTGCATAGTTATAAGTTAATTTTTACTCTATCAAGAGGTAGGATAATTTTTCTGCTTACTGAAGGATCCCTGACTCTGGCAATCCCAGGTGACCAATCTATAGCTGATTGAATCTGTGTTGTATTATTCTCCTCCTGTAATACCACCTATTAAAGATTTAAAAGTTAACATTGTGATTAACATTGTGATTAACATGGGCTTGAAATGGAATTTAATTGTACTTACCTTTCCACCTTCAGACTCTGTAGATGTTGCATCCTGGACTTTTGATTTTCTCTCCAAGTATCTCCTCTTATCTGAAGCTTGTTTTAGTTTTTTTTTCTCTTCTGCAGACTTTGTAGGTCTTCCTCTGAGATTTTGAGACATGGTAGTGAAATAAGAATGTTTTGTAGAAGGTAGAAGAGTGATTGAATAAATTGAATTCTTGGTATATGTAATAGGAAGGTAGTTGTTTGTACATGTAAAGATGAATAATAAATTGATATAAGATAGAATATACCACATGTTTGCTTATATAATATGATAGTATTCAGGGAAGAATTGGGACTAGTTCTGAAAATGGATAGTTCTTAAAGATAATGGAAGAATATAGAATTTTATGATAATTGAAATAGAAGGAAAGAAAAAGTTTTAATGTACTTGACCAGAGTACATATGAATCTTTCAGTATCAAATAAAACATGAATGAACATGTTGTAATAAGATGAGTATTAGAAGAAACATTGACTTCCAGAAAAGGTTTCTACCATGGAAATATTTTCTGTAAAGAAAGTTTTTCTAGCATGGAAATCTTTCTAGTATGGAAATCTTTCTAGTATGGAAATTTTTCTATGGAAATTTTTTCTAGTTTGGAAACCTTTCTAGCATGGAATTCTTTTCTGTAGAGAAAGTTTTTCTAGTATGGAAATCTTTCTAGTATGGAAATTTTTTCTGTAGAGAAAGGTTTTCTAGTATGGAAATCTTTCTAGTATGGAAAGTTTTCTTGAATGGAAATTTTTTCTGGTATGGAAACCTTTCTAGCATGGAATTCTTTTCTTGAGTGAAAATCTTTCTAGCATGAAATTTTCTTCTTGAGAAAATCTTTCTAGCATGGAAGTTTTTCTAGTATAGAAATCTTTTCTTGAGAAAATCTTTCTAGTTTGGAAATTTTCTAGTATGGAAATCTTTCTAGAATGGAAACTTTTCATTGAGAGAAAATTTTTCTAGTAAGGAAATCTTTACATGAGAGAAAACTTTTCTAGCATGGGAACTTTTCTAGTATGGAAATCTTTTCATGAGAGAAAGTTTTTCTAGCATGGAAATTTTTCTTGTATGGAAACCTTTCTAGCATGGAATTCTTTTCTTGTGAGAAAATCTTTCTAGTATGGAAATCTTTCTAGTATGTAAATTTTTCTAGTAGGAAAAATTTTCTAGTATGGAAAATTTTCTAGTATGGAAATCTTTTGATGAGAGAAAATTTTTCTAGTATGGTTCCGGAAGACTAAACTCTGTACTAACTTTCTGACAAAAAGTGTGACAATTTTGGTCATGACGCTGAGTGTAACACTCCAAAAATGTGTTACCCTACCTCCCATACATGCAGAAAAAAATAAAAGAAGCTAGCTTTTGGGTGATAATTCCTGTTTTACTATACTTCACTTCTCAATTATCATACCTGTATCTAACCTTTCAACTATATTTCTATCCATCAATTCCCTTCTTTTCCTTTTCTAATACCTACTTCTCTTTTTATTTATCTGCAGATATCCACAATCACCACCCCACCACCCAGCAGAATCCAACAGTCATACCCCAGCCACTTGATTTCTTATCAACTCTTTTATTGGCCTACTATCAAGGCTCTATCTCTCTTGGATCCTGTTGGATTTAAATTAGGTATTAAATCATAATTTGTGTTTGGAGAATGATGGTAGAATACTCTTCTAACTTTAATAATAGTAAACTATGGACCATGAATTAAGCCAAGAGGAGTTACAAAAAGAGAAAAAGCATGCAGCAACAAGGGAAAGGGTTCAGAGGTTTCGTGAAAAGAGACAAATTGAAAATAGTGGTTCCAACAAACCTCCTATGTCTGGAAAAGAGAGAATGAGAAAATATCGGATACGGAAGCAGCAACAAGCAATATCTATACCTATACCACTGGTAGAACAACAAAGGCAACAAGTTGCAAAAACATATCCATCACAGGAGAGAACGCGAAAGTATCGACTATGCATGAAACAGAAGTCTGGTTATCAAAAAGCAGGACCCCTCACTGCCAGAGAATGCTCACTGAGATGGTATGCTAAGAAGCAGCAAACCAAGATCAGAGATCAAGCCAAGATACCCTATGGCCAGTATACCCAAGGCCAGTTAGGAACTAGAATACCAGAGGACAATTCAGGTCTGCTTGCCCAAGCAGAGGAGTTAAGAATAAAGGCATATCATGATTGGCCGTGCCTTAATGATAAAGTACAGCCTTTCAAGGAGGAAATCCTCGAATCAGCAATGCAGAGGTTAAAGACACAAATTAAGGTTGATGGAAAGAATCCAGCAGCTGGTGGGCTTGGTCTCCAATTGGACTGGAATGTTCAGCTATACACATTTGTTAAGCTGCAACTTAAGGCAGAAAAGCAGTACAGGATGGCAGAGTTAGAGAGATGACCAACAGATAGGATCACAAAGCGTAAGACCAGAAAGGAACTTGCTCTACAGGTTGCAAATGGAGGTGGGTGGTCCACAGCTGTTATGAAACGGATTCTACAACAAGAGGTTATTTATATTCGATATGACAAACTTCCAACACTCAAACAAGGTCATCATATAAAGGTTACAAGCTGGCTTACAGATGAGGGAACAATACTCGCCATGAGAGAGTATATGTCTCTTGCTGGAGAAGGTATAAACTGTGATTCTAATAACTAAAACTATTGATTTAAATATGGAGACTAATGTTTGTGGTAAAAATATAGCAATGGATTCAACAGGCCTAGCTAAAGCAGTTACAAATCACTGGACAAGAACCTATAGCAATGAAATTCATTCATCTGATATGCAGTTACCAATGATATCTCTTGATGGTATCTACAGAAGGATCAAAAAGGCCTTGTCTAGCAGATCTGCTCGTGCCTGGCTCTCAAAACTTGGTTGGAATTGGAAGGAAGTCCGTAAAGGAATATATAAAGATGGACATGAGAGAGAAGATGTAAAGGAATATCGGACCCATGTATTCCTCCCAAGACTGCAAGCCCTTCAGTCACGAATGATGCAATGGGATGAGAGTCTTACTATCATTCCAAAGGAGTATGAGCCTGGTGTTAGGCCTATAGTATTTGTTACCCATGATGAGAGTACCTTTAACTCAAATGAAGGACGAAGAAGGATATGGATCCATGAGGATCAAGCACCACTTCGGAAAAAGGGACGTGGACAAGGTCTGCATGTATCAGACTTTCTGACCCCTGTAGGGCGGCTTGGCAATGGAGATGTCTGCGAAATACTCAAGTGTGGAGGAGATACTTGGTGGACTGGAGAGCTGATGTTAAAACAGCTTACTGAAAAGGCAATACCAGCATTTGAGACATCATTCCCAGGATGTCAAGGGTTATTTGCCTTTGATAATGCTAAAAATCATCAAAAATATGCCTCAGATGCCCTACGGTCTGGAAATCTGAATCTTACCCCTGGTGGAAAAAACACTTTACCAATGAGAGATGGCTGGTTTAAGAAGGCTGGTAATCCAGTAACAATGCATACGCAGTGTATGATGTTACCTGATGGTCATGTGAAAGGGTTAAAGATTGTGCTGGAAGAATGTGGTCTATGGCCAACAAACCGAAAGCTTTTAACACGATGCACAATTCCTGGAGATACTCCTGCCCAAAGAAAGCCAAATCCAGCATGCAAGTATGGGAGCAATACTGACTGTTGTGCTCGTGCCCTGCTCTCATCACAACCAGACTTTCAGGCACAGAAAGGAGAACTACAGGAAACCTTAGAAGCAGTAGGCCATATGGTTATCTTCTACCCATCCTTTCACTTTGAGTTAAACTTTATAGAGTATTTTTGGGGCAGTGCTAAGGTCTATGCTCGGGCAAACTGTGAATACACATTCTCCTCACTTGTTCGCATAGTTCTAGAAGCACTAGCACAAGTGCCAAACAAATTAATATGGAAATATTATCAACGTATCTTGCGAATGATGGAGGCTTATATGCATGATCTTGTATATGGATCAGATGATTTTAAAAAGCATGTATTTACTCGATATTCCTCTCACAGACGAATATCTGAGTCAGAGCTTTATATTTAATAACCTTGTTTTCTACTACTCAAATAATAAAAGTTGTTTCTGCAAATTCCATATACCTATATCACAGGGTGATAATGAGTTTCTTTGATTAAGCATTAAAGAATAGTAAAACATGAATTATCACCCAAAAGCTAGCTTCTTTTACTTTTTTTCTGCATGTATGGGAGGTAGGGTAACACATTTTTGGAGTGTTACACTCAGCGTCACGACCAAAATTGTCACACTTTTTGTCAGAAATTTAGTACAGAGTTTAGTCTTCCGGAACTATACCCTAAATACTGCTGCAATTGAGATGAAATTTTCAGAGAATACCTTTTAATACTTGAATGGAAAACGTAGAAAATATTGAAGCAAAGCATGCCGAGACAGTGAAAGTAGATAGAGTGTACATTCTGAGTGAATATTTAGAGGTGACAGCAGATATTACAAGTGAAAATACTGCTCTGAATGAGACAAAACTTTGCAAGAAACTTTTTACATATTAGATTGGAAAGATTGGAAAATATTGAAATGAAACATGTGGAAACTGTAGAGCTATGAGGGTACAAAGTTTCCAACCGCAATAATTACTACCCTGAATACTGCTCTAATTGAGATGGAATTTTCAGAGAATCCCTTTCAATACTTGAATAAAAAACATGGAAATTATTGAAATAAACTGTGCAGAGATGGTGGAGCTATGAGGGAAATCATGAAATATCACGCAATTTGTCTTCCTTTAGTACTTTGCATGCCCAAAAGAAATACTATAATAGGGGGGGCAAAAGGTAACCAGGGTATAGAGAAATGCTCTAATAATAGATATAAAAAATATCATCACAAATGATGAAGAATTCATTTAGATTACAGGGGGTATCACTCCTACCATTTGTATAAGATCCTGAAATATCACTCAATTTGTCATTCTTTAGTACTTTGCATGCCCAAAAGAAATACCCTGATGGGGGGGCAAAAAGCTACCAGGGTGCAGAGAAATACTCTAATAATCGATATAAAAAATATCATCATGAATGGTGCAGAATTTATCCAGATTACAGGGGGTATCACTCCCACAGTTTGTATGGGATCATGAAAACTGACTCAAATTTTTAACTTCTTCTCAGGCCTAACAGAGAGATGACAGATATATTAAAAATATAAAAAAGAACTTCCAAATGATTACTTTGAATTTTCTTCAATTTGTTGAGTTGTGGTAAGTCTCTGGAGTTTTGTGTTACTATGGTTAATATCTGAACCTGAGTTTAACTATAGACTTCTTCTCAGGTCTAATATAGAGATGACAGACATGATACTAGTATCATGTTTCAAGTTTTCATCAAAATTGAAATATAGATATCTCTTCCAAGTTTTCATCAAAATTAGAATACTGCCATCTTGTTCCAGGTTTTCATGACAATTAGAAACAGGGGTCTCTTTTCCAGTTTTTGTGAAAATTGGAAACCAGGGTCTCTTTTCCACTTTTTGTGAAAATTGGAAACCGGGGTCTCTTTTCCAGTTTTTGTGAAAATTGGAGACTGGTCTCTCTTTTCAAGTTTTTGGTAAAATTAGAAATTAGGGACTCTTTTACATTTTTGTCTAAAATTGGAAACAGGTTGGTATTTTTCAGTTTCCAACAGATTTGGAAACCCATGTATCATTTCAAATTTTTTCAAAACTTACCAATACCTCTTTCTTTTCTAATTTTGGGAATCACTGATTTCTGGTGCAACTCGTTCCCTTCCATGCTTTCTATACCTCTTCCTCTTTTCAAATCTTTCATAAAATTGTACATATACTAGTTGTTTTCAACTTTTACTGTATATTTTCAACATATACCTTATTTGCAATTTCCTGTCAACCTTGAAATCTTTCTCGCTTAACCAATTTATCATACTTATTGCTTAATTGTATATACTTTTAACCTGTGGGTTTGTTCTATACTCCCATGTTACCACTTATATTCCAGCTGTCAGTTCTTTGTGAATACTCTGTTATTTGTATAAGTAGTAATCACATATATATTTGCTTTTTTTTTTCCTTGATATATGATATATTACCTATCCTACTAGCCTTCTATGATAGTTTTTCATATGCTACTACTTGGAATCTCAATCTTTCAGTATCATACTTTTAATACTCTGAGACTACCTTTTACTTTCAATTCTACTATTCAATATCTCTTTTCTATTTTCTAATTCATAGGTCAGACTCTTGGGATAGTTGTACTGCTAATACTCTAGGATTACCATTTACCTGGAATTATACCATTCAACATCATCTTTCTATTACCAATTTCAATAGGTAGTAACTTTGATATCTATCTGTTATATAAAATAAGCTTTTGAGAAAAGTGTAGTCACATGTTCAATATGCCAAGACATAAGCATTGTACCAAGAAAATAAATGCCAAGCAACTAAATGCCAAGAAAAGCAACCATAAGTCTTACATGTGCAAATACTTGTCTACTATATAAAGAGCTATCTTCCCCCTCTTCTCTCCTTCCTTTCTTCTTCCTCACTTCTTCCTCACTTCTCCTCACTTCCTCAGTTCATCCTCACTTCATCCTCACTTCATCCTCACTTCTTCCTCACTTATTTCCCGACTTACCACCTACGATAAACCTTGCAACCTTAATGCTATCCTCTCATGGTATACAGATCCCTGTGGATTTGCTTTAGATAAGTATTCTTGAAGCCTAAATATTGGCTAACTCAGGATGACAGGAGAATCAAAACCAAAAGTCTGCCCTGTTAGCAGATATTGAGTGCTTGATTACTGATGAAACATTACTCCTCATTGCTGGAGATGAAGTTGTAAGTTCCTTATTTTCTTGTGTCCAATATGTCAGATTTGCTGATTATGTATTGTGTTTAGTCTGAGTGTCTTGTTACTGGAATCATTCGAAATTGGTCATCTGAGGTGGCTAGACAGGTTCTCCAACCATTGGGCTTCTTTTCACATGAGAGGTCTGTTGCAGGAGACTCTCAAGCTGTTGCTCCTACCAACCCAGTATCTAATGCTAGTATACCTACAGAAGGTATGTATTTCTTGGAAGAGAAGCTTCAACAAGTTTGTGGGGATTGAGAAAACATCTAACATTATCTGCTGTCTAGGACTAGGTTCATATGAATCTGACATACCTATGTCTGATGGTCTGATCCTGAATCCATTCCCCTCAGGGTCTACTCAAAGGAGCTCTGGTATATCTGAAACTGAAGGTGAAGTGATTGCTACTGGTATGAGATACTCTTCTAAATCCTTTTGTTATCCTGATTGCTTTTATATTTTCATAGACTAAAATAGAAACAGTTGAGGCTGCCACCAATGAGGATCTTCAGACTATTGATGCAGTAAACCCAATTACCAATTTACTTGATCTTGGGCTACAACAAAAGAGAGGTACCCAAGACAGAGTAGTTAAATCCAGCTTATGGGCAAAAAGAATACGCAAATCATACCTGCCATGCCCACTACCAGATACTCTCTTGACCAAAATCTGTATTCTTCATTCAAACGGAAAGTTCAAGTATCTCGAAGAACGAGAACTGTCTGTTGATAATGACTGGAATAGTAATGAGGCATATGCTATCCTGAAGCTCAATGATAACGAAAATGACTATCTAGACAACTTGGCTTATAATTGCCTAAAACCTCAAACACTACTTCTGGTTATGGAGTTGCTGGTTCAAATTTCTCACCATAAGATTTCTGGTCAACCAGAACAACCCTCTCATGTCTCTCTAGTTCCAGCCCTCCTTATAGAAGGTGCTTCACTTCTTGAACAGGATATGATACCAAGAGTTTTAGCAACTACACAACGTGCACATGAGTATATCATGAAATACAGCTTTGATGCTTATGAAGCCCGCCTCCACCTTATGCTTGCCTATATTACTCTGCATGTGACATTGGAGTGTATTATTACACCATTCCTTATTAAGGAAAACTCTGAGATGAATACCAGGCAAATTAAGGGCCTAAAATGGAAATTTTATTTTGAGAAACTGGGTGGGGAGAAGGGGCTTGGATGTAAGCTGCAAAAGCTAAAAGATAACGTTGGCTATGGAAAGATTTTGTGGACCTGGGTAACTGATTGCGGCATTGTTTGGCTACCAACTCTGGCCTCCCTTGATCATGCCATTACTATTTTCATCAAGGCAAATCCCCTGAATAGTATGCACTCCAAGGTTGTTGGTAATAAACTTGCTACACAAGAAATATGGGCTGCATTCTTGAAGGCAATGGCTCCAGTAGTACTTAACCTCCTGTTTAGCATCACCTCACCTCCTTTTACAATGTCTGATCTCTTAAGACTGTACTTCCATCAACCACAAATCAATCAGTCTGCCACAAGATTTCGAGAGGTTGTCATATCCTCTAATTATAATGAAATCCTTTATACCATGGCAGATCAGGAGCCAAACTTGATCCTATTCAAGGACTGTATCAAAGGAACGATCTTTGAAAGTTTGGATATTGAGCCAACACAGACTCCTACCATTTGTTATCCTCCAACACAGGTTACCAAAGTTAATCTAATTAATTAGGTATTGAATGCAGGACCTGATATGGTTCTCCAGTTAAATTGTGGGAACAACTTTGAAGCAGGACCCGTATCCTTACAAGTACTGGAACTTGCGAGCTTGTTCTCTCCAAGTTGTGTTACATGACCTGTCATTACATTTTTGACTTGACTTTGGAATAATGGAGCTATCGCAGGCTGGCTATGGCTTTCTATAGAGAATAGAGAAACTCTGATGTCTTTTTCTGCTCCCACCACTTTCTGCTCTGCTCTGCAAATCATCCTCAAGGCTGGGTCATCTTTAGGACATATCAAGTATGTTGTGCTTCCAGTTGGAAAGGGGCATACATACTATATATTTGTATGTTGCCCACAGGGGAAGTCGGTTTGCATTTTGTACTGGCTACTTGCTGGTAACACTGATAGAGAGTTGAAGGAAATGATAGAGGTAAGCAGATTACTCAAATTATTGCATGAACATGTGCAAGCAGCTAATAATATTAATAGAAAGTGAGTAATATAGAGGTCGTTGTTGGTTGGGAGGTTAGTATAGAGATGCAGGATCCAACAACAGTCAAGGAACCTTTGAGTAAGACGAATATTGCATTACTCATGCTTTATTTACTCCGGTATTTAATTGTCAGATCAAGACTTCCAGGTGATGAAGGAGAGGTAGAGCCAAGTATAGACATTAATGACATTATTCTGGAATGTTTACGGGCTGCATACAGTGAAGGGATGAATGAGGGGGAATGTGTCCTACTATATAGGTTGGAAGTAGCTTGAGCTCCATGGTAACTGTATCATAAATTTCAAATAAAAATCTGTTTGTTACCATTACCAAGTTCAGTACAAAATTCTTGCAAATTGTATTATATGACATGACAAAACTTGTTATAATTTTCTATCATATCATACATTACTGGTAAGATATCTTCTGTCTCCTCTGGACCTGTAGTCATGGAAATTTATATCCTAATAGCTAATGACTCAACACTACCAGACACTATTAATGGTTTTTCTTCCTTTTCTCCTATCAAGGTTAGCTAAGAAGGTCTAGGTTTCATCTCTACATTGCCTGTAGGTATTCTCTCCTTACTTGCCTCTTGAAGTATACCCTCTTGAAGCTTTCCTTAGGCCTTTTTCTCATATCTTATCATACTGGTTACCTCCCTTGCCTAACTTTCAATTCAACTCAGTTAGTGATTGCTATGGTGAGTCATGAACTTTCTGTCTTTCTAAAGATAACTGCAAAGATAGTTCACAGTATGAGAATGTATTCCAACAGGCTCTGATCAGGATCGCTATTCTCTATTTTATTTTGAGACTACAGATTAAGACCTGAATAGGATATCTGATACTAGCTCCGACAGTTTAGGCTGACCATTCCTGGGCCACTTACTCTAAGACAATTACCTGTCACTCTACTAGTACTGTCTATACTTACCTCAATTGTACCCTTATCTATGGTATTCTGCCTTTTAATAATGATGACATCTCTCTGAGATTTAGAGATCAGAAGAGAGACAAAGTATACTAGTCAGTCATTTCACATACTATCTATGCTAACTCCTTACTACCTCTATCTATCCTGGTAAGCAACTGTCCACTACCCATCCATATCACATAGCAACCTTCTGTGTCTAACTGTCCTCGCTGATATCATACTATCTTGCTTTCAGCTACATTGTAGTATCTGTATCCCCATAACTTGGTACCTAACTACCTCTATCTACATTGAGTAGGCACCCAATCACTTCTCTCCCTGGTAGGTACCCTACAGCCTCTATCTAGCTTCATTGTCATTTCAAACTTCAGGCCTTCTTACTCCTACCACACATGCTCCCAGCATTCAATGTAGGAGCTTGAGGACCTCGTGCACTGGCTGAGTACTTGTATTGCCTGGGGTTTATATTTCTCTCCTTATATATGTAGTTATACTAGGGCTTTGACTTTCCCTTAAGCTTAACTTCTACCTAGTACTTGTAGTATTTTTTTCTTTTGGTGCATTTAGTTGGTTCATTATTGCAGGTTTTATTTTCTTTGGTTGTTGCATGTATTGTTCAGGTTGTTTGTAGTTAACGAGAGGGCAGCTTGTTGGAACACTTGTGTAGACTATGTTTTGACTATGCTTTTTCAGTCATATCTTAGGTCCTACATGCGGGTGGAGATTTCTCATAACATAGTTCACAATGCATACAAGAACTATACCTTAAATAGATAAATTCTATGAAATAAACAAAAGTAAAACTAATGTATAATTCTGGAGACTATTTGGAATCTCATAGGTAATAATACATTATTCTCTCCCAGATTGACTAAATAACTGAGGGAATGTGCCATACGAAAGAAATTGCTTTTGAAAATCAAGGAATACTGGGGAAACTATCATCCTCCTCAATAGCAGCTATCAGATCTTCCCATACTTCTGGAGAAATAGCATCCTCGACATTACCAGTATCAGGTGAGGGAGATATGCCTTGAAAAACTTCTAGTTGTGGCGTTTGTGGTATATTCTCTGGTGATGTAGCAGACTCTATTGTGACAGCCTCCTTGTAGTATTGCATACTGGTAACTAGTGATGGTGAGCAAGTAACTTGAATACTATCATGTTGCAAATATAGGGACTGTGAAGAAAACGAGTTTGCTTGCAAGGTATGATGTCTAGGTTGCAGACTGGGTTGGGATATTAAGTCTCCGCGAATTGGTGAGATGTTGTAAGGTTGCTCAAGCATATTATCCCTTTGAATGCTAAACTTGTTGATTAGTATTTTGTTAAACTATTTCCATACATACTACCTGTGATGAAAAACACATTATTCATGGATGAAAACATACCTCTAATTAGAGTTTTGTATAATATCACTTGGCGTACTGATTGTATGTGAGGTAGGAGTCTTATTGAATAAGCATAAAATCCTTTCATCTTCAGAATCAAGTTTTGGTTGGGGTGAAGATTCTAGTTTGATAATTCTTTCATATGCATTATCACCATCTGCCTGTGTATTACAAGAATGTCCTGTAGAAAAATGTGTACTAGTAGACTGAGGAGCAATGCGTAATGATGGTAATTGGAGTATGCTTCCAGATGCAAACTCACGGAACATGAGTGGGATTGTACCCCGATAGTTAGTGGAAGATGACTGTTGAAATAGTTGTAAAATAGTGGTAGGTGGAATCCATATCGTTTGGGTCAGCTTCTAATGAGTCTTACTCTTGTTTGACTTTGATATCCATTGCCCTCCATGTCGTACTGAACTTGACTTGCTGCGAGTAAAGCGATGTGAATCAGGTCGGTCAATGAAAGCTCGTAGTGGTAATATCAGACCAGAATCAGTTGCTTCCTAAAATATATTTGCAAATTAGTGATATGTGGTTCTGAGATAGTACTAGGTTGTGAAGGTGAATGAAAGGAAGAAAATAGATATGCATACCCTATTCGGGGCTACTTCTGACCAGAAACTTACAACAATTCCATCATTCAAATTGTTGTTACTGTGGATAGGATCTTCTCTAGCATTAGTACCTAATATCAGGAATCTTGGGAAGCTAATAGCAGCCACACCTTCAATACTCTCAACATCACTTTGATCAGACTGAATCGAATTTTCTCCTCCTTCCTGTAGGTTATTACCATTATGGTGGTCATCCTGGAGGTTTCCATTATTGCTGGCTTGGACTACACCTTCTGGGCTCTCAATATCTCGTTGATCTATTTGTGGTACATCATCTCCACTTTGCTGTAGTATATGACTATCATAGAGGTCATCATTGAGGTTTCTACTGTAGCTATCTGGCTTTGCCTGTGCCAGAATCATGTCAGGATCATCGGCTCTTCCATGGAGGCCAATTGTCCTCAAAGTATCCTTAACATCAAGGTCTGGATAACTTGCCAGACATACATTAAAATAGCTCCTTGTTAGTTCATGTAGATTGGTTGGTGATCGTAGTTCATATCCGAGTAATGCAACATCGACATGCCCAGTACCTTTGGTTTGAAGGGCTTTTGCAATAGCTTGTAGAGTAATGGCAAGATTGATGATTCTGGGCGAAATATTGCAAATCAGGGGTAGAAGAAATGTCCAGACTGAGTCTGCTGTTTTCCTTGCAATATCAGCATACCCACGAGCTGGTAGCAATAGTAGGAGGCCATCCCCGAAATGTTGAGTCTCTCGTGTGTGTAACACCTCATACCAGTGCTGTCCTTCTTTAACATGATTGTTTATCATTTGTTGACTAACAATAGTACCAAGCTCAGTATTGAATACATCATAGAGGAGGTGGGTCACTTTCTGGCGTACCGTTTGTGTTGCTATTCCTTGTTTGCGGAATTCTTCGACGTAGGCTCTATGGGATTTGAAAAGGTTTGCTAAATGGAAGCATTGAGTTAGACAGCTGATGTCTTTCGTACTCATTGATCGAATAACTTTATGGTATTTGTGAACCAGATCTATATGTAGTTGAGATCCCTCAATACCAGAATGCCTACTGTTATTAACAGTTGGCATCATACTCTGATTTGTTCGCAGTCGGTATAAGACTCCCTGCAGCTCACTCATATGCTCCTCAGACAGTGTGGTCCACAACTAATTAACCAACCGATGCCTCATTGAGATGTTGAGCATAGAGCAACCATCATAGACTTTGAATAAGTCAAATGTCCTATTCCAGTTTCGCTTTCCCCAGTAAACCTGGAGTTCTTGATACCATCGCTTGTCTTATTCACCTCCAACTACTTGTAACCTGTCTGAATTTGCTATATCTTCTC
The DNA here is from genome assembly GCA_003788595.2 of Choiromyces venosus 120613-1. Taxonomy (NCBI): domain Eukaryota; kingdom Fungi; phylum Ascomycota; class Pezizomycetes; order Pezizales; family Tuberaceae; genus Choiromyces; species Choiromyces venosus. The sequence goes on along the minus strand of ML120426.1, from coordinate 361,443 downwards.
CGACCTCTGACTCAGCTACCCGCAACGTAGGCTCTGACATACTGCCACCTGTATCCTCATATATATTCTGTTTGTGAGATGTATGTGGAGATCTTGGGTTGACCATACTGTGGCTGCCTTCTTCCAACAGGCTAGTGAGAAATCTCTGGTACTCCTGCTGCAGTAGGTCCATCGATTTACTAGCCTGTTGATGATTGAGGCCTTCGAACTATCCTGATACCGAAATACTTCCATCATCAAGACGAATTGCGTTGTGCATTCTGGATGAGGAGTTGCTAAGAGGATCTATATCTGTATTCTTCTAGACTATGTAATGTGTACTATGATTTCCTTGCGAGGTTTTATTATTAGTTTTTCCAACTTTTGATAATTTTGACATAGCCTTCGGGAGTTGTACCTTGTTATTGAATAGTTAAAATATGCAAGCCTATTCACTGACTAGAATATGACGGGTTCTTGGACTAGCTATCCACACTACTTCAACAATAATCAGCCCATCAGTATAGTCCCGTATAGTATGATATAAGAGTGTAATAGTTCATACCAGGACTCACTTTAAGACAAATTGTATAAGTAGTATTGCCAACCCATGATAATGGACTTTGTCTTCTTTTCCTTAACTTTCCTCCTGCTTTCTGACTTTTTCTTTTTTCTGAAACTAATTAGTAAGCATTCCGTTATTAAAGGTCAAACCCAAGGTTAAACCTGAAGTCTTGTTAACAGGATTGAAAAAACAAACCTGAATCTGCAAAGACACCACAGAAAATCTTGTGTCATGAAGGTCAAACACCAGGTTGCCCCAATTATTAAAGATCTTGGGTGGAAATATATTGAAAGTGATCTGATATTAGGAAAGTGAGTAATCAGATCTAGCTAACCAAGATGCATGAAATAACATCATGATATAGGCATTGACTTACTGACCTGGCCAGACGTTATCAATTTTTAAAGTGGATAAAAAGTGTTAAGTGAGCTAAGACACCAGCACCGCTCCTTATCAAACCTAAGTTTGATCCTATTCTAGTAGTGTTATGGTGAAACCTTACTCGAAATCAAAACACTGACTTCTGTTTTCTATTCGGTATATGGTCAGTTAAACAAAGAGTAAGATATTTTTATGTGAAGTCAAACCCAAGGTTTGACCTTAAACTTACCAGAGATGACTAATCAAGAATTATGCTACTACAGGTAACGAGAAGATCATCAAGATAGGAGGTAAAATTGTGAGAGAGGAGGAGACCTAAAGAACGAGGAAGTAAGTTCTACTTTATATACTATATTTTTTTGAACTCTACATAAGGTTATCAAATATGATTTCTGACATCACAATTAGCTGTTGCATCGGGATGAGGTAGTAGTGGTTGGCTACATAAGTCTGAGTCCTATCACACTAAGGTACAAATAGAATGCTTATTAACTTGGTTAAGACATTACTTCCTTGTGGTAGCTAACCTCATATGGTTGAGCAATTAGTTAGAGAAACTACATCAAACCTGGGAGCTTATTACTGATCTCCGTAATCTCTGGTAAGCTTTTTATCTCTACCCTATTACTTATATTTGTTTTCATCTTTAGTTTGAAAATAATATCAACTGTACATTACCTTGATGATATATGATTAACTCTTATTTCTATTATAGGCAATTTTAGAAATTAAAGGTCAAACCTGGGGTTTGACCTTTCTTATATTTGACAAGTACTTTATCACTAATTCCTCAGTTTATAGTACATTTCCACGTCTTAAAAACTTAATGTCTTTTTAGACTAACTTGTCAGGTCCAGGACATTGAATTTCCCCCTCAATATCCAGTGCTCGGTAATCCAGGTCACCTGATTCTGTGATTAGCTTTACCAACCAACATCAAACCCTGGGTTTGACCTTTGACTAGCAAGAGAGATTTTTCAAAGTACTGGTATTCATAGGAAAAATAGGTTCAGTAAAATATTGTCAAGTTCAGGGTGAGATATCAACCATTCAGTGAATACAGCTTTCTTTGAAAGGTTGAAAATTATTATATTTACAATTTATATATTGGCACAAGCTAACAGTGAGTTGACATGTGGTCTTTATATTAGTGTCCATCCATACTTGCACTATTTCAACTCAAAACTATTTGCTCCTTTTGAATACCTGATTATTATGATGGGTAAGTTGGCAAAGGTTTCTACATGACCTGAGGATGGCAAAAGGGAACAGGCAGAGGTTCTTCATACACAGTTCAACAAAATTGTAGCATGTCCAAATTGTGGTCACCAGGATGCTCACCATGGTGCCTTTAATAAGGATTGCGCTGGGCAGGCAGATGGTCAGGGCTGCAGATACTGGCGATTTATTTGTCATTCAAATCATAGATGTGGTAAGTCAATGGGTGTTATCGAGTTTATTGAGATGTGTAAAGACATTGAAGAAATACATTCAATCGACTACTCATATGAATTTTCAGGCCTAGGTCAGTATTCCTAGTTCTCTCATATCTAATACTTAATACACCTAACATCTTGAATCTATTTATCCATAATATTGTTCTCATATTGTCTACATAACACTGATCTGAAATTCCTTCTCTGTAGGTCAAGTCACCTCAAGAGAATCCTTAGAATCTTCAAGATTATTATCCTCAAACATCATGGCTACTCCAATCACACCTAATTTAATTAGTAGAGAAAACCCAGTAAGTATACATTCCTCTTATTTACAATTATTTATCAGTTATGATTGTATCTGTAAACTCTTACATGCAATAACTTAATCTCTACTCAGCTAATTTCTTTAAATATATCAGCTACCTACCACAATTAAAATCCTGACATCATCACCACAACTACCAGCATCTAGTATTAGTACTGGAATCTTGGATTCTGATATGCAAGGTAGGTAAATACTTTAAAATCTACAGAGGTCTAGGTTTGCTGGACATCTTAGAAGGGGTAGATATTACAAACAGTTAGGGATGTGAGGAGATTGATAGATAAGCTAACAAGTCTTATATATTACAGAACTAGATACAGAAAAGCAAGAACTGAAACAACTCAGGGAGGAAGTTGATATGCTTCATAGCAATCTATGAGATGAAATTTAACGTTGTGAGCAACTTGAATATAAGGTTGCACAATTAAGCCACAAGCTTGATGGTGTGGTATCCAATGGAAACCTAGTTCAGAATCTGGTTCCAAGCAAAGAAAAGGTATATAATGTTTAGTCAAATGCATTGTCCTTTTTTTATTAACAGTATAAGAAATACTGTATCTTTTGTGAATAATTTGTATAATACTTAGCAAAAGTACACTCAGTTGCTAACTATGTTTTTACTATTATCTAGATCTATGAAGAGGTTATTCAAGTTACTCCTACAATTTTAGGAGAGGCAGAGATAACAGGATATGGTGCCAGTTCGACCTGTAGTAGCTTACTTCAACAAGACCCAACTCAGGCTACCTTACCTCTTGATATTCAATTTGATACAACATGAGGTATATCTTATTATGACAAGAATGACCAGAAGCCATCCTATTGTGCTGCTTTGACTAGTAATAGTCCCCGCATGGTTTCCTCATCCTGCTCTGCAACTCCTCTATCTCCTATGTCTAAGTCTGTGGGTACTACCAAGGACAAAAGTCGGCATCCAAATAAATCACCAGTACAGAAACCGAAGGTCACCTCTAATGCAGTTTACATAACTGGCATGCCCTATTCACCTATCAGTCAGGTCAAGAAGGTATTAGGAGCTGCACCTATTGGTATACAATTACGGCATATCAGAAACATCTCTTGGATTGATGGCTGTATCTTGGAAGTACTGGTTGATCCAAACCATGTGGATAGAATGAGGAACAGGATTGGCAAATATTCAGAATATTATGTTAGGACCACCTTTGATCCACTTTCTCCTGACTCCTTCAATTGGGAAGGGGAAGTTCTGCCTGAGTCTCAAGAGTCAATCCTTAAGACAAACTTTATTCAGAGACTAGGAGCATCAGTGGCCTCAAGTAGTCGACGCACAACCTGAGAGCATATAATGCTGTGGGCAAGAAACCGTGGGTTAGAAAGTCAACTGAGGGATCAGTTACATAAACAGGGTATTAGATTCTCACATAATTGTGATCAGGATACTGCCCATTCACAAAATAAGAATGATCAAGACAGCAATCAATGTACTAAAACTACCGCGGGGTTCAAAGTTACAGCAGGTAAAGCAAAATATACATCACGCAAGAGGAAACTGCCATGCACTGACAGTATGCAGAGGTAATATCCTTTCCTAGAGTAGCATTAAGCAGGCAAAATATCATGCTAAAAAATCACCCTTTAGTTCAACTTTGCTCTCCGGTAATACCAAAAGAATGTTGGTTCTAAAGTCGACTCATGCAGATTCTGGTAGCAAATAATGTATCATATTGGCTATGTGAATGCAAATGCCCTTCCAGATGGGAAGTTTGCCCAGGCGATATGCCTCCTTGAGCAATCCTTTGACTTTCTCTTTATTGCTGAACACTGGTATCAGCATCACGAATCTCGACTCTCACATCCACTTGTTTACTGCTCCACCTCATCCCGATCCTCAACATCTACTTTACAACCTAAGGGCCACCATCATGGTGGTATCTACCTTCATGTCAAACCTGAATTTCGCTGCCTCATTCAAGCTTATAAATGTTCTCCTCATTCTGTTACTATTTCACTTCCTGGACTCTGATTTGCTGGTGTATTATCCTCCCTATTCGATTACTGAAGACACTATGATGACAGATTTACATCAAATTGGATCAGTTGATATCCTTCTTGGAGATGTTAATACCCGATTTCACTGTGATTCCTCTGCTACTACCAAACAAAAAAGTTCGAGCTGCACCATCCTGTTTCAACGCTGGGCTATCGATCATAACATGATGCATCTCTCCAACAATTTGAACCATGCTATTGTTGATAAGATTCCTGACCATGCATTCTCCAAGATACAATACCAATCTCAGGTTAACTTTTCTTTGCTCAATACAAGCAAGATTTCTTTCCCAACTGATCATCAATATGTTCTAAATATTGAGTATAACCACAAACCTAATCAATTGCTTCCGAGATCCAATCCGAGTCAACCACAGTATCCTTTCAAAGGTCCACTACGATTTCACATACAACGTTTAAGGCAGCCTGATATTGCTATGCAGTATTGTGACGCATGGTCTACTTTACAAAAGATATCCAGTTCTCATTCTGTGTCCGATGGCTTTGATGTTGATATGCTAGACCACATTTTGTCCTCCTCTTTGCAAGCGATAGCAGAAACTGTCTTAGGATCTTATCAGCCTGAGGTTGCAAGAGGCAGAAAGGACAAAACTGCAAAACAACTAGCATCTCAATTCGATATTCCTGCCAGTATTCAATTATTAAAGCATGCACAACATGCTTCCTCAGCTACCACACCACTTATCAGCTCATCAGCAACTCATACCCCAATGCAAGAATGTCTAGACCACTATTATAATATATTCAACAAGACAACAGCTGATCCACATACTCCCAATTCATCAACATCACCAGCAACTACCGAAGCTTGGGGTATGACTGCCACAAGTAGCACAACTGCTGAACGACAACCTAGTCTACTGATCACTAGTAGTATACCTCCAGATGAGTCTACCTTACTGGCATCAGGCCTAGCAGATCTTATCTCCCCAGCCCGCATCAAGCATCAAATTTTGAAAATGTCATTGAGTAGTTCCTGTGGTATAGATGGTATATCTGTTATCATGCTATGCCACCTACTCAACACCAGCTTTCCTGAAGTTCTGAGTAATCTGTACTATCCATGTTTACAATCAGGCTAAACACCCCATCGATGGAATGAATCCTTGATATATCCACTCTGCAAGGATCATACACAGCCTTTTACTGCAAAAAGCTCTAGACTCATTAGTCTGCTATGTGTGTTTCGAAAAGTTTTTGAATCACTCATTCTACCAGTTGTCAGCCTCTCCGGAGAGATGTCCTATTTCAATATACAAGCTGGCTTCAGTTCTGGGTACTCCACTCTCACCAATGTCCTTGTTTTAGATCAAATGATTCAAACAGGCCAAGGATTACATACTGTATTTTTGGATTTTGCCTCCACATTTGACAAAGTTACCTGGAGCCATCTGGAGGAGGAGTTGGGGAAGCAGAGGATGAACTCACTGGTTATACAGCTCATTTATCAGCTCATGTACCACGATATGACTTTCTCCACAGTAGTAAATAGCTGTCAGTCCAGACTTCAACACTGAACAAATAGACTTTTACAGGGATCACGTCTCTCCCCCATTTTATTCAACCACTTTATCAACAGCCTCTTAGAAACACTTAACTGGAATACTGGACCCTGCTCACCCACTGCTCTCTTCTTTGCCGATGATGGAGTTATCATTTCACCTACAGCCCGCAAAGCACAACAACTGCTACGAACTGCTCAAAGGTGGGCAGAAAATCATGCCATGTCTTTCAACATTTCCAAATGCGGATACCTCTTCACAGGCCAAACAGCACATCCTGAACAAAAGTCTGAAATGGTATTGGGTGATAAACTAATTCCCAAGGTACAATCCTATAAGTACTTAGGGGTCCTGTTTTGTCCAAAAGGAATTGATTTCCTTGAACAAGCAAACCTGCTTTCTGACAGAGTTACAAAACACCTGAAAGCTCTACAATGATTTTCTGATACATGGCCCACTCATATCTGTTACAACATCTTCAAAGTTGTCCTGTCACCCACACTCGAGTACTCATTACCCCTTCTTTATGCCAATTACCTGCGTGATAGGCAGTCCAAAAGTTGGAAAGTTATCAGTAATGCCTATTACAATTGTGTGAATTGGATTGCTGGTGGTCTTGCTAAATGACCAAATGTTACCTGCAACCTATTAGGACTCCTGCCATTCAAGAATCGGGCTCTACATCTTTTTGGACGCTTTTATCTACATCTAATAGCTATGGATGAGACCAATCCATTATGATCGATACTCAACTCCTTGCATTGGTACCCTAAGTCATATTATCATACCAGAATTCGACAACATGGAGCCCTTCTATTGCAATTTGTCAATCCACCATCCTCCTTTACACCACTCTTGCCACAGTTTCAACATGCACCTCTCCCACAATTACGCCATAACATAAGAGAGGAACTTTGTAAACAGAAACATAACCACGTCCTGCAGATAGGACCAAATGCACCAAAGCTGTTGCCGATAACCACTGTTACTGACCGAATTCCTTTTCTGGACTGCGATGTTGTTCTCCAGGCACCTGCTGCTTATCAAACACGATTCTTTTCATGGAGACGTGGTGTCTTTGGTTAGGGACGCAAATGTTGTTGTGGAGAAAGATTTACAAGAGGACATACAGAATGTATACCATTTCCAATAAAGATGTTGACTCCTGAGCAAGAGGACCTCTACCAACTCGATCGTCATCTACTTGGCCCTAATATCAAGTACACAATCATGGATTTCTTACTAAACTAATGCTTGTGGGAGCTGGCATGGAATTTACTTGATTTCTGGAATCAGTCAATGGCCAATTTATTGAAGCCTGACAAAGTTCAGGCTATGTTGTTGTGATCTGACCCTGACCTCCTCGCTATAGCAACTCTGGTTCTTTCATATTGGCTACTTTCATCCCTTTTCACATTCTCTAGGCATTCCCCATGCACGATATTTTCCTATTCTCCTTTTATCTTCGCACTTATTATCTCTCTCATTATCCAAGTTTGTCCTAAAATACTGATCTACTTTTACTTACTGTTCTTTCACTCTATTTCATCTTTTAAACTTTCTTTTCCTTATTGACTCTTTTGATGTCTTTTTTATCGTGTTTTTATATTATTCTATCATAAGCTCTCCACTCAATCACGTTTGAAATTTTGTGATGTTCTGAATTATTTCTTCTCAAAGTTAACTCAAATTCTCTGCTCATCATACATGTCCTATATTGTTGTTACCTCTCTTTTCTGATCTTTTCAGCTTTTTTCTTATCATTGGCCACCAGTGTGGGCCTTGTACCTCTGGTCTCGTTGGCCACCAGTGTGGGCCTTGTACCTCTGGTCTTATTGGCCACCAGTGTGGGCCTTGTACCTCTGGTCTTATTGGCAACCAATGTGGGCCTTGTACCTTTGGTCTCATTGGCCACCAGTGTGGGCCTTGTACCTCTGGTTTCGAGTACCTTAGATGTGAGTCTTATACATATCTCGCACTCCTGTTGATACTGGTACTCTGGTGCTTTTGTTGACTCTTGTGTTTCTGCCTGATGTGGGCTTTGTTCTCATCCTTCCTGTTGTCTTTGGTATTGTTTTCCTAGGCTTGGGTCTCTGCGTCGGTTATGTGGTTGCTAGGTTCCTTGGTTTTTGGTTGAATTGCTGAGTTGCTGGTTGCTCGTATTGGCTGTGCCTGCTGGTCCTGTCTCTAATGAATATTACTTAACTCCTAACCCTAACCCTGTGGAGCCGAGGGCCCTCATGCAATCCTTTTCCCATGATGCTGAGTTTGCCAAGATAATAAGTGTTGACAATCAGGGTAGCAGCCCTGCAGACATTATACATGAAAACATTGAAGTGTATATTTTTCAGGAGATTGGTCATCAGTTTCACACAGCTCAGGAACTGTTACATTTCTGGAATGAGGAAAGGCAAGCTACGTTTCATTAGGATATGGTGAAGATAGCATGGAGTTAGATGTCGGATCAACAGGCTGCATTTTATGAGCATGTCTAATCTGCCAACTCACTAAAGACCAGGATCGAAGCTCTAGAGAAGGTAATCCAAGGTGGATATGCTATAGACTCCAATAATCATACAATTATGAGAGATGCTCCTCCTCTTCCTTTAGTGCTTACTGGAGAACCTGCACCTAACTTTACTGAAAAGCCTCATGAAATGTTGCAGAAGACAGAAGAAAGGCAGTTTCTCAACCCCTTAGGGATACGATCAATCAGTAATGACTGGGAAGAGCAGTTCTCTCCGGAAGCCTCACAGGCTCCATCCAATCCTCCTCCACGAGCATGGACGAGTAGACACAACTATCCCTCTAGAGCACTAGGTCCTATGACGAGGCCCATGCTGAGGGTGGAGGAAAGGATAAGGTGGACACCACTGGTCAGAGAAATGTCAATGACTCTTTCAGGAGCCAGGAACACCCTGATGGTTGCAGTCTGACCACCCACTGGGGAGAGACCTTTTGGTAGTGCGACACCAGTCCCTACAGGACAGACACCACAGATACCTATGTGAAATACTCCTATTGCCATTCTGCCACCTCCATGACCTAAGCCATTGAGTAGCAATTTTGGTCAAAATTTAGGGGTCCTGGGGGCTTGGGCACAGTCACTTACAAGTGATTGTTCCCCTACTTGTTGGGTTGTGTGGGACTCAGTTTTCACCAGACATTTTCACCATGTTGATGGGTGTATCAAACTACCTTCACAGGCAGTTAGGCACCTACCAGGACAGAATACGTCAGGAGAAAGAAGAGTTGAAGTTGAAAAAACTCCTTGTGATTTTTGTGGTTCACTTTGCCACCAAGGACTCCCGCTTGCACCAGACACTTGTGTGGAATACTCACAGTCTTGGTTCAAACTTGGGCAAGCAATAGGAACTCTGAGTCATTCAGATAGTACTCACTTACCCCTTCTGATACTACACCCAGTCCCACCATCCAGGAGTGGTTCCCATTTTAGTAGACCGGGTAGTTCAGAGGAATCTTTTGATGGATATGATGTTCCCAGTGGAGGCAGAGGTAATAGACACCTGACTGGCAGAAAGGCTGGGGCTGGAGTGGATCCGTGTAATTCCAATTCATTAAGCAGCACAGATGATGATGCTGACTCCATCTCTGATCTTGAGCAATTACTCAGACGATACAAGTCAAACTGGAATGACTCAAAAATGAAACACTAAGACCACAGAATCTGCAAGCTGGCCAAATTCTTACAGTCATGTAAGAAGGAAAGCAAGACAGCTTCAAAGGTAAAGCCTAAAAAACCTGAGAAATTGGGTAGCATCAAGGCTTTTACTGGAGATGTTGATGATACTCTGAGGTCCCTTAGTGATGTGGAGATTAAGTTTAATTATTTCTGTGAGTCTGTCACTGAAGACATGGATAAGATTAACTTGGTTATCCCTGTCTTAGAAGGTTCTGCCAAAGGTTGATATATGGGACTCCACCATTACATTAATCAGGACGCCACCCAATGAAGTGGAATACCCTTTAACCCAGACAATGAGCTATGTACCTGGGAGGGATTCCGTCGTTGATTGGAAACCAGCTTCGGAGGACATGCTGATTGGGATCTCTCTTTAGCTGAGTGGACCTCACTGGAGATGAAGCCCAGCGAAGTAGACAAGTACTTGGATAAGGTCATTGATCTAATGACCAAATCAGAGTATACAGATGGATGAGCAGTGAAGGACAAGGTGCATATCGGCATTACGTCCAACTGTGGACAGCCTGATCTCAAAAGAACCCATATCCTGAGGATGTAAATGAGTACCTCGATCTCCTAAGGAAAACTAGCCATGACTTGGAGGACAATACATGCTTTAGCTGGACAGTGGTTAAGGATAAAGGATACAGTCATGATAAGAGTGAGAACAAGCATTCTTCAAAGAAGCAACAGAAGAAGGAAAATGTTTCAGGTAAGCAGAATTCCAAACCTGCTAACTCTTTGGGCAGCTGCCAGTCAAAGCGGGAAAATTCAGAGTACTCAATCACTCATAAGAATATTCCTAGCACACTCCTTGACAAGCACTGGAAGTTAGGTTAATGCAACAAATTTGGACAACTGGGTCACTTCCGGCAGAAGTGTAACTTAGTTACTCCAGTTGTTAGCTCTTCTAAGTCAGCTAAGGCATGCAAGCAATCTACAGAGGAGGTAGGCCACATATCTGGTCCTTCTAACAAAGTTAAGCACATTGAGGCCCCTCCTCCAATTACTAAAAAATTTCTTGAAATCCGTGAATCAACTCCTCAGATAATGGAGGTTGATATGGATGCTTCAGATTAGGTAAGTAACCCTCTGAAGAGAAATTAGTTACCAACCAACAATTCTCTAGGCCAACAAGGGCATGCTGGTGTGATAGACTTGATGGACTGGAGATGGAGAAGGTAAGTCCACCCTCTGAAAACTATGTATAGGAAGCTAAACTTGACTAAACTCAATGGAGTAATGTAGTCAAGGATGGAAAAGGTTTTCTTATGGGTTTTCAGTATTAGGGGTTCTCTGTGTTACGCATCTATTGGGTTTTTCTTATTATATTCTGTCTGGTTTTTCTTGGTTTGTTTGGATCTAGTTTAGTTATCTTTACATCAGGTGGGACTTGATTATATACAATTGAAAGTTATTTCTAAGTTTACCTGAGGAGGGTTTAATACCCAAGTCATACTGGCCTGATTGTAAACAGCACTACTTACTTTGACTCATGATTTTATAACTTAACTGTTTGCAAAAAACTTTAAACTTAACTGCTATTTACCTATTTTGACCCCTCTTATATTGAAGAATGAGAGACGCCATACCCTTACTTACCTACTAACATTATTTGATTTTAGAAATGTCTAGCAAAGGAAAAACCAGAAAGTGGCAGAGACCCTTAGCTCCGCCACAACATTAAAAGTCTATCCAGGTAATGGTTAGACTGGAGTAGTAACTGAATGAAAAAGGAAGTAGTGTGGAAGCAGTACTACTTCTCGATAGTGTCGCTATGGGAGCAGTGCTCAGTAGCACATGGGTAAAGGACACTCAAATGCCCTGTGTCCAAAGGAAGACTCCTTCCCCCATACTAGATGTAAGTGGGAATAATATCCCAGGATCTGGTCTCCATTAGACGAAGGTGGTAAAAATGAGGATAGGAGACCACTCAAATAAGATGTGCTTTGAGATTGCCAAAATGCCAGAGGGCAAAATTGATGGGTATCTTCTAATGTCCTGGCTCTCTGAGCATAACCTGGACATTGGTTGGGAAAAGGGAATACTGGCTTGGTGGTCAGCATACTGTAAGGCAAATTGTCTAGCTGGATGTGGTTACTGGTGATTAGAAATCATCACTAAGGAAGAAATGATGGCTGAGGATCAAGGATCTGTTCATCTCCTTGGGATAGCAACATTCTCAGATGAAGATGGGAATGATATCGCAATAAAGCTCCTCCCAGAATATAAGGACTTTAGTAATATCTTTAGTCAAGAGAGGATAGAGTCCTTACCGCAGCACTTCAAGTATGATCACAAGATTGAACTACAAGTGGGAACGACTCCTCCTTTTGGTCTGATGTATCCCCTCTCTGAGAAGGAACTAAAGGCACTCCGTGAGTACTTTGATGAGATGCTAGTGACTGGAAAGATCAGGAGATCTAGCTCACTAGCTGCTACTCCTATATTATTTGTACCAAAACAAGATGGTACACTATGGTTATGTATTGACTATAAAGGACTGAACAAAATAACTGTGAAGAGCCATTATCCCCTTCTGCTAATGAATGAGCTGAGGGATAGACGTGGGAAAGTGACAGTATTTACCAAGCTAGATCTGAAAAATGGTTATTACCTTTTGCAAATAGCAAAGGGTGAAGAGTGGAAGACTGCCTTTCATTATCAGTATGGCTTGTATGAGTATACGATGATACACTTTGGGTTATATAATGCACCATCTACTTTCCAGAGTATGATAAATAATGTATTTATAGATCTATTAGATGAAGGAGTCATCGCTTATATGGACGATATCCTGATCTACTCAGAGACTATAGAGGAATATGTTGCTCTAGCTAGGAAAGTAATGGAAAAGCTGTGAGAAGCAGGTTTATGTATTAGCATCAAGAAGTCAACCTTCCATCAGAGAGAAGTTGAATTCCTAGGGTATAAGATATCTGATGGTGGGATATCAATGACAATGGCAAAGGTAGAATCAATCAAGAACTGGTCAAGTGCAAAGAGCATCATCAAAGTACAAAGCTTTATGAGCTTTGCTAACTTCTACCAAAGGATCATCAAGGGGTTTAGCAAGATAGTGAGGCCCTTGACAGACCTGAACAAGAAGGACATTAAATGGGACTGGACACCAGCCTGCACAGAGGCTTTTGAACAACTGAAGGAGTTGTTTACATCCAGCACCATTTTAGCACACTTTGAACCTAACTGGCCAACAAAGTTAGAGACCGATGCAAGTGACTTTGCATTAGGTGCCATTCTATCCCAGCTCTGTGAGGATGAGAAATGGCACCCAGTGGCCTATTATAGTAGGAAGTTCATACCAGCAGAGGTGAATTATGATGTCTATGATAAGGAAATGACCGTGATTGTAGCCGCATTCAAAGAATGGGATCATTTATTGAGGTCGGTCGCTGATCAGATTGTTATATATACTAATCACAAGAATCTTGAATACTTTAATTGTACTAAGATACTAAATAGATGGCAATACCGCTGGGTGGAGTTCTTGCAACTGTTCAATTTCAAGGTTATCTACTGTAAAGGTAGGTTGAATGAGAAGGCAGACACATTGTCGAGGCCTGGGGACTACCAACTTGAAGGAGAGGGTAATTCTCGATCGAACCCCAAAACAACCTTTTTTCAACCTAGTCAATAGGTTATAAATGAGCAGCGAGACATCTTTCAACCACAGGTATTACAATCTTGCCAAGGCTATTAGGTGCAATCTTCCTTTTTGGAAGTGCTTAAGAAAGCAACTAACGTAGATGCCAAGTACATGGGCATATTCAAGTGAGTCATCAATGGGCAGAAAGATGTTGACCCTAGTTTTTCGGTAGAGAAGGACTTACTACTCTACAAGAATAGGTGGTATATACCTGAGGCTAAAGAGTGGAAGCAAACAATCATGGAGGCAGAACATGATTCCCAGATCGCAAGACACTTTGGGACATACAAAACAGTTGGACAAATCAAGGCAAACTTCTACTTGCCAAAGATTGATGAGTATATCATGGAGTATATGCAGACTCGCGATACATGTCAAAGGAGCAAGACAGTCTGCCATAAGAAATTTGGGTTACTTCAACCAATTCAGGTGCCAATAAGACCATGGAATACTATGCCTATGGACTTTATTGTAGCATTACCGGAGTCTGAAGGATATACAAAGGTATGGGTCACTGTTGATCGATTCTCGAAAATGGCCCACTTTATACTATTGACAATAGAGGTGTTTATAGAAAAGTTAGCATTAATATTCCTAAAGGAGATTTGGTACCTAGATGGGCTCCAGGAATTGATAATCTTGGAAGGAGATAGTTGATTCACCTCTAAGTTTTGGCCAAGCTTGATGAAGTTACTACAAACCAAGCTTAATATATCACCGACTTTACAACCAGAAACTGATGGGCAAACTGAACAGGTGAACCAGACTTTGGAACAATATCTTTAGAGCTATTGCTTACATCAGCAAGACAATTGGGTGTCTTTGGTACCATTGGCAGAGTATGTGTATAATACTTCTACCTCGGAATCTACTAGGGGTTCTCCTTTTGAGATCAACCATGGATTCAACCCTCATACAAACTGGTGAGACATAGTTCCAGATAGCCAAGGGATTCATCCAAGCAGCAAGCTCTTAGTACGGAACTAGGAAGGTTCATGGCAAGAGGTTAGAGAAACCTTACAAGTGGTACAAGAAAGTCAACAGAAGTGGCATGACAAAAAAAGGCTACCATTTCCAGAATATGGGACAATGGAAGATGTGACCAATAGAGTCGCAAAAAAGGCCGACTGGGTAATGTTGAACCAAAAGAACATCCAGACAAAGAGGCCGATAGAGAAGTTGGACCACTGAATGTTTGGCCCCTTTGTAGTTAAATGAAAGCCAGGATCCTGGGCATACGAGCTTGAACTCCTAGCTCATTGGTCAATATACCCCGTATTCAATGTCAGTCTACTAGAGCCCTATCGAGATGATCCTGTAGGTAGGCCCCAGAGGGAAGTTCCGTTACAAGAGATAGTTGACAATGAGCCAAGTTATGTTGCCGAAGCTATCCTAGATAGTCATTAGTATGGTGGGATAGAGATAAACTCCCACTACTGATTTGTTCAATACTTAGTAGCATGGGAAGATTATGGACCCGAAGAGAATTCATGGGAACAGTTTGAGATGCTAGAAGGAATGGCCATAGAGGTGCTAAATGATTTCCATCAGAGGTATCCATCCGAGCCAAGGGATCACCACATAGTAGATGTACTGAAGCCAGGAAATAAAAGACATTGCTAACAGTCCAGGGCAGACCTTAGAAAAGAGAGGAGTCATGTAATGACCCACCAGAGGGTGTCTTACAGTAAACTATTCTTATACCCATACTGGAGGCCTTGAGGTCAATGGGTAAGAGTAGTTTGGCTCACTATAGTGGACAACTACATATGCTATAAGATCGTAGTATAAAAGGCGGGCTCAGGAAATGCTCATGTAACAAGGCCCAAGTTACCCTGACATGAGGTCTGGGTTATCATGACATGAGGTCCCAGTTACCCTGCCATGAGGTCCGAGTTACCCTGCCATAATGTCCAAGTTACCCTACCTATCATATAGAGGTACTCACTTGGGGCAAGGGGTGATCCTATAAGGATTGGGCACTCTAGTAAAATCTAAAGCCAACAAACCTGGTAGCTTTTGGGGGACTATAGGAGGAGCTATTGGGCTCCGAATGTCCCAGGATTTTACAGAGGTATTCCTAACACCCCCCTGCGGCCCCAGTGTAAGGACTGCATGTCAGGGGCGTACAGCTATTGAGCTGCTCCCTTTCTAAAAAAAGGAATTGAGTGGATGCACTCTTGTAACACCGTATAGGTTGCCGCTGTCTGTCCGACCAGATGCTGTCCATAGGATATATCAGAGGGCATAGGGTGTGCTTCAAAGGAAGGGCTATCTTCTACTACCATATAAGTGTAAAACGGACAAGAACTGAAGGAGTTACTCAGGTAATAACAGAAGGGTAGTCCAAAGCCTCCTGGGTAGTCCTGGGGTGGCCCAGAAGATGTTGAGGCATCTCCGGGAAGGTAAATCACACATAAGCACAACTTGTGCCCAATCGCTATAAGATTATTGGTGTTGTTTGAGAACTCCAAAAGCATGATTCTTATTGCGGTAGGGGTACTCTTGGGGGGTTGACTGTGGGTAGTGCCCACCAGGCCAATCACCAAGGTACCCACTGGGGGAGCTGAGTAGACTTTCCTATTAGGCAAAGACTTGAATAGAATGAAGTAGAAGGTTCGGCTCCATCATGAGAGTAATGTCTACTAAAGGCTTGCATAGATAAATTGCATATGGGTATGAGAGTTCGTAAGTAGTATGTCTGCTCAGTTACGTGATAGTTTGCCACTAGCATGTCAATGATATGAAGAGTTTTTCTCCTGCAGTCGCATTAGAGATGCAGTGCTGAAACACTTGATGTCAGAAGGATATTTAGCCAGAGCGGACCAACATCCATCAAGGAATAATGTCCTAGGGGGTGTGTATTGGCCAGCCTGGAGGAGATGGGTGTGCTCATTATTAAGTTAGAGTAGTGATCTGTGGGAACTGGCAGTATATGATATTCTACTTAAACTATATACGAGTCACACTCTACTCTGGCAATCAACTTCCTCTCAAGAAACTTACTGAGTAAAGCTGTAACTTAATATTAAGTTTTACTGTTTTGATTCTTCTTTACTCTACTGTTGATTATTGCTTTTTGATCTTTGAGTCACTTCAGTGCCGTCATGGACTTGGGATCCATCTTACCTTTGGGCGTACCCATTATACTGGGTGAGGAGTCTGATCCATAACGGTTAGTGATATTACAAGTGAATGAGTTGTCCTGATGTCTATCCTCCATGTATTGGTTGTAATAGACATTATCAAATGCTGCTGCTGACTACCGCTTCTTTACAAAAAGAAATACCATGACCAATGTCACCTCTGACTAGGCAATATTTTGATTTGCATATTGGATCAAACTCAGAGCAATGACTCTAGGAGTAAGTCAACCTTCTATTAACCTCTTAGTGAAATCACAAAATTAACAAATAATAAATTAATAGCACAGCGAAGGGGTAGAAATAGATAATCACAGTGTAGAACACCCCATTTTCAAATACAGGCAGCTGAACAATCCTCGGTAGCCAGTTGATAGTATGGAGGGTTGTACTCCAAGTGTATATAGCCTCTTCTGGTCAACAATAATGGTATTAGGATTAAAGTACTGGTAGATCATGTACTTTATTGCTCATGTGCATTTTCTGAAATCTGGTCCATAACAGTTGGTGATATTGCACATGAATAAGCTGCATTGATATGCACCCTCCATGCATTGGTTGTGATAGATAAGATCAAATCCGATATCTCACAACAGCTTCTTTTCAAACAAAACATACCTTCCAGGCCACGAGGGTACCCCCCTGGACAGATCCTGATTGGTGGACTTCATATGTAGAAACTAGCAGTGATGAGAACAGTTGCCACAGTTCACTTAAGTAAACCGCTGGAAAGTTACTTATTTGGTTTTACCTATAGGGGTGAGGTTGATGTCTGTATGGCCTGCAAGGGGATATATATCCATGGTTTCATAGGATGTAATTCTTTCAATTTCTTTCTGTGCGATTTCAATTATATGAGATCTAATCAGATTCTAGTCCTGAGCAAGGGTTCTTAGCATGTAATCCACCAGGCAATGACATCACACCAAGCCACACTTTGTTTAGTCTAAGCTATATGGACAAAGCTATAGTCTTGGTTGTTGGAACTAAAAAGGTATTTAGCAAGTGACCCAATCCTCTACTAATTTGTTAGCTCAACAATAACATAATGTACCCCATGGTGAGCTGAATCTCACGGTGACACGAAACAGCCTAGTGCTGGACTACAGATCACTGGTAGTCAGCAACTTGCCCTAACACAATACTGTAAAAACTTGAGGAATCCACTATCTCTGTGACCCTTTATAAGTTAATCTCAGGATTCAGAGACAAAAGTGCCTGAGAAGGACTAACTCTTTCGAGAAGCGGTATAATGTCAGCTCTCAGGCCATATTGGATCTCATTAACTGGTATTTGTAATTCTCTTAATGTATTAATCTAAACCAATCGTGGGGTGACTGGCTGATAATCAATAGTGAAGTCCACAAGTTTTTATGGTACTGGCTGAAGATCACAAATATGTATTTACAATATCATCATCCTCAACTCTATCGGCAAGCCCCTCACCCCCCTCCACCTCATCCACCTCCCTCTCCACCTTATTCACATCCCCCTCTACCTCATCCATATCCCCCTCTACCTCATTCTCAGCTTCCTCAATTTCCTAATCATGCAATCCTTTCAGTGCATTTCTCTCCTCCGCTTCCAATTTCCCATGCTCAGCTTTCTTCCCCTCCACTAACATCCTATACTTTTCCCTTTTTTCTTCCAAACCTTGTAACTCATCCTCCAATTGAACAACAGCTTTATACTTCCTTCCTCCTTACCCTTTGTCTTCTCTTTCTTGTTGCAATTCTAGTTTACTATTAACTTTTGTAATTTTTTTTCCTGCACTATTAAGTAAATGTATATCATAATTTAAGCAAGCTTTTACTGCTTTTTGCTGTTCACCATAATTTGCTTGAATGACTTGCTTAACATCACTAGCAGAAATGGCAGCATTATCAACCTTAATCTTTTTCCTTCCTTTCTTACCAGAATTAATGCACTCCTTGATCATGTATTGTTGCATTTTTCATTCAGTTTCATTTTGGAGATTAAGGCTTGAACAGTAGTAGGAAGCTGAGTGTGCAAGAAGGCAAATAGCTCTACAAGCATTATGTGAGGTTATGGAGTTTTGGGGTTGAATGCGATTTTCAGCAAATTGAGCTAATTGTTTGATGTCTTTCACAGTCTTTGGGGTTTGTGGATTGAAGGGTGAGGTACATTGAGTATGTGAGGTAGTGGTTGGAGTACAAGGTCGGTAAGAGTCATACCCTGGAAGAGTTTGTAATATTTTTGTGTATTTAAAGGATAAATGCCAGTAGCTTCAAAACCACTTAAAATATTAGCCTTTGAGACACCAGATACCCAAGCCTATTGTAAAATTTCCCAAAAGCAATCCTTTTTAACTGTATAATTTCCCCACTGAAATCTCTCCCAAACAGCATCAGTCCATCGGTACTTGAGAGGACTAAATACTGCAATATCCAAGGGTTGTAGCTTGTGTGTTGTATGCATAGGTAGACTAAAGGGAACTATTCTGTTTTGTAAAAACTATAGTAGAAACTTCCATGCTACATGGGATGAGTGACCATCAAAAAGAAGAAGTCAATATTGTCCCTGTGCCTGTTTTGCAGTAGCACTTTCCAGACCAAAGAAGTGCTCAAGGTATCGTAATCCTTTTTTTTTAACTGTTCAGCCATTCTCCAAGTATCCAACCAGAACTTCATCAGGCATAGCATGATAAGAATACTCTACCCAGTCCTCCTGAATATTTTCACCTTTGAAAGTAATCATTGGCCAAAGTTCAGAACTATCAGCACAAATGGTTTCTATGACAGTAACCAACTCTCATCCTCTATCATAAGTACATAAAGTACCCTGGTGCCTTACATCTTTTCCATATATCATGCACCATAACTGGGTAAAACCCACCAGATATCTGATCTCACCAAGGTTGTAAACATTTTCTGAAATTATATTGTATTTCAAAATAGCATCTTCTAACTAGTTTAATTAGTATTTTATGTACATATAATAAATTCTCAATATATAATTAATACACACATGTTCACAAAAAACTGCAAACACAAAATAGTCCTGCTGTGCATGAGCTCAAGTATGCACAACTTGACAACCGTATTTTATGCCAAGAGTTAGGTGGCAGTCCAAGAAAGCAAGATGCCAGTTTGCTCCAATTCATTTTCCGAGTTCAGAATCCCATTTACTGAGTAAATACATGGCCATTTCTTTCAAAAGCATGATACATGGAGGAAAGCAATAATCATGCATTTCCTGACACCTAAATATGCTTTAGTTAGTTTATTACCATATTATATATACATATAGTAATTGACATACCAGTAAACTAATACCTTTTCTTCACCATAGTTCAAATATTGCTTAAGTTCATCAAACTCACTTACCGGCCTTCAGCTATAGTCGCAATGCCAGATTGTACCTTTAGGGACCTCATAGTCATAGGCAAGCTGTTGGTATGTGGGTACAACTTTATTCTTGATTCGTACATGATTTAAATTGTCCAATGCAAGTTCAATGTGTTCTTTGTTGGTAAAGCATTGCTTATAAGTAGACATTGTAGAAGTAAAATTGGTAAAATAGTTCATTATTAGTTCATTATTTACCAACTAGATAGTCTTGGCCTTTATTTGTATAAGAATTGTCTATGACGATAGTTGTTACTAATGGTTGCAACATCCAGAAAATCCAGAAAACAGGTTTTTTGTTTTCACTCCAAGACACTTGTTTCATGTCACTGCGCATTTCAGCTCACTGTGGGGTACGTTACTAACAATATCTTGACAACAACGTACTGTGAAACGAAAAATAGGTTGATTGGTTTCTGAGCACCACTGAGGAACAAAACACACTACGGAAGGTAGCTGGGGGCGGTTTTCTTCTCCTATGAAAAGTGTATGTAAATAGGGGTCGTAAGTTGGAAAAGGAGGACAAGCACTACTGGGTGTGGGCAATCACCACATGCACAGCCAGTAATTGGATGATCTCCAAAGGAAAATAATTCCGTCACTGGAATCACACTCAAAAAAGGAACAAACAGAAATTCGTAAAAAGGAGAGAAAACTTCAATTTGTAATTATTGTATCACTGTGTAACCTCACATCCACTATCCAGCCTTGCTATGAACACAAAAAGAAAGAAAGGAGGATGGCTGCCACCACTCAATCTAAGCACAAACCCCTGTCTGCCAAGCCAACTAGTGACCCCCCCTAAACCCAATTGTGTAAAACTAGCTGAAGCTAAAAGTAAAACCTATCTATAAAACATAAAGATTTAACAACCGCATTTCCACCTCCACAGTACCATGTTCCCCTGGTGTACAACAACAGACAATAATAGAGAACCAGTTAAGTGTATATATAGGGCCCTCTGGGCCACTGCCCAACCATTGTTATTCAATTCCTTTGTTATTCAGTATTTTCTCCCTTATCGACATATTTCCCTTAATAGATCTCCTCCGACAAAGTTTTGGCCCACTTTATTCAAACAATCGATTGACAGTTAGTACTATGATGAACACCAGTAAGTAGTCCATATTCCGGCTCCTGGTATGCCACCTACCTTACTGATATTGAGGTCAGCCCCTCCTGTTCTTAGCCAGACATCATTGCATGACATGGAGGTCTGGGTAACGGTAACCATTGGGACCTCCTTTATGCAGTTTCTCTATTAACCTGGAACCCTTACACATGAAACCAATCAGTTGCGCCACATTCCTAGCCCTGCCCCAATCTCCCTTACTCGATTGCACAACAACCTTCACAAAGATGGCATTTATCTTGTTTTGGATACTGCTACCTTTAAGACCATTGGCAACAACACTTCAACGCTCACAGAAATTAGGCTGGAGAATTATGCAGAAGTTGAACACTCTAGCAGCAAGAGGCACATGTACTAGATGCTTCAGACCAATACTGGTGCTGGAGATGACAATAACCCCTCTGAGACTCCCACAATTCCATATTTTGACATTCCTGAAAGTTATACCACTACCAATATCTTATTGGTAGTCTTTGCACCGAGAAACAAGACCAAAGTCCAGTACTTTGAATGTAATCTATTCTAGTCAGTGATTCTAGTCAGTGAGTGAGAAAGTACTCTCATACTCCAGCCTCATTGCCAATATCTGGAAAGATCTACCAACCATTGACCTCTCCAATATGAAACTTATTGATCAGAAAAGAAATATACTAATCTGCAGCCAGAGAGCACTGATCAACCATTATCGTGCTGCAGGAGTACGAGGTGCCACTACCCTTAATTGAAGTTTATTGCCAATTTCTGGCCAACAGAATATTGATATCAGTATTCCTACACACCATCTTGAGGTCTCTGGGGGAGCCTTACCGGCCAACATTCCAATGGCACCCATATCCAATTTCCCAAGAGTCCTGACCTCTCAACCTTGCACTCCATCCCCACTACTTTCTGACCCCCCCTCTCTGCTACAATACTGATAACTGTAAGAAATCAATTTCAGCATCCACTGCAGCAGTGACCAAGTAAGTGTTACTAATATCCTCCCAATCATCTTCCCATATGTCTCCTGCTTATACTAGCATGGGTACTGTGCTGAAAATGAGAGAATTAAGTGGAATAGGGTCAGTTCGAAAGTATGGCCCCTCTAGTTTAATCAGAACTGGACATGGAGCTACAAGCTCTTGCATAAGCTTGCTTGAAGGCTCTTGCTCTAGCTCTCATGCAGGCTCTGTCACTGTATATTCTAGGAGAACTGCCCCAGTAGTCTCCTCCCCCATGGTATTTGCACATCAGGATTGTCATTCACTGAGTCGAATGCAATGTCTGAAACAAGGCATTGAGATACCTTCATCCTACAATGATCTGACAGAATCTCACAGAGGTCTTCTGACAAATGCTCCTGCTTCATGGAACAAATAGGTATATTGTCTGACTCCAGTAACAATGACAGTGTAGAAGCTAGATGGGGCAGTTCTCCTGCAGCTGTCTCACTGGATTTACTTGGTAACCACGAGAGTCAAGTCAGAACCTGCAGGGACTCTGATTTGGACTATGATGCCAGGGAGGAAGAGGAGCAAGAGCAGGAGGAGCAGGAGGGCGAGGAGAACGAGGAGGATGAGGAGTTAGAGGGGCAGGAGGGGGAGAGGGAGGCGCCAGTGAAGCAGGGAAAGGAGAATGAGGATGAGGACGATGATGAGGATATCCCACACTTGATGAAGTGGGCAAGGCTCTCACAACAGGTTCCTGACTGTGGTATATTAGCCTTCCATAGGCAGAGGCATGGCAGTATATCGAGATCTACTATTGCCATGGAAGTCAAATCTCATTCTAACACTGACATTGCCACTACCGCCCAGCAGTCGTATCTTGTAGGAGCAGTTACTGAGTCCCTGGAGCTCACAGTTTGGGGAGCCAACCTCTATATGGACATGGAGGATGGTATGCACAGTAACCAGGGCCTCTCTGCTGAGGATAGGTAATTTCCTGAATTTGTCTACTACTGGCATGTTGGGCCAGCTTGAGATATGTATGCAAACAAGTGTAGCTGGGCAATAATAGCTGGGGAACTGTTGCAGAATATGCCTAGTACAGGAACAAGCAGCTGTTGCTCATTGGAATGAGATGGAGTGGTGTGATATTATCTGCCCAGTCATTCGACATGACCCAAACCTAACCACACCAACTAAGCTAGGTAAAGTTGCAGGTATCAAACTGCCTCTATTTGTACATCAGGTATCCTGCGTTTGGTGGTATTTAAAGCAGCAGCAGAAAGCTTGCAGGGCGGGCATGATTGGCGATGAGATGGGATTTAGAAAGTTTAGTTGATCCTAGTACCCGATATGTCACATTCAATTTATTCAATGATATGGATATGGGAACATATCTCCTTCACGTAATCTGCCCAAATCACTGCATTTATAGAGCTGAATGCATAGCTGGTACAGCTGCACCATGATCCCTCACATGGTGACCACCTGGCGCCTGGCTATAGAGGAGAACCCTGCCCCATAAGTCCCATTTCCATCAAGGCAGCTGGATTTCCAAACCACCTTCCCTGTCCCTGCGAAAATCCTCATATAGGCGAACTGACGGGAAGGTCTAGTCCCACTATGATTGCATGCCCCCCCTCCTTAATACCTAATTTGTGCAATGACCTTGTGAAATTCCCAGATTTGGATGTACATATTATATACAATAAACAAAAGGGATGTAATTGGGCAGACTTGCATGGGCTGATGGCTGAGACACTGCAAGGGCTATCACAAACGGTGATCTTGATGTCATCATATATGGTTGAGAGAGGTTTAAATTGGGATCGACTGTCGAAGATGGTGAATTATGATTGCAGTAACTCTAGTCATTAAGGAATTGCGGACAACCTAACTTTGATGGCATGGTTGGGATTCAGGGTCGGGATGCAGAATGGGCAGGACTTGCCAGTGGGGTAGAAAACGTGGCAAGGGCAAAGCATGTGGCTGCACAAAATTCGAGTCCTGCGAGTCCCATTTCTGCAGGTCATCATGGACGAGGGTCACAAGATCCGGCACTCAGAATCTCATTGTCTCGGTTGGCTGAAATACATCTAAGCTTCGGTTTGGATTGTAAGTGGCTCAACTGGCTGGATATCACCAAAGCAGTGGATGGG
Source organism: Choiromyces venosus 120613-1 (assembly GCA_003788595.2). Lineage (NCBI taxonomy): Eukaryota > Fungi > Ascomycota > Pezizomycetes > Pezizales > Tuberaceae > Choiromyces > Choiromyces venosus. Next base: position 337,102 of record ML120426.1, on the reverse strand, counting down.
GTGGTTAACGGTTTGGCAGCTGGAGAGCTGGTCAAGTGACCATCAAATGAGGGCTGTCACTTTTCATGCGTTCAAATCCATTCAAAAAGCATTTGGCAAGGTGGCAAAGGTCTTCGATCCTACCACTGGCATCCTACCTAGAACTGAGGAGATTGACTCAGACGGCTATGATGATGCACAGTGGGCAGTGCAGGAGCGGCGTCAGAAACTGAGCAAAGGACTGCATGACTGGGCCAACTTCCTGCAGCCCATCATGATCTGGAGAACACACAAGGATCAAATATGGGGGTCCCCACTACTGACCATGCCAATGGGGGTGTCAACCTGAGTTTGCGTAAAGTTCTATGATGTAGATGGGGCCGTACGTGATGACTATTACATGGTAATGTCCAAGGCGATGCAGCAAATGTTGGAGCAGCAGTACAAGATTTCAGAAGGTACCCAGGGTGCTAATCACAACTCCGTGGTCAACATCTACCAGTGGTGCCACACTGCCTCCTCAGTTCCAGCGTTGTGCAGTATTACTGCATTCAAGAATAGCAATTACAATGAAGCCAACGTTACCAATTATCGGATGCCAGGTGAAAGAACTCAAAGACCCTCTTCTGACCACCTGGACAGCATGACTTCATTGCCAATGATCTCGGTTCACTTCCAGGAGCCCCTGATGAAAAACTCCTAATATTTTCCTTTTCTCCAGTCCTCTTGCACTGTGTTGATTTAGTATGTTATCCCCCTCACTGCTATTCTGCCTTAAGGACTTTAATATATACTGTGTAAGTTTAGTGCTTGGATAATTCAAATAACTCTGTCAGTTCTGCCTGGGCAGCAATGCCAGATCCATGCCCAGTGATGTTTGATGAATTTCAGAAGACTGATGACCCTTGTGTCTTAATGGGAACTTATGGGACAATGGGCGAGGGTGCCACTCACATCAGAGCCTTGTGATATATTCTGTTGGATCCCAACTGGGAGATTTCCAAGGAGAGTCAAGCCATTGGCCGGATCTACCAGTGTGGGCAACAACATCTAATGACAAGCATGCAGGTTTATTGCCGTGAGTCTTTTGATGAGAAGATCATTGCTTACCAGAATACTGGCAAGGAACTCACTGAACATGCCTTAAGCTTACCAGTACGAGAGGATGCCAGGGACCCAGCCGAGCTTGTGGCTATTTTGAACTGACTTGCGACTGGGCATGGACCAATGACTTAGGGTGGCAGTTCAAAATAGTGTTACATGAGGTGTATTCTCATTTGTCCTTGTGTCAGGCATGTTGGTAGGGCTTTCTATGGATGAATATTTGGAAATCGGGTTCTTGTTGTTCAGCAAATGTATGCTCTGCTTGCAGGAGTTTCTGTTCGTGTCTTATATTCTGTTTGTTTTTTCTTTTAGCTGTTTAGTATGAAAAACTGAGTCTTTGCGTTTTTGCAGAATATGGTTCTTTTGATGGACTGCAGTGGCGTCATCATTTCTTTCTTGCTGGCTGTTGCGATGACAACCATTTAGTATGGTACAGGGCTCCTTGCATTGTCTGCAATATATTTCCTTTGAAGGTTTGGATTAGCATTCAATTTTCTTTCCTACAGTCCTGATGGCTGTATTGCCGAGTAATCACCCTTATTTGTCTTATATCATTTTCTATGGACTCCCTAAAATATCAGCTATTGAGATCTACAGAGAAGTAAAATGGGATCATTAAACCCAGGAGTGAGCCCCACCATATCACAAATACCTTAGAAGGAATGGGCAGCATGCCACTTGCATGGTAAAAGTTAACTGTGGGGGCATCAAGCCCATCCATCATATTAGTACATCAACTCACAGCTAGTCACTTGTACTGATAAAACCTAACCAATGGAGGTATTAACACCACCATTATTGTTGCATGGTGAGTGGATGGCCACTAGTAGCCCCTAGTGTACCAGCAATAAGTGTGTCAGTTAGATAAAAATATTGAATTTAGTGTAAACTCCTATCAAACCAATATAATAAACTACATGATTAGGCATAAGCTGAGAAAACAAATCAAGAACTCAGAGAGGAAAACAAATTGCAGAACCACCAGTGCTAGCTATCCAACCAACATTTAAACACATACTTGGGGGTCTGGAGGAGGGGTATAATCACCACCTGGCTGGAAACATTCCAACTGCTTGAAATGTCAGTGGTTTCAATGGGTATTCAAGTTGAAAAAGTCCAGGTTGCATGTACTGGGAACTTCTAACTTCGTGGTATATTTGTCACAGCAGGAGAGCCGACTGTTAATCTAATAGGAGAAGTTTGTACTTTCCACAACCCTAACCCCTCTTGTGTGAACAACTACCGGAAAGAGGATTTGCACCATATTTAAATTCACCAATCTCAATCCCGTGAAGATCGTATGTGTAGCCCATATATCCTGGTCAGTTCTTACTATGTTGTTATGGAGATAGGCAAGCACATCACGGAAGCAAGTAGCAATAACCCATTGTGATGATAGCAATGTCTTGATTGATGCCAAGTAGGCTCTGGCCGGAGCTATGTAATGTCCTCTTAGCAGACTTGTATTACCATTAGCTATATTACTACCCACTGTACCTCTTGCCGCACCTCCTTCTGCACCATCCCCTCCAACAGCTAATGCATCCTCAATGAGGCAAGGTGGGGCATAACCAGCCCAATAAGCATGGCCATCCTGTGATCACCACCATGCCCCAAGGACATCCGCAACATTCAGCAAGAGATTCTGCCTCATATCAGCAATTAACATGCAACACCCAGAATGAGCTTGTATTACAACAAGTGAATCAATTCCCTCTGTCTAATGTGCATTCACAACCAACTGAACCGCTTTACACACTCCATTTCCAGGCATTCTCTCTAATAGAAATCTCCTACGAACTGTGAAATAAATGCCACCATTGAAGCTCAATGGATGGAGGTCATTTGGGAGAACATTCTAACCCAGTGGATGATGTATAGTGGCTAGGGCTTGGATGGCGATATTGCTATCACTCTGATTGATGTTGCCATTGCTATTGTTTGCAGTGATCACATCGAATTATGTTGAGATGATGGTGGGCGGTGGATAAATGAACTAAGAGGGTGGTAGTGAAATGTGTCAAGACTAGGAGGACTGAAGGCTTCGCTGCTAGAGATTTTAGATTTCTTTCTAAAGTATTCCTACATACGAATGCGGCTCTTAGTATTGGGCAAGGGTGATGACAGGGAAAAGAAGTGGAGGCCAAGATACCTTGTGAAGTATTTATCTCCTGAATATAGGGCAGTTGAAGATTTGAAAAAAAAAAAACTGTATCAAGATTCAAGAGAATACCCACCATACTCGTGCTCTAATAAATTCAACTTATTAAACATGTGAATTTAATTAGACTCTTGCCTGGCTATCTTTCGCTGCCACACCAGACTAATTGTTAGTCCTGACTGCTTGCTCCATCACACTCATAATCACTGAAACCCAAGGTTGAGTAGGTATTATCCTCATAAGGGTAGGCATCTGACATTGAATCATGCATTGAAAAAGACCAGTTATCATATGCAAATCTCTCCATCTCCAAGACTGCCTTCACCACTCTAATATAGTTTGCTAACTACCTCTTCTGGCAAGATTCCACATAGTGCATTGTGTTCTGGTCACAGGCCCCTAGGAGAATTTTCAACTCCCCCAACACCAGAGGGTCATCCCAGCATCTGGCACCAATAATTGTGTCTCCAAGAGCACTGATACTTGCCAAATTGGCTGTGCCCCTGAACCTGAATCTGGGTCCCCCATAAGCAAAGTGAAAGCCACTGGTAGAGCACTTAGGAGCCTGCATCTTGCGATTGCAGGCTGAAAGCTCCACTCAACTCTCGCACTTGCTGTTTTCAAGAGTGTGATGGCCCTCAGAAATAGCAATGAAACATAGCAGGATGGTTTGGCAGCATCTACAGCAATATGGTGTCGACCTATATAAGATTTCAGGCCTAGTTATCCGGACTCCACCATGTCAACAAGGAGTTGGAATAAAGGCACAGAAAGCATGCTCATCATCTCTGGTATATGTTTTCAAAATACAAGTTGTTGATCCATTTGGTGCCATTCCACCCGCTTCAACCCATCACTACCATTCATGAATGCTGCTCTGAAATCCTGGAACAACTATGGTGCAACCATTGTCATCCTCATTATTGATTGAAACACTGGACTGAATGATGTTTTCCCCCCTCCCTTCTGATAGCAACTCAGGAACGTTGAGATCAAGGTGCTTGAAGACTGTGTTCTCACCAGCAGAGGTGTCCTTCATTTAGTATGGATAGTTGACAAGATGCCAATTGAGGTCAGGCTGTGTAGCAACAACCAAGACAGAGTAAACCGGGTCCAGCCTGACCAGGTGTTGAATAGCCAAATAAAACATAGTACTGATTGACCCATGGGACTTCTTCCCATTCATTTCCTCCCATGTGTGGTACTTGTAGAGATCAAACTCTCGCTCTATAAGGTCGAAGGTTTCTTTAATACACATTATGGAGTCGTAAATGCCATCCAATATCATCGTTCCATCCACTAACCATTTCTCATACATAGTCCCCATACCATGTCTTTGAAAATAGCATGTGGGTTGAATGTGATGTGAGTAACTACTTCCTGCGCCTGCGGCATATGTTTCCACATTCTCAGCAATGTATTCGTAGCAGCTACTTTGTCACCACCTTGAAACCAGTCATGATACCTTTGCCGTAATGCATGCTCCGTGCTGCGCTCCCTTGCCCATAAATACATTTCCAACCACTGAAGTAAGTCTGTGTGATTATGATTCATGCACATCACGAGTTCTTTGCCCATCACAAGTTGCAGATGTTGGTGGCACAATTGCAGGCTATGTTCATACAAGATCTGACATAGGTCATCCACCTTTTCTCACCTGATCAAAATGTCAAGCTCCAGCAATGGCAGCATTAGGTCCTGAAGGGAAGTGTAGATAAAAGAATGGGCAGATGAAAACGCATCGAATTGCTCGCTTTGCTGCCATGTGCAGACGTCCTTATGGCAATATGGGACTTCCAAGCTGACTGCCATAGTCTCTCGAAGTTCTTTGATAGCTCTTGCGAAGTACACTTGAATAAAGCTTGCGGCATTTCAACTTTTCGCAGAGTGACTGCACTGTTGACAAGCTTCGTTGAGGAACTCAAGTACTTGTATCTTAGAGCTCATTCCGACCAATGTCCACACGTGGTTCAAGAAATTCTTGCTGTATTTCAATCCATTGGGCTCATTGCCAGAAGGAAAGACTGACTCCAGGCAACAGTTCCAGAAATTCTGCACAGTGACATAAGTCCTTGTCCAGAGATGTTCGTGGGCCACGAATTGCACAAACATCTTCTCCAGCTTGCCACCTCATTGAAAGTGTGATCTCATGTCTTCCAGTGACTCAAATGATACCTATCACCTCTCTCCAGTATTCAGCCATTCCCAAGCAATGGCAGCTACAGCATTGTGACCCTCTCTCTGCGAAAGGACATGTTGAAGTGTATTGATTATGAGTGCTACCTGCTTGTTGGTTGGCATTCCAGCGATATGATCATCTAACTGTAGCCATGTATGCTCAGTGGAGGCAGCGGGAGTCAAAAGCTTAGCCACAACAGCACCCACTAGTAAATATATTTTAGTGGAGTGATCAATTGCCAAAGAATGCAGGATATATGTACCTTGAGATTGCATCCCATCAACAATCAAGTAATATACTGTAGCACCAAGGGTCCATTCAGTGCAAACGAGGCTCCAGCCAATTGCCTTGTAGTAGTAGCTTAAACAGTAGTGATGGGAGACTCTTCTTGCAGACTGCTTAGCCTCACTGCCTAACGCAACTCAGGCGGCAAAAGAAAGGAACAGGAATCGATTCTGTAGATCACGCAAGGTCAACAATAGTTGCACATAAGAAACCTTGGCATTTCCCTCCCGGGACTGAAATGTCAAGATAGTAGTAGTAGCATTTCACTGGTGGAAGTGAAATACCCAGATCCCATGCAACCCCCTTTCACTCCCAGGAGTCAAATGACAAGAAACCACTACTAGCCCCCTTTCACACCTGGGAGCGAACTCCTGTAAACTGATCTCCGAATTCGGAACCTACATGTTAAACAAACCTTTTGAATGTCCAAGTATGTGGGTGGCAATCAACTTGATGGTGCTTTTAACTGCTCACTTCTATATCTATCGATTCAGTATCAGTAAGGGAAGCGGAAATACAAGTAAACATTGTTCATTAATGTTCTTATCATCTAAAGGCAGTAACCACCACCTGGTAGAGTGCGGTATACTTCTACTGCCAATACCAGTGCTGAATCCCAGTGTGCGAAGTTGTATGGAGCACATTCGGGACCCACATGTTATCTCCTGTATCTCACAGGCACCTTCGATGTAGTGCACTAGAAATCCCAGGTCAGCGCAAAGGTGCTTTGATATAACACACTCTCAAAATGCTGACTATGTAAAATGTTGTATGTGTATAGGGAGGCTCCAGGTATGTCAGGGGAGAAAGAAATGTCTGATGGGTGGAGGGTGAACAGGTATACAGTAAGAGCCAGTTCTGAGCGAATGACTATGGCTGAGGTTTTCCCAAAATACAGGGGTGGGGGGGTGCTTGAGTACATTACAGTTAGTGTTGATACACCATGCAACTGAGTTCGGCAGAATATGGGTACTTGCTGGTGCTGCATACCTATAAACCTACACAGGTTCCACTAACATTAATATGCAGAAGTGTGATTGAGTGTGTTAAGGTAAGAATTGTTAAAGCCAGTGCCTGAGTTCTGCAGAACTCCGGTGATCAATGGTGATTCGGACCACTAAACCCATAGAGGTTCCCCTACCCTTAATATGTAGAACAGCGATTCTGTGTATTAAGATCAGCATTGCGGCAGCCAGTGCCTTGGTTGCATAGAACTTGGATCATCACTGGCCATGGGGACCTCCAAACCCCAGTGGTAACCCTAACCTTAATATGTAGAATTGCTCTTCTATGTGTTAAGGTTAGGGTTACTAGATGCCACACCCACATTCTGCAAAATTCATGGTATCTGTAGTGATGGAAAGGTCCAGTCAAGTAGCAGTAACCTGAACACCTTAATTGTTTAGCATTCAAGTGACTGCTCATCGCGCAGAGTGGCCAACTCATCCTGATAACACTGATAAGCCTTGAAAGTATTTCAAGGATAGGAAAAAGGTCAATTGAGAGGCTTTCAAAGGTCAACCGATCTGACACTTTCCCTGAATAGGGTGACTACAGCCAGGGCCTGCTGGTACCAGATTGCACTTGGCAGTAAGTAGAGCACCACCCACAGTTGAGTGGAAGTTGGTCGCACACCATCCTGGCAATGGGCTTTCAAGCAAAGGTAGAATCCATCACTATTCAAAACTTAAAACAAATCTAGTTGATGGCAGTCAACCACTTAAAGTATGAAAATGTCAAGTTTAGACACTTACCCTGCATCGGTCCCAGCACAGTACTGGTTAACAACCATCCTTGCAAGTCCCCCATGCTGCCATTGGCTTCAATCACCACTACTTGGATCCATACCCAAAAATTGCCAGAAGTGAACACCAACCTTAACATGCAGAATCGCTGTTTTGCATATCAGGGTTAGGGTTGTAGACCTGGTGGCAGCAATTGTGCAGAATCCGCAGGACCAGTGGTGATGCAATGTGGCACTCTGCCACTGGTAACAAAATCAGAATAGCTGGTTTTATAAGTTTTGTCCACAGCCCACCTTTCGAACTTTTCTTTTTTCATGTATAAGTGGGTCCTACCTGTAGTCAAGAACTAGTAATATCCCCTGAAGTGTTGAAAGTGCTGAATTTCCCTACATCACCTTAAGTTTATGTTAGCTATATCATTCCCAGACAGAAACTAGAAGTGCTGGTGACACATCATCCTATCTGGTATGGCAGAACAGTAGTTACACCTAGAAGACAGCACAATATGTCAGAACATTTCGGCCACTTTGGTTAGTTTATTCAGCCATGTTGAGTTGTGAACTACTTTGATACCCTGCCTACTTCTGGGTGTGGAAGCATATTTCAAGTCCCATCAGCAGGTAAACTTCCAAACCTGACAATATGATACTTGCCTTTCTAGTATTGTGGCTACACTAATACTACCTGCCAACAATTAGTGGGATGTAGAAAAATTAGGCACTATCAACATTGCAGGGGATACCTTCTTGAGCACCTGAAACTCATGCAAGAATATGCTCATCTATGACCCAGGACTGTGAAATAGTGTAGTGGCCCATACTACCTTCAGCCTGGGTCACCACCACTCCGATGCATACTCATAAATCATCAGAACAGGACCATAACCTTAACACACAGAATTGCTGTTCTGCATATTAAGGTTAGGGTTGCTACTGGCTATGCGCACATTTCACAAAATTGCTGTACGTGGTAATGACGCAGAGGTCTGGTCCAGTCATGGTAACGTGTATGCCACAATCATGCATGGTGCAAAGTCTCTAAAGGTGGGTCCTTCAAGGGAACCCCAATTCATCATGAAATGTTGCGTGGCAACCAGGGGGGTTCTCCAAGTGTGGAGTTGCGCACACTTGTGTCAGGGGACCAGGTCAGTTTTGCTGGTATTCCAAACTGTGAATATCTGAGTGGTTGTTTCACTCTCACCAAAAATCCCACTTGTTCACTTTTGATTTTGTTTGATAGAAACACTTAATTAAAAAAAAAAAAGGGCTTAGTTATTCTGCACAGAATTATTTATGTCTCTGCACCTTTTTTTACTTTGAAATTTGTTGTTGCCATCTACTAATTAGACATTGGGTTTTGCTAGTTTGGAGGTTCCAGTTTGATTCTATTTTCACTAAAGTGTTTAAGTGACAGCTCATTTTAGAGAGCTGCAGACTCCAGCCAGTAATTGTGACCATAGTATGTGGCTATGTAATTCCGGATGCTGCAGTTAGTGTTGCAACTCCCAGCAGCTGAGTTCTGCAGAATTCAGGTGATCGATGGTGCTGCGGACCACTAAAGGCATGCTGGTACCCCTAACCTTAATATGCAGAAGAGGGGTTCTGTGTGTTAAGGTTAGGGTTGCTGCACACCGTTCTGGCATTGTGTAAAATTCTAGTTATCAGTAATGATACAGAGGTCCAGTCAAGTAGTGGTGACCTGGACACCTCGATCGTGTAACATTCAAGTGACCGCTCGTCGCGCAGACTGGTAGTCTCATGCCAGTAACCCCAATATGCCTTCAGAGCATTTCAAGGATGTGGAGGAGGTTAGTTGAAAGACTTTCAAAGGTCAACCAATCTGACACTTTCCCTGAATAGGGTGAGCACAGGCAGGGCCTGCTGGCACCTACTGGCATGCACTAAAACCAGAAAGCACTTGGCAGTTTGTATAGTGTGATCCAGGGTAGGGTGGAAGTCTGTAGAGCATTATGCTAGCAATGGGCATGCAAGCAAAAGTGAAATCTATCACAATTCAAAACTTAAAATGAATCTAGTTTACCACAGTCAACCACTTCAAGTATGAAAATGCTAGGTTTACACACTTACCCTCTCCCTGTCCCAGTACAGTCCTGATTTACAACCATGCTCACAAGTCCCTCATGCCACCTGTAGCTTCAATTACCATTACTCTGATACATGCTCAAAAATTGTCAGATGACAACCCCAACCTTAACATGCAGCATCGCTTCTCTACTTATTAAGGTTAGGGTTATGGACCTGATCACAACAAATATGCAGAATTGGCATGACCAGTGGTGATGCAATGTGGCACCCCACCACTGGTAACCAAATCAGAATCACTACATGGATAAGTTTTGTCCACAGCAAACATTTTGTACTTTTTTTTTTCTTGCATAAGTGGGCCATACTAGTTGTCAAGAACTAGTAAGATATCTTGAGCACCCGAAACTGACTCAGGAATGTGCTCATCTGAGACTCAGGAATACTAAACAGTGCAATGGTCTGAATCTGTACAACCACCCACTTTAAAAATAGGTTCGAAAAATAACGGAAGGAACTAGCTTCGAACAAAACATTTCTAATGTGCTGTAATACATGGGGTTGTCTTCCTGCATATTAATTTGTGGTTTCCCTGGTACAATACACAAAATCAGTGTAATGCGAGTGACAGACTGTGATTGTTCCACGCCGTCCCTCATGCTAAGTGTGAGCTGAATGTGTGGAATTGTTTTTCTATTTAATCAGGTTACGGGTCATCACCAGGGCACATGAATCCCTCGTGATACCAGTGATGGGCTCTTTCTCTATCTGGTCTTTAATTGGATGGTGTATTGCACATGCCATATCTGACCTCCATGGTGTAATCGTGACCTTCCACTAAACTGCACAATAATTCGACAGGGAGTTGACCTGATAATGACTTGCCTAATAGCATAAACAGGGATAGAACAAAAGAGAAACAGGTGGACCCAATTGAAACACAAAGGAAACAATATCTACTGGCAAATTGCCTGACTATGGTTGTGCTTGTCTAACTATGCAAAGAGAGAAGAGGCTTATAAGCAGATAATCCTGCACGCCAAGCTATCTACAATACAGAGTTTTTAGTGGGCATGCAAAAGCTGTCCAGACTGCTAATACTACCTTATTATGCCACCCTAGGTCACACCGGTAACCACTTGTGATAGCGCAGTCATACCTGCACCAACCAATGTAACCCCATCTGTTAGCGTCAGGTTGCCCCCCCCATATTACAAACCCGGCATGGTTTGTAATGGTTTCACATGACATACAATTGTATGTCATAGTATTTCATTTGTTAAAGGTTTTTCACATGACTCAGTTGAGTCATACGATGATATGTTTTCACACTATGACTCAGGTACCAGTCATAGGGTCTCACATGACTCACAGTTGTGAGTCATAGTTATTTATGTTTGAATTTGATTGGTATGTTGAGCATTGACTCATAGGTACGCCTATGAGTCATGAGGATTAAGAGGCATGACTTCGTTTATACGAGTCATGAGGTTTCGCACATGACCCCTTTAAGGTCATGGGACTTTTGCGCATGACCAAGTATGGTCATGAGGTTATATGTTACGCGAGTGCATGAGTCACAGTTGTGACTCATTTGATTTGTAAGCGGGTTGCTGGAAGAACTATATAAGGAGGTCAGTAGGACCTGATAGTTAGTTCTTCACGCAACCACCTAAGTTATTTCCTATCTTATAAGTTATCAATAAAACACCTTTACGCTCTTTACAAACAAAGACCAACCAACACGAAGAAGAGACAGAACAAATACTGGTTAAACGCTATAAGGACTTAGTATTGGCAACGGCCAATATCTAAGACATAGTGTAAGAGAACTAGTATTAGAATTCTCGAAGGAAGGAGAATACAATAGGAGATAGGTAAGTACTATCCCTATAAGAAAGCTAACAATAGTGTCGTTACCTGTTGCGAGATATAAGAAAGGAGAGATCATATAGCGGATCGTAACACCCCAACCCATATGCTAGTCAGTTCCACATCATCCTTGGTGTACCCCACCACTGTTCATCCCAAGCTGCCACAAACACAGCATTCCTTTACTATCCTCTGGTTTCGCTTCAGCACTTTGTCATTCGTAGCCTCCGTCACCAGCAAACTAAACGTTTCCAGAACCAATCAGCGCTTGCTACTCACTTTCTTGACTATTTCCCATTTTCTGCGAGTGCAATTGATGCAGTAAAAATTTCTAGCTGCACCCAGATCGATAACACATGTGCCCTGAATGGACAAATCTACATCTACCGATGAACTACCCCTGGAGCTGAAAGGTGTAAGTAGACTCTCTAAACTTTTTTGACGTTTACTGATGGACGAAAATACAGGAACTTGATCCTATCAGGTAATCCTTCAGTACTCTTTGTGCGCTAGATGATCTTCACAATTTTGCTAGCACAGCTGAGGACCCACTTCCCGATCAACCATTCTGCAAGGAAGATGCTAATTGAATACATGTTTAATCTTGCTCTCTTGTCAGGAAAATTGTGCGCTGCTGGACCCTGGATGTGACCCAGTCAGTCATGTGTGATGCCAGCTATATTGTTTCCCACTTGCCTCAAGGGCACAGCCTGGGCGGCGCATGCACTGCTGATCAAACTGACATTCCTGAAACATTGAGGAGTGCTGCCACAGATGATGGCATTAGTGAAGTTGTTAGTACAGAGTTGGAGCAGGGAGCAATGCTTGTGATGCTAGGTGGAGAACCAGATGTCCCCCCTTCGATTAATAATAAAGCAACTATGGGTATCGTTGCCAGTGAGGGAGAGTCTGGTGGGTGAGGTCTGAATGATGGCAATAACATTCTGGGCAGTCATAATGATGGGGTCTAGGACAAGGACAACACAGATGTGGACCAGGAGTATAGACAATTGGTTCTGTGCTGCTTGTCCAATGCTGTCGTGTTGACTACCCACACCAAAGCTCCTTGCCCAACTCTGGCTCCCCGTAATCGATGCAGTATTGCCCCTGCACCCCCAGTTGCATGTAGACAAAGTGGTCAGAATAGCTCTAAGCCTGATGATAGTGGAGATGAGGGGATGACATGGAGCAGACCGATGACGAGGGGGATGACATGGAGGAGCGCGGTGATGAGGGGGATGACACGAAGGAGAGCAATGATGAGGGGGATGACATGGAGGAGAGCGATGATGAGGGAGATGACACAGAGGAGAGCGATGACGAAGTGGAGGAACCCGTAGTACCTTGCTAACTATCTGTAGCATCTCGTCAACAATCTGTAGTACCTCATCAACTATCCATTGCACCTCGCTGACTATCTGTAACACCTCACCGACTATTGAACATTTCTATTATGGCATGTTCCCATCAGGCTCGGCGTACAGATGCACTTTTTGTTCCCCATTGTCGCAGATTCTCACTTTCTCTACCTGTACCCAGAAGCGCAAGCGGAGACACGCATCTGCAGTATCAACACTGGCAGTCTGATTCTCTGGACAACTTCATTATTGCTGATGATGATCTAACCATGTCACTACAACTGATGTCAGACTCCTCAGTGGCATCCCAATTTCTCCCAGCTGGGAGGATAAATGTTGAGAGCTTCAACATGCTTATGAACCGACTGCATGTACAGTCAGGCTATGAACGTGGCATGACAAACTACGGCGGAAAGATAGTTGGGGAAGTACTGACACCCAGTGAGTCCAAGCCAGTAGTGACACCAGAGGCCACACATGATACATCTCCCTCATCATCTGCACTCCCATAGCCCATGAGGGGTCTCCTCAAGTGCCACCCTAGAGCTGCAACACATGCCCTACGACCAACCAAACACTCTGCCAGGACATTAAGTACCCCCAGTCATGCCCCTACCTCACAGTCATTCACCGATGTGACACTGGCCACATCTATTCATGGGACTAGCCTGGTTATATCCTGTGAAGTTGTAAACTACCAGGCTGTGCTTGAGAAGGCATTCCATGGCATCACAGGGGCAACGGTGGAGAATCTTTTCAAATTCTATATGAGCCCAACCACGATGGCCAAGTCTCTTGCTCTCCTTCAGAATATCTGTAGTCTGGGAAGCAACAACTTGGAGCTCAGACTGGTCACAGTGGGACAAGTGGAGGTAGCCATGAATGGTCGTGGCCAATTCATTTGGCATGCATGATCTCGGCAGGAATTCAGGTGAACAAGGTATGCGAGAAAAGCAAGGGTGATATGGCCCAGCTTGCAATCTGGGAGATAATGGCAACCATCACCCTACACCTGATATTTACATTAGTGATTACCCCCATGTGGGACAGCCAATGTCCACCAGCTCACGCTGATGGCAGTAAACTGACCAAGGCAGAGTTTTTCTATGTGACGATGGGTGGCCAAGAAGCCCTGTAAACCACAGTCAGAACCTTCAAGGACCAGGCATCCTATTGGCAAACGATGTGGAGGATAGCGGAGAGCTTGGGTGCACTGGCACTTTTGATGATTGCCACCAGAGGACATGGTATCATGGCCACAGCTAGAGAACAAGGGGCAAGAGGTGGAGTCACTCAGGCACTCAATTGTGCCCTATCTACCTCTACTCTCTGGTGGTCCTTCTCACATGCAGTCAGCCGCATAACAGTAAACAGGTTTTTTTTGGGAAAGTTGAGCCATTGTACAGCTGCCCAGCTGGCACAAAGGGTGATGACAGAGCCTCTACCAGCCTGGACACTTCAGATTTGGGATGGTGTTTGTCACAAAGAGGGAATTATACCTGATAGCACACTGCCACTTGATGCCCAGCCACTGGTGAGAGGGGTCAACTATCCTACGATTCAGGTCGATTAGTTCAGTTATACCTTCTCCACTTCTCTGATGATAAAGGATGTAAATGTTAGCCCATACAATCAGGATATAGATCTGACCGCATGGCTCCGTAGTCTCAGTGACAAGGATGAGGTGGTGCTTGGCTGGAAAAGAAAGTTCAAGTTAATTGTACTGCGGGATCTACTTCCAGATGCAGATATCACCCCTGTGTTGATTGACTTTTACACTGCACTATACAACAGTAGAGCTTCGGATGGGCAGAAGGGGTTGGATAACGTGTGGGTGCAGGTGTTTCTGCAACAGCCAAGCAATCATAATGGCCTGGACAAACTTTGCGAGGCCACAAATGATGCAGTATGGGCGAAGGAAATGCAGAGGATCCTCTTGTCTGTCAACATAGGTGGTACAATTCTTGGGGATGTGATTTTTGTTGCTCAAAGAGATGTACGGATATTGAATTGGAGGAGTGGGGATTCTGGAAAGGATGTGGATGTCAGAGTTTTGAAGGTGAGTTACTGATACCTATACCCACTATCTAGTATCACCGTGTTCTAACAACTTTCAAGCTGGTGCGAAGCTGCTTGCCAATTGTTGGCTGGATTATCAATTCAGTACCCCAGAACCCCATGGTCATTGTGAACACTGTGTGGGAGTCAGTCTTGCATTACCTGCATTCCTCATGAACATTCCTTTGTGAGACTGTTTGCCCGATCTACACTCCAGACCCCTCACATGCATGTGGGGTGTAGGAAATAATTACAGGTCTTGTTGTCAACACCTTTACATTATTCAGGGCAGAAGGATGGGATGTTCATCCCCGCTACTGGTTTGGCCTAGATGATAGAAATGTTGCAGGGTAGACACTGTAGTTGTTTTGTGGTTTAGATATTTCTTTGATGTTTGTTTTATGGACAATCCTTGTGTTTTGTCTAACATAGCATTAATAGCACTCATAGCATCCATAGCACTCATAGCACTCATAGCACTCATAACACTAATAGTTCTACGAATAAAACAGTGTGTCGCTACTTTCACATGTTCACCTGCCTCCCAATGAGGAAAACCGGTATGAAAAATGGCAGTATTACAGCATTCTTGAACCAATCATTTTTAGGCATTCCCTGGGCTTTGAACATACTACCCTGACTAGGCCCAAGCCTAATGAATGCTAAACCAGACCCCACTGAAACCAATGGTGCTCGATCTTGAACCAAACTCATAAACCAGATGCAATAAACTGACAGCGTGACTCATAGAATACATTCATAGCTATACCATGAGAGATCACTCGGAATAAGTATGTTAGTACCCAGCTGTTTGCGGGTGTTCCCCACTATGGTTTACCGTCCTCTACAGTTCCCTGCAATGGCCTGGCATCCCCAGCCATGTGGTCCCACGCAGTCCTCTGCAATCAGTTTACCCAAGCATTATGGGCAAACTACAGGACACCAGTGGATGGTAGTCCCAGGCATCTCCGGTGTGTGGTCTTAGAGTACTAGGTACTGGGGTCCATCTTTTGTAAAGTTAGAAGTCAGAGGGTATGACTATATGTCCCTGCTGTCTCATGCTAGTGCTATCCCTGAATGTCTCTCAGAGTTACCTATAGGGTAATGGAGTCACCCCCAGTCTCCTATAGGTACCTACCATCACCTGCAGTCACCTCGAGGTACATATGGTTGCCGGCAGTGAGATTATCTGCAATGACACCTACAGGGCCCAGTGCTATGTTGAGGGAAGAGCTTAAGATGGATGCTGCTGCTGCCTTCTGCCACGGCCACGATCTTTGATGATACTGTTCGTCCCATCTTATGTAGAAGTGGGTTCTAGTGGTGGTAAAGAACCATTAATACACCTTCTTGAGCACTCGAAACTCACTTAAGAATGTGCTCATCTAGAGCCCAGAATGATTAAACAGTGTAGTGACACATGCTAAATTGGCCTTGGTTACCAGCACTCTGATGCACATCAAAAAATAGTTGGAAGATAACCCTAACCTGAACACCCAGAACCACTGTTTTGCATATTAAGGTTAGGGTTGTCGACCTGGTCATAGTGATTATACAGAATCCCCATGACTGCTGGTGATGCCCTGCAGGACTCGGCCACTGGTAACAAAATCCGAATATCTGCTACTATAAGTTTTGTCCACAGCCAACATTTTGTACTTTTTTTTTCTCTTATATGTGTAGGTCCTACTGGTAGTCAAAATCTAGTAAGATGCCTTCTTGAGCACTTGAAACCTACCCAAGAATGCGCTCATCCAGGACTCAGGACTATTAAACAGTGTAGTGGCCTGAATCTGCAACATAACCTATGGTAAATATTATTCAAAAAATAAACAAAGGAATTTGCTTCTGACACAACCTTTCCATCGTGCTGTAATCCATGGAGTCGCATTCCTGCATATGCAAGTGTGGGTTTCCTTGTACAATGCATGAAATCTGCGTAATGCATGTGATTGACCATAATAATGGTATGCTATGCCCCATGCTAAGTGTGAACTTAATACCTGGAAAGGCGATTCTGCATATTTATTTTATGGTTCACTTGAGCGGTAGACGAATCCCTCGTAAACCTAGCGATTGCATGTGATACCACAGCTGGACCTGCACCATCCAACGTGAACCCGTCTGCTAACATCAGGTTTCTCCCGCACCCTACTCATAATTGAATGACCTTTGTGAACACAACCAGGTCCACAGATATACCAAGGCACACCACACTATGACCTACATAGAAGTATATTTTTGTTAAAAAATAGAGAAACTAAAAACACAGGATGGAAACAAGAGAATCAGAATACAATAACAAACCAAAACAAGGAGCAAAAAAATAAAAACTATTATGAAAAGTGATTCAAGTCCATTCATAGCCAGTTACTTGAAGCAAACATAGAACTAAAAGGAAAAAAAAAGAAGAGTAAACTGAATTAAACTAATAATTAAATCCATTCCCACCTGTATCCATAATATAAGCCTTAATCCTTAATGGCATTGAGTCTATGTACTTCTTTATTCATTCTACAGGATAATTAAGCCACTTGTTTAATACTACCTGACAAATCCCAGTAGCTGTCATCTGTATCCCTAATCTTTCCCGTATCCAATACTTCATCTCACACCAGATGGATTTGATGGGGTTAAGGTCTGGGGAATTTGGAGGCCAAACAAGGTTCTGTAAACCCAAATATTCACAAGTAAGATTATGGTATTGGTGGACATGGGAAGGTGCATTATCCTCCATAATTAAGAGGTTTGGGTAGGCAATCTGAGCATCACACGCAAAAGGATAGAGTAGGGGATTGAGGATAAATTCCTGATATATAAACCAGTCAATCCCCCTCTTTCTATCCTTTTTTCTTTCTTTCAGTTTTGGAAGATTGGGATGTTCAAATCACATATGATTGAGCCAATTGACTTCAATAAGCTCTAGCTGATACTCAGATTTAAGCTAGACTTCTGCATCTTTCTTTTGCTGTTTTGTCTCATATGGTGTTGTATAGAGATGATATAGGAGTGTAGAACCTAATATAGATTTGAGCTGACAATTGTAATTATATATTAAATATATAAATCAAATATCATTAGGATATACTTTTTCTAATTAATAAAAAATGATAATAAAAAATAAGATTTAAAGATTATTCAACAGTACCATCATGTCCATAGAGAATTGCCCCCAGAACATTACAGTTGAACCTTTAGGGAACTTGATATTCAAATTCTGTGGAAGATATGCCTCTCTGAGTCATCAAAGTACACCTTGTGCACTATGGCAACGAAGCTCCCCTGTCTCAAAGTAAGATTCATCAGTAAATATCACCTCCTAACAGTTAAGTTACTGGTAATGAAGGCAGAAGGCAAGTTGAGATGCACACTGCTCTTGACTTAGTTGTGGCTTCTCTGTTAGTTTCCTGCGGTGGATATTGTTCTCGGCAAGAATCTTCTTTACCGTATTTCCATATATCTGGAGTCCAGCTAGTATTAAAATTATTTAATATTAGTTATATAAATTAATATAACTACCAATTGATCTATGAAGTAGACAGAGAAATAAAAATAATAGAATGAAACTAAATTACCTACATCAGCCAGATTCCCATATGACATTCAACAGTGTGCACTGTTGGAGAATGTAATTCTCACAAGATGATCTTTCTCTTCCTTTGCAATAATAGATCCCTTCTGACAATTTGGCTTTGGAGCAAGATTTGCTGTTGGGCAAAGGTCCTTATTCCCAGTCTCCTGAGAATGTTTTTTTGCCTCCCAAATTATATTTGAATAGGTACTCTTAAGGATCCCTGTTTCATTTACAATCTGTTCCAGAGTCATCTTTTGACCTCCTTCTAAAGTTGTATATGCCAGGATCTAACCTCTTTTGCTCATTAAGGTAGTCTTTTCTTGTGGTTTGACTGCTAACATTTTTGATATTTAAGAAATAAAGTAATAAAATAGATTTTTCTCAAGGTTTTTCGTCATGTTGGTTGGAGACTATTGAAGTTGAATATGATTTTGGAAATTGGGGATACTTCTACTACTAACATTTAGGTCACAGTTTTCAGTTTTTTGTGTCATCATAGGTGTTTCTATTGGCTTATCTTGCATTTGTCGCCACCTCCAGATCCGGTCATGTTCACATACGTCATTCAATTACAAGTACACCACTCAAGGTCACACCATATTAACTCGCATAAGAGAGCAACGTGCTAGTATGTTAGTTTAGAGTGTGGCAGAACTTGTGCAAACTGAACCCTGCCAAAGTCTTTTCTGCTTGATTTTTTTTTTTAATTTTAATAATTAATCCTCAATTCCCACTGGCTTCTTGGGGTTTAATTGAGATCGCACTGACCTCTAACTGTATAGCAACCTTTTAGTGGCTTGGTTTTACCTTAATCTGACCTGCTAGCATGTTGCTCTCTTATGCGAGTGAAACATGTACTGAAAATTTCAATGGAGCAGTCAGTAATAAGTGCTGGGAAGGTGGCTATGGTGGCAGGTAATAAATCGACTTCATTAACAGTGTGACCTAAACCTATGTTAATATCCTATGTTAATCCTCATTAACCTGAATTAACCAGTAATTAACCGTATTTGGATACCAGGCTTGGCACAAGCTACTCGACTATTATGACCACGTGCTGTGCGAGGAGAGATTGGCGTCATGTGATTACCAATACAACAGATGTCTTGACACAGCTCTTTCTAATTCCCTGTGTTTGCCTTCTTTCCTCTCGCTCAAACAACACCTCTCCTATCAACTTTCAAATTCACTCTTCCTTCTCTCTCGACATAGACACCACTCTCAACCCCCTCATTCTCCTTCTTCTTTTCTCTATGCTTCTCATCTCTGTTCGGTGCATGGTGTTGAACTACGTCTTTATCCATCTAGAGCCTCTTCTTTCCTCCCCACCCCTACAACTCTCCAATCCATCGTCATCACTGTATGTGCCAGCCTTTTCCCTTTGTCTTTTTCCTCTCGTTAATCTTTTCACTCCTGCCACCGTGGAAAAATTCTTGAAATCTGCTCTCAGATTATCAGCGGAAATCAGTCCGTCTGCCCACAATAAGGTCTCGTTCGACAGTCAACAGAACTGCGGACACCACGGTGCGCTAGATTGCCATTATTGACAGTATGATTAAATGGCTTGCTTACTTTGATGCGGTGCTAATGCTTTAGATAACTAGTCCGAGTAATTGCCCACCACATCCTGTTTGCTCCTTGGCTGGTGGATTCGGGGCCATGGCCAACGAACTCGACCTGCACTACCTAGTGGCTCTAATGAACTACGAATTCAACAGTGGGCAAGATGGTTCTGCTCGCCACTTGGACCCTCCCTCTCACCTCACATCTGGCATTGTCGATCACCATGGAACAAACATCCGCACCCTCCCCATCCTGGATGCCCTTGCTCATATATCTATTTCTCGGCCGAATTCTCAGGTCGTCGCAATAGCTCTACAATTGAAACCCGATACCAAAGAAATTCGCTTAACGATCGCCGAGAACCAAGATGTTGCGGATAGCCTTGTTAACCATCTCTACAATATATGGAGCAAGTTGCAGGCCCTATCAGATGAGTATGCGAGGCAGAGGAAAGCGAAATGGGATGGGGAACACATGCTGTCACCAGTTATCCCCTTAGATGTGGCACGGCCTTTGAAGATAGAGATATTTTGTGAGGTATACAAGTTCTCCCTGGAAAAACAGAAGAAGCGAGTGAATAAGTGGTTCAGAGGCCTTTGTGATTTCATCGTGGAGTTGGAAAAACGTCGTGTGGGCATCCCCCTAGAGGGGTTTGAATGGAACCTGTCCAATGCTGTGGTTGCCTTGGTGTTGGCACTACAGTTAGTTTTCAAGCATTCTGAAAACCAACTCACTGATGATGAATGGGAACAAGTATATTGGCAAAGCATGACGGCCAACATGGATGCAAAACTTGTGCTTGCGGATAGACACGGGCTCAGCTGCGACACTTTGGCCCAGGAGTTAAATGGTATCCTTCTTCTACTCCCCATTTCATTCACCGTTCAAGCCTTTAACCTAACTTCGCTTCTGTACTAGGTGACAGAGATGGAGACCCCTTCCAGCTTCGACGTGCTCTTGAAAAACTGATTTCCCTACCTCATCACATTGAATCTCTATTTGGATTTGCCCATTCTCGCCGCCTCCGGTCCACCTTGCAATACCACATGACGATTTCTACTGTCCCAGGCCAGGCTCAAATCGTAATATTACCTACAATGCAGGAGCAGTGGAAGTCCCTTTTGGAGGCTGCATGTGGTCAGCCCAGCCAGTGGTAGAGGAAAGATGCACTAAAGCTATTTCAAAAGTTTGAGTCGTGGGAACAGAAGTGCCTGGTCCACTGCGAATGTGGGCTTATCCAGTACCTCCAAACTAAACATTGTGATTGATGGGACAATGTCCCTGCATTTAGCTATATTGGAGTCTCCAGGCTCAGCTGCAGTGCCTGCCGCATCTGGATAGAAGCCTTCAACATGTTGGGGGGACCGAAGTTTTATACTCGAGGTTCGCATGGAAAGTGGTTTTGGCCTTGGGCGATGCCCATGATGGGGGTGGGGTCCTTGAGGGAGAATATGGTGGGAATGGTTTTGGATGAATACCTCACACAGCTGGAGAAGAAGCAGAAGATTAAGAGAGCAGGCTCGGATAGCAGTGGTGCAATCCTATCTGGGGCAGAGCACGGTCTGAGCGATGCTGACAAACAAAGCGCTAGAGCAGTGGGTAGTGCAGCGTTGCTAGAGTCCGGGGGAGCCCTGTCTGGGTTTTTTGCCGACCATGTCCAGTTTCTTCCCACCAATGTCCCTCGTTTTGTGGGATGATGAAGCCATACCCTCCTATATTTTAGTAGCTTGGTGACAAGCTGACCCTTTGTTTTTTTCCCTTTTTTTTTCCTTTTCTCCTTCCTTGCTCTTGTGGGTGAAATTTGAGCACAACAACATCTAGAAGCTGGATACCATATGTGCTTGTCTGCGCGTTCTATCGTCTGCTTTATGGTACCTTCTGGTGGTCTGGTGGTGGGTTTGAACTGGCATTCCTTGGTAGTTCTTAGCATCTATTATACTTCATTACTTGATTTGCCAATCTGGGCAATTTCTTGGCTGTTCACCTTTTTTTCATCTCAATACGAAATCTTGACTATTTTCCATCCGTGGTTCGTGTTCCCCTTGAACTTAGTAAAATATGCTCACCGTTTTCTTCTTGCTTCCTTATCATTTCTATGCTCATATTTTCTTTGCTACATTAATGCGGCATTGTTGTCACCCATGTCTTTTTCTTCTCATTTGTTGTTACTTTGAGGGTTGGTTTCACGTGCCGGGCAATCTACAGTTTGGTTTTGCTGAGTTGTAAAGTACTCAAGTACCAGTATTTTTTTTTCTCAATTCCTTTTGCCTTGTTTGAGAGACAAAAAAGTTGCACCTCCCCTGTAAACAGTCCTACTAGTACTTTCTTGTGTTCTCAATGCAGTACTCATGAGGCCAAGTTGAAGCCAAGCGCCTTTGTATGGGAACCACCACCTTAGGTGCCCAGCTTCAACTCGGCCGTGTGAGTACAGTATTAGTATTAGAAGGTTTTGGCCACAAATTTCGACCCCTGGACAAGGCACTGGTACAAGTAGCAGGCCAAACCAAAATGGGAGCACTCAAGTCAAATTTTGAGCTCGAATTTTCTTTACTGAGGGATGACCAAAACCCGCTAATACCATTTGTTTCCCGGTTGCCCCTCACCATCACAGTGTACTCAAGTAAATTTATGCTTGCCAAAATCAAAAGCCCGTCACCTACTTTTACCTACACCCTATTAACAACTACACAACACCATGCTTGAAAGGATTTTATTTATTCCTCATTACTGACTAGAGATAGTGGCTTTTAGAGATATCCAATTTATGACGAGAGGAATTGCCCCATTGCCAGGGGCAGCTATCTCAGTAACAGACTCGATTTTCATGAGTACAGTCTTGTGGTGAAACTGGGTGGGTGAACAGGGATCAGTAATGAGTAATTTTTATCTTTTTGCCCAGAGCTTGGCCTTGGATCTCAGAGCAAACCAAACAGTTACCCAAAATTAAAAATAATCAGTATAAAATGTTGCAATAAGTAACCATATTATTCAAACACTGATATCGCCATTTGTAACACCAATCAATGATCTAAGGGTGCTCCTGGTCGCAATGTGAAACCTCCATAATGGCGAGGATTATAGAGCTTTGGTGGAAAACTCCAACCTTGGATAAAGTGGCATGTCTGGTCAACAGAGAAGTTGCAACACTCAAGTTATTATAATGTGCTCAAAATAAAGGTTTCTTAAAAACAGGTGAACCCTGTTTTTCACAAAATTGTAAAATTGATAAAACCCTAACCCAACCATACTAGGAAAACTTTGTAAGGATAAAGTCCATCAACAGTAGTATGTAGCAATAAATATGATTTTTAACAATAATTACCAATCTTACGATGGATTCAAATCCAGACTTATTGAGTCCAGATATGCTGCATCAGATAGGTCAACTGATCAGAACATATGCCAGCATTCAGTATGAGAAAAGCCCCTGCCAAATGACGTTGCTTAGTGGAAAGTCCTATATTGTTGAGCTTATTACATCCAATGAATGGCAGATTTATGAGGTACTCCGAATGCTGAAAAACACATTTCTTGAGCTTCGAGATTGGCTGGTTACCCATGGTGGCTTGCAGAATGCAAGAAAGATGACCTCTAAACAACAATTATCGATATTTTTGGTGATTATTGGCCATGGATATAAGACTCGTGATGTGCAATAAAGATATCAAGTTAGTGGATTTAGTGTTACAAAGTAAGTAATTTATCATTTATTAATTAATTATAAATACAGAAATAATAATGTACATATATTAACAATAATTAATATGATAATAGAGTATTCAATATCATACTTGATGGTTTGGTTGAATTGTCCAAGGAAAATATCACCTTTCCTGATCCCCAAATGGTTCCTATCAAGATATGGAAGAAAGAAAAGGTACTTTGTATCCTTATTTAAAGGATGCAATTGATGCTACTGATAGCACACATGTACTGACAAGAGTACCTAGTTCTGATATTAGTCAGTTCAGAAATTGGAAAGAGGATATTTCACAAAATGTTCTAGTAATATGTACATTTGCACTATCTCTTTCTTGCATAGTACCAGGCTGGGAAGGATCAGCCCACAATGGGAGAGTACTGCAATGGGGATTGCAAAATGGATTAGAGATACTGGAAGGGAAATACTTCTTAATTGATGCAGGTTATGCATTACAAAAAGGATTTTTAGCACCATATTGTGGTATTCATTATCGCTTACAGGAGCAAGCAATTTCCAGACTCCAGTATTCTACCTGATATCTCTTTTATTTAATTTATTATAATCTACTTTTAATTTTATATACTTTGAATTAATATACAATAATAAGCTAATATTAACAAAAAAAAAAAATAGTCTACAAAATAAAGAAGAATTGTTCAACTTACACCATGCCCAAGCTGGAAACTGCATTGAACAAACCTTCAGAATTTTGAAAAAAGTAGTTTCTGATCCTTTAACTACCAAGTGAGTTCCCCTACGACTCCCAAGTAAAGTTAGTTCTTGCCCTTGGTGCTATTCATCACTTTATACTACAATAGAATGGTGAAAAAGAGTGTCTGCATTGGGAAAATATCAATGAATGGGAAGAGAGAGAGCAGGAGAGAAGATTGTGTTTATATGATAGTAATGATATTGAGGCAGGTATGGATGATACTAGGATGAAGGAATTTCAGGATAAGATCACAGAGCAGATGTAGCTTGATTACTTAAATCATGTTCATTAATAAGTACATTATATCATTGACTATCATTGAAAATGAATTTCAATATTATAATGAACTAAAAATTATAATATACTGTTAGCCTTATAGATGGCTGATGAGTACATTACAAGAAATTATATGGGCTTGATTTCATGGTATAGATAGTAGATCCTAAGCATATATTTATAGCCACCTATTATAACCACCTATATCTGTTAGCAATAATCAAGGAGAATGCCCCTCTTGGTACTGTTCTGCCTTCTTCAGGCTTGATATTCTTTCATAGGTATATACCAATAGCTTAGTATGATGCTTGTGAGAGGAAATTTGATGGTAGACATGTCCCTAATAATGCCTGTTTCTCTTCACATATCTTAGATATAAAATGAGGAGTCAAAACTAAAGTGAGAACTTAAGGGAAAAAGAGGAAAAAAGAGGATTGTTTTGGAGGGAACTTTCTCAATGGTGGCAGGCACAAAACAATAGTTGGCTGAGGCAAACAAAACTAAAAATCCAGAGAGACAAAATCCATTCACAATTTCTACTTCCTGTATGCTTCTTGTCCACTTCTTATCTACTCCTTGTCCTATCTCTCAAGATCAAGTCAAATACTACCTTTAAATACAACAATTATTGCTACCAGCACTGACTTTCTAACAAATCTATAATGCAAGCCCATTATGACTTTTCTACCTCATCTACTAGGTAACTTCTTAAGTATTTGGAATGGTAAAAGGTAGGTAATCTGATTATAGTATAACTAATGCATCTGCCTGGGCCTGATTTTAAGTGTAAAGCTGCAACTCACCCCTAGAGTCAGGAAACTCACAATCTAATTACTTTAAAAATGGCCTAATACAGCATGTCTGTTGATGTATCTGATAGTACTAAACTAAAAACCTCTCCAATAGTACTAAAAAAAAAGACATTCATATTTACCATATAAGAAAATAAAAGAAAAAAATCAAAAATTAAATACCTTGCAGAGTAAATGAGATGTTAAATGAGGAAACAAGATAATTATTGAAAGAAGTGAAAAAAAGTAAGAATAAACAATAAAGTATCATAGAATAAATAAATATAAAATAAGAAAAAGAAAAAAAGAAAAAAGAGAGGAAGAAAATAATCAAAATAATCAAATACTATTTACAGCTTCATGCAACCACTTATCTGATACTTCTCCAGCTTTTAGTGCAATAAAAATTGAAGCTTTTACTTCATTTTCCATGATTATAAAAGATTTAACTAACTCATCTGTTGATAATGTTGATGAGTATTCAGCTTGAACTTCCTGAAACTGCTAACTCAGCCTTTGAGTGCTGAATAGTCTGTGCAGCTCCTGTAAGAATGTCTAGTACTTGATCAATAGCATGCCCCGCTATGTTCCGCTCAACTTTAACCTTCTTCTTAGCAGGTAATCTTTCTTCTGCCTCCTCTTCTTCATCTTCACTCTCCTTCTCTACTGCATTCTATTTTCTTCCCTCCATTATCCTCTTTTTTACTCCACCTCCTTTCCTACATCTTTATTCTCCATTCAATCACACTCCTCCTTCCACTAATAACCTCTTCTGTCTAGAGAAAGCTGATTGCCCTCCTCCCTACCATCCATACTTCCTTCACTCTCTTGTTCCCCTCCACCAGTAAGCATTTCCCCAGCTATTATCTCTATATGGGTACTGAACTCAAATGGTACAGTTGGTAGAAAACAGGATTCAGCCTGTATTGTGCTGAATTTGTTCTTGCTTCATGGGCTTTTTTGGGAGGGGAAATTAGATCAAAATGTAAGGTTTGTAGAAAGTACATATTCTCCAGTCACTGATAGGTGTGCAAAAAGCTTGTGGAGAATCTGGTACTTTGCTAAAGATTTTGATCGAAATTTGTCTGCTTCAGGATGTGCTTTGAGGTAGGAATCCCAAATGCTATTGAGTGCTGTTCAAATACTCTGTTGACTATTGCATCCAAAACCAGAATTGTTTTTAATTGTGGTATAAATATCATAATCTCTTTTTAGCTATTCCATATTGTAAGTTCTATTCTTCTACTATATAGATTTAAATCAGTTTCAGTTAACATACATTTAACTATTTCGTTTTCAGCTGTGTGGCCTCCAGATCAATTTGAAATGCTCTTTTCAATCCCTTCTTCATTGCATTCCAGGCCTTTTTTTTGAACCCATGTTCAGCTTGCTCACCCTGTAGCACTTGCTCATACAGGATCCGTAGTAGGGTATCTATCTGTTATGGGGTAGGCCAACCATAGATAGTGTTGTTTAGTTCTAGGCTGTATGCTTCTTGAAGTGAAGTATGGTAAGGTAAGATGAACATGAAGATCATCAAGGTAGGCTCAGAAAGTTCTGTGCATAATGAATTTTTCAAGAGTAAATAATAAATATATTAATAAGATCTCTTCTCCATTGCTTTATGTTTCTAATAGCTGGGTGTACCTCGATATTTATATTCTGTGTCTGGGTTATCACAGGCTACAAACAACTCTCATACTATCTAAGTACCTCCATCAAAAACTGCTCACTTTTTCCTGAGTGCAAACACTCCTGACCCTGAGAATATTTTCCTCACTGAGCTTTGATCTTGTTGGACTCCTGTCACTTCTGGGGATGTGAACACTCTGACAGTAGGTAGTCTTCAATCTCTCTGCCATATGGACCTATATTGAGTATGCTACCCTAATAGCAACTATACCAATCATTCTGCCTCAGAACACTAAATGATCAGGTTTAATGAATGAGCATGGCCATTGCATTCCATATTTATGCATCATAAGGCCCATCAGATATGAAGGATTTTCAGCTCTGGATTGAGCCAATAGCTGGTCAGGTGAAAACCTCTCATACCAATTCTCAAGCAGACCCTCTTCAGGTTCAACTTCTTTCAAAGCAAGAGGCTCAGCTCTATGACTACACTTTGGTGCCATAGGATTATGATATTCAGGTCACTAACAGTTTCTTCCAGAATCGTCCTATTACTTATCAGCCATAATACGTAAGCACTAGTGTACAGGATAATAGCTTGCTCAAAGCTTAACCGAATTCCTTCAAGTCACTTTTTATTAGTCGCCAAAGGTGCCCTCTCATGTAACCTATAGACAGCATCCAGTCAGTTAGATGGTGAGGATGTATATAGTGTTAGGCTGCAAGTGTCATTTATGGTTGCTAAAGTGTCGGGACGCAACACGGCCGTAATTCCGTGATGATGCCCCGTCCCTGTATTGGGGCTGCAGGGGTATAGTAGAAATAATTCAAAGTGAAGGCTGGGTAATTTGGGCTCTTTTTTCCATATACCTAATAGAAGCTCCCCCTCCCAAGACTTCATCTCGAATGTCTGCCTTATATAATAAAAATAAAAATAAAAATAATTCCTTTCTTAGGAACTCAACATAGTAGGGTAAAAAACTTCGTGCATTTGCATGACTTCACAGTGAAAACCTTGCCATATTATTCCAAACCTACCCTTCTACGCATTTCTGGGTTCAACCTATGAAATTCCTCTAATATTTCCGCTGCATGCTCTAGGTGCTCTGGTGGCTCCCAGATGTTCTCACCTTCAGAACAACCTTTCCATTTCAAAAATATCAGAGCTCTCAGAGGACTTTATTTCATCCTCTAACTCTTCTGGTATAGGAGATCATTTCACTCGTCACAATTCTCTCCACCTCCCACTCTAAATTGCTTTCGATTTCTTCTGGGTCATGGAGTGGCTGTGCCCATCTAAGCTGAATAAAAACTTGGTAGGGCTCAAGTAGCACCACATGAAATACTAGATGGATTTTCCACTGGTCGAGTATTTGGAGTTTGTAGGCTTGTTCACCTTCCCTTTCCAATACTTTGAAAGGCCTGTAGAGCTTCAGTCTCAACTTTTTTGAGGGCCTTGTTGATTGCATATTCTTGCTATTGAGCATGACTTGGTCCCCAACCTTTATGTCTAGTTGCTTCCTAGCTTTTTGATCATAATATCTTGACATAGCCTTGTGCATAGACTCTAGCATTTCTTTGGTCTGTCCATGTATATTTTTCATCCCGTGCATGTAAATTGCTGCTCCTAGATTTTGAGCCTCACATTCTCACATCCATTTAGTCTGTAGATGGAAACTATACTTCGCAAAGAATGGTGTCATTTTATGTGCATTGGTGGTAGAGTTGTTGTAAGCATATTCTGCTAATGGGTGAAGTTAATAGCAATCATCCTCATCATAATTAACAAAGCTTCATAAGTAACCTTCCAGCACTTGGTTGGTTCTTTCTGTTTGCCCATCTGGCAGAGAGTGATACACTGTTGCATTCTGCTTTTAATTCCTAGGGCCTTGCACAATGACTCCCAAAATTCAACTTGAAACTTTGCATCCATGTCAGAAATCATTTCTGTGGGTAGCTCATGGAGTTTCCACACTTCTCGTAGGAAGATATTAGTGACATCTTTGGCAGTCGCATTGTCTTTTAGACCAATGAAATATACCATTTTGGTGAACTGATCTACTATGACCATGAGCTGGGTGCGTCCTTGTGACTCAGGTAGTTGAACAATGAAATCTGTCGAGATAGATGTCCAAGCAGTGTATGGTACTTGTAAAGGTTGAAGTAACCCATACCTTGTGTGTCTTGAGGATTTATTGTGTTGACATTCTTCACAGGATCTGATCTAATCATTGACCTAATGTTACGATCCGCTATATGATCTCTCCTTTCGTATATCTCGCAACAGGTAACAACACTATTGTTAGCTTTCTTATAGGGATAGTACTTACCTATCTCCTATTGTATTCTCCTTCCTTCGAGAATTCTAATACTAGTTCTCTTACGCTATGTCTTAGATATTGACCGTTGCCAATACTAAGTCCTTATAGTGTTAACTAGTATTCATTCTGTCTCTTCTTCGTGTTGGTTGGTCTTTGTTTGTAAAGAGCGTAAAGGTGTTTTATTGATAACTTATAAGATAGGAAATAACTTAGGTGGTTGCGTGAAGAACTAACTATCAGGTCCTATTGACCTCGTTATATAGTTCTTCCAGCAACCCGCTTACAAATCAAATGAGTCACAACTGTGACTCATGCACTCGCGTAACATATAACGTCATGACCATATTTGGTCATGCGCAAAAGTCCCATGACCTTAAGGAGGTCATGTGCAAAACCTCCTGACTCGTATAAACGAAGTCAGGCCTCTTAATCCTCATGACTCATAGGCGCACCTATGAGTCAATGCTCAACATACCAATCAAATTCAAACATAAATAACTATGACTCACAACTGTGAGTCATGTGAAACCCTATGACTCGTACCTGAGTTATAGTGTGAAAACATATCATCGTATGACTCAACTGAGTCATGTGAAAAACCTTTAACCAATGAAATACTATGACATATAATTGTATGTCATGTGAAACCATTACAAACCATACCGGGTTTGTAATACTTTCTCTATCTTTTGATGTTGAGTATGGCTTTGCTCTCTTGGGATTGCAGCTACTGCAAAGTTTACCCACATTATCTTTTTTCTCTTCTACTCTTTGTTTATATACTTTACTTATATGACTATTCAGCACCTTTTCTCATTCTTTCCATAGTTCTTACAATCAGGATAATCATGATAATCTTTTGTCTCTCATTCCTTGTTCTCACAAGATAACCCTATGTAAGACTACATCTCTCCTGTCCCTATTTCATTTACTTATTAATCCTTCAGACTATTGAACTTATTCTAATACAAATTTATGATGAACCTGATTGGTTTTAAATAAATGCAGTACCAAGTGAGAATAGATGATAGTATAGCCTGGCCAAGGAACAATAATATTGAATAAAAAGTGTAAAGATTCATTCCTAAAAAATATCACACAGTGTGAAGATAAAATATAGAAAATAGATAAACAATTGGAATGTTGGATATGACTTCTCAGGTAAGACCATGATAAGGGGATAATAAGTATCCATGCAAAATGCAAAAGTAGGAAATACAGATGTCTTCAATAGGTCCCACAATGCACAAAGAACCAACAAATGTAAGATACCAATAAAAGCAAAAAACCAACAAAAGCAAAAAATCCAATCCTAAGTTTCCTCTATTCTATTCATGCTAGGAGCAAAAGAACATCTTATGATCTTCCCATAAAATCCCCCTATCCTTTTTCTGAATATTTGATTTATTTTACTAACTATACAGCCTCACAGTATACTGGTATTTAGCTAATGTCATGAGTGTTTGGTACAGGCAGAATTTTCCTCCATACTAAATGTATGCTGACTGGCAAGATATATTTCCTACTTTTTCTTCACCTTCGCTTTACTGCTGCCTATATTCTTCTTAGCTACATGGTATTTTCTCCCACTGTTTAACTAGAAATCGTAATTATTTTTGGTTTGCTACAATTTTGCTTAAAACTCACTCCATCTTCTCTATATCCTACAATTTTTCACACTAGTATTACTCTTCTCACAATTGCAACTAACAAACTCATAGAAATTCCGAAATATTGACTGGTCTCAAAGATTTTAACTTATCCTCCAATACTTTACTTTCTGCCATGCAGAGTACTAGTTTTGGTAACATAGATCCTGCATACCATAATTCTCTGGGCACACTAGGATTGTATTGTCCATCATGTTGTGACCCAGATTGCCAATCCTCACAATCGAGTAAAAATTGGTTACTCTTACTGTGTGCATAATACCACGCTCAACAGTATCGTCCAGTCTGATCTTTCACCTTTTGGTGGAACTTTCCATTAACCAGATGTGTGAAAATAAGATTATGTATCAGGAAGCGGTGAAAATGAGTCCAGCGAAATATTTCTACTTCATTTGTATTAGGGTAGCAGTGTGAGAGCTTGTCACAAACAAGCTCAAATAATGTATGCCAAGGTTCGGAATTCCATCCAGTCCATTTCCTCTTGCAATCGTAATCCCAAAGGTAGGTAACATAGTTGAATGGGTGGAAGGTATGATGATTGTAGTTCTGAATAAACTTGAATCCTGAGAGGTCTGAGTCTAAAATGGCCAACAAATTTGTCATGCAAAGTGAGGACTTGTGAGTAATCAACTCAGTCCTTCACGTCATTATGTCCAGCTCCTCCTTGCATATTATTGTCCAGATATCTTCCCAGAACATCTCAATCAACACTCTACTCAAGATTTTGTATGTTAAATATCTAAGTCGATTGTACTTTAGATTCTGTGATAAATTGCCTAATGCTTCTGTGAAGAGATTGTAATAATGTGTTGTGTTCATAATATCACCCCATTGCTGCTGGCACATACTCTGTAACTGAGGGCTAGTAAATCCCATTAGAGTGGAGATCTTAAAAGAAAAGCGACATGATTTCCAATCCATAAGGTAGTCAGGCAGAAATCCATATCCACAGGTGGTCAAGATGTGACAGAGATTTAGCCCTGGTTTTGCCTCACCATTAGGTAGTTTCTGAAATTCAGGAGCCCAGATCTCTGGATACCGTTCAAGGTATGAACCGGCATAACAATGCTTTATCAACCTCAAGAACATAACCATGACCCGAGTATGTTCCGAGTCAATAGGCCTGTTTCTATTTAAGCTAAGTATATATTCAAAGCCAAAGCAGAACTTGTTTAAGTTACTAACAAGGAGGAGGATGGTTTCTGCAATTAGTGAAATAAGAAAAGGATGATTATAGCATATGGTACTTGAGGTAGCAATTTGGTTGTCATTTTGATCAGTTGCTAAATTTTGGAATTCTTGTAACATATTATGTAATAATTCTAGGTTGACCTGATGTTCCTCCCTGATACCATAAGACCTTTCCCTAGAGTCTTGCAAGCTTGTAAAAACTCATCCCTTGAAGGCTAAGTATGCTTTCCTGACTTGGTTTGAATTGAAAGGTGTTTTGCTACTAATATCATTCCAAGTATTATTGAGACTCCGATCCACGACTAATCCTTTCAATGCTGAATTTTGGAATGGATACACTTTGGCAGCATCGAAAATCTCCTTGGTGGTGGAATAAAATTGCGAGTAAGGTAGGCCATCTGATCATGCAATATGTTTGTTGCCTGGAGTAATGATGAGATTGGTAACCTCCTGTATCACAGCCCAATTGTAGAGTTGGAATTTGCAACTTTGATGTGGAAATATCTGGCAGAACTTTGAACTAAGTGTTTCAAGACAACACCTATGCCAAAGAAAAACAAATTCATCCTCTGGCTTCCCTCAAAGCTTATACTCTATCCCATCAGTACCCTCTCATTGTCTATTGATACTGGTGGTATTGCAGGCATCATGGAATAACTCAGTAGCAAAATTGATCCAAACAGCCTTCTGGTCTAAAAAGTACTCATCACACATAATTTTCCATTGATCCAAAAATGAACCAATAGTGTTAACTAGATCAGAGGATATTGTGGCTAACTATAAGTTCTTGGCATTGATGAAAAGTATAGGGTCCTGTAAATCCCACATCCCTGCTTGCTGAGAGTTGACAAGAATAGTCCTCCATATATATTTTAGATACCTGGCTTGGATGTTATACAAAAGAAGTTTACACCGACCAGAACTAGCGATTTGTTAGGTCAAGGATTCCACACTGGCAGCAAGACAGAAATGTTTTGCCATCTCCAAATATGCTGGAAGGTGTTGTATCACATTAGGAGGGCAATGTTGATGGATTGCAGGAATAAAGATGTTGTCAATAAAATGCTCCAACTCTGCATCAAACAAGTAATTGGTCTTCCACTGTCTGTCCATTAAATGGGGAAAAAGTATGAAGACTTTAAAATCATCAGCACCACCCAGATGACCAAGATGAATGTGAGGAATATTGGCAATGCTGGCTGAACATTGGGACAGTGTACTACCAGAGTAATGAGGTACAGGAATATGCAGGTGTAAATCAGTTTGTATATTCATATGTCATAGCAGTACAAAGGTCACCTTAATGCCACATCTTGCAACACCAAGACTGGTAGGAAATGTTAAGATACTATCAATATCAAAGGTTTGGGCTGGCTGAATATATGGCTCCATTCGATGATCATTCCATGAGAAAGTAACTGTTTCAAAAGTTTTGTAATTCTCACTGGTATGTTCAATAATACCTGAGTAAACAAGCTTTGCATCTTTGGGCTCTAAGTGATAGGAATCAAAGGAGTGAAAGCCCTCTTCCACTAGGACAAAGGGAAGGACTATAACCCCTGCCTGTATACTTTTGCTTGCCCCTGGAGTGACAACTACTTCTCACATTGCCTTTGAAGTATTGGCCGAAGAGTAACTAGATCGTGCACCCAGGATTTGGCTCTGGTGTTGACTTTGGTCACAGTCAGGTGTGCAGCCCTCCATGGTTGCCATTTGATGAACTAGAAATGATGCAATGTTGTTGCTACAGTTGGGGCAACTGCTTTGTGATTCTTCTCTAGTGACTGGGTGGCTTAATTGAGATTCAAATTCCCTCACTTCTAGAATTATCTTAAACTCATTATCATCCACCAGAGAATCATCACTCTCACTTGAGTAGATAGTGTCATCCAGGTTTGAAAATCTATTACGATCCGCTATATGATCTCTCCTATTTATATCTTGCAACAGGCAACAAGTTTGTAGTTAGTCTTCGTTAAGGTAATACTTACCTTCTATTGTATTCTCCGTTCTTCGAGAATCCTTAATACTTGTTATCTTACACTACGTCTTAGATATTGACCGTTGTCAATACTAAGTCCTTATAGTGCTAACTAGTATTAATCTTGTT
Organism: Choiromyces venosus 120613-1; assembly: GCA_003788595.2. Lineage (NCBI taxonomy): Eukaryota > Fungi > Ascomycota > Pezizomycetes > Pezizales > Tuberaceae > Choiromyces > Choiromyces venosus. The sequence continues at coordinate 302,776 of ML120426.1, read as the reverse complement.
CTTCTTCGCAGTGGTTGATCTTGTAGGTAAAGAGCGTAAAGGTGTTTTATTGATAACTTATAAGATAGGAAATAACTTAGGTGGTTGCGTGAAGAACTAACTATCAGGTCCTACTGACCTCCTTATATAGTTCTTCCAGCAACCCGCTTACAAATCAAATGAGTCACAACTGTGACTCATGCATTCGCGTAACATATAACCTCATGACCATATTTGGTCATGCGCGAAAGTCCCATGACCTTAAGGGGGTCATGTGCGAAACCTCATGACTCGTATAAACGAAGTCATGCCTCTTAATCCTCATGACTCATAGGCGTACCTATGAGTCAATGCTCAACATACCAATCAAATTCAAACATAAACAACTATGACTCACAACTGTGAGTCATGTGAAACCCTATGACTCGTACTTGAGTCATAGTGTGAAAACATATCATCGTATGACTCAACTGAGTCATGTGAAAACCTTTAACAAATGAAATACTATGACATACAATTGTATATCATGTGAAACCATTACAAACCCTACCGGGTTTGTAATAAAATCCCCCTTCTACTTCACTTTGCTCTGAACTCATTCCCTGAGTTTCTAGAACACTTTTGATAACTTGTATCATAGGCTATGACTCAGAGGAAGCTTGTTCTGATATTGACTCGTAAGCACTGCTCTCTGTGCTGCTTTGATTTTATGTGTATCTGTATTGACAAGCTGTTGCTCTTCGCTCCATGGATGGTCTAAATTCAGTTGTGCTAGAACCATCATTTGAAACCATATTTGTGATCTGGGAGACAAAGTGTTTTTTTTTTTTCAGCTTTACTGCAATCAAAGACAAATACGAATTAATATATTTGTAACAAAATTACAATAAAGGGAAAATGCAAGATGTAATGGGTAGAATAAAATTGCATGAACGTACATTCAATACTGCCTGACTTGTCCGAACAGGAGGATTCCAGAGATACATCCTCATCTAAAAGTAATATTATTTCAGGCATGATCAATTTGGTTTGTATATCCTATATCAATGTAATATAAGATATTAGAATAAAATAACTGGTATAATTGAATATTTCAAAGGCTTACTGTAGAATAGGTACTATGGGAAAGGAAAATGGTCTGCAAGGTTTTAGCTAGAAGTGGTGTTTTATTTTTTTTGGATAATCAATAACTAACTTTGATGTTAGCTGTGAAAAGATGTATGAACAATGAGTGATATTTCATGATCACAAACAGTGATGTCCCATAATCTGGCTCAATTTGGGGACTTTGGTGATGCTATTTTCTATATATATATTATTATAGCATTCATCTACACTCTTCCAGCATTTACCCTGTCCTGCAAAACATTTTTGTAAATAATTATTGTGGCATTTGAAGCAGAACTGAGTGAGATTTCATGATCCCACCATATTTATTTATTGTGGTACCCCTTACAATGTCAATCAGTTATACCCCATTTGAGGCAAAACTTTTCGAGTCTTCCATTTTAGTATTTCCCTGCATTCCATTCATTTCTTGGCATATTTTATGCTGTATTTATTACTCTACAGTCCTATTATCTTGGTATTTTCAGCGGTACCCCCTATGACCTCTACCAATTCTGCTCCAACCCTCATGTAACTTATACTGCATTTTGAAAATGTACCTTGAGACATTATCTCAAAATTATACCCCATTTCGTCAAGTATTCGCTGCACTATACTAGTTTTAGTCCCCTATTTAAAGTAGTCTTTAAAGTGGTACCCCTCCCCAGCTTCCTCAAATTTCCACATTTTGTGGTAAAAATTTCTGAATCATTCTTTTTAGTATTCCTCTACATTCTCCCAAAATTTCATCATTTTTCGTGTAGTGCATCTATCACAGTATTGTGAATCCTCTTTTCCTAACATTGTTTCCCTACTATTTCCCCTCACTTTTGCCATATCAATTGCCCGGATTGCAAAAAGTTTTCATCCTACTTTTCAATTTATTTTTTTCTAATATACTCATAATTTTTCCCCCCACCATTCTCACACTTCTGTATCTCACCTCAATGGTACATATGAAAGGATACTTCTATAGCCAAACTCAGGGTCAGATATCAACCATGGTAACACAAAACTCTAGAGACTCACCACAACTCAAAAAATTAAAGAAAATTCAAAGTAGTCATTTGGAACTTTTTTTTATATTTTTAAGATCTAAGTTCCTAGATTACCATAAAAGAAACCATATTTTAATTCATTAAGCAGTGAAAAAGTTGTTGTGGAATGAAAGTTCTGCCACACTTTAAAAAATGTGGCTTTGCTAATGTGTATATCTCATACTTTTTATGGTGAAAATTTTTTTATTATATGTAAATTTCTTCACTAAGGTGTAATTCTCATCATGGACTAAAACTCTAACTTTATTCTAACCTTTTACAATAAATGTTAATAGAAAGATTTTCTTAAATGAAGAAAGTTTTCATGGGAAATAGAAAAACTTTTCTAAGATGAAAAAATTTCTCATGGAAAAATATATCATATGAAATATCTCTCCCATGAAAAATTTTCTTACATGAAAAATTTTCTTATGAAAAAATTTCTCACATGAAAAAAATTTCTCAAATGAAAAAATTTCTCATGTGGGAAAGTGTCATGAAAAAATCTGACAAGAAAAAATTTCTCATGGAAAGATTTCTCATGAAAAGATTTCTTACACAAAAAAGATTCTCACAGAAAAATCTACCATGAAAAAATCTCTTATATGAATAAATTTCTCATATGCAAAGATTTCTCACATGGAAAGATATAGTATATGAAGAAATCTCTCAGATGAAAAGATTTCTAACATGAAAAAATCTATTATGAAAATATTTCTCACATGAAACAGGTTCTTACATGAAAAAATGTCTCACATTAAAAAATTTCTCACATGAAAAAGATTTCTCACATGAAAGAATTTCTCGGAAAATTCTGTCATGAAAAAATCTCATGAAAAAATTTCTCAAATAAAAAGATTTCTCATATGAAAAGATTTCTTACCTGAAAAGATCTATCACATGAATGTTATTCTAATACAAAACTAGAAAATATCACTACAACTTAGCAAAGTGTTGAAAATTTGTATCAGATCACAGGATAAATAGTTTTAGAAAATGTAAAACTTCAATCATCCAACTATGAATCATAGTTCTAATTAAAAAGTGTTTAAGTAAAGGTAATTTTTTTAAATACTACAGTCTAGTTAATTTGTTGAGAGAGAGAAATGACAGGGAAGATGGCAGCAAATTAGATTTTTCTTGGAATGTGAGAAAAATTTATTTTTCTTGGAATGAGATTTCTTCAATAAACTTTTCATGTGAGAAAACCTTTCATAGGAGAAAGTTTTTCATGTGGGAAACTTGTTCATAGGAGAAAACCTATCCTCTTCAAAAAACCTTTATATGGAAATTGAATCCTGAATAATCTTTTCTCACCTGAGGTTAAATCACCTGCAAGTAATATATTGTATGAAAACTTTTTCATTTCCAAAGATATCTTATGTGAAAAATTTCTTTAATAAATCACTTTCCTATATCAAACTTCCCTTATAACAGAACATCTGATCATAATCTTACAAAAGCAAATCTACTTTATATTATCTGTCATATTAATTCTTCTCACTTCCTTACTTCTACCTACCCTCACTTTTTTATCTAAAAGAATTAAACCTTCTCTTTTTTAGAATCTTTTCTACTTCTTATTCAACTCTTTGAATCTATCATAATGTCTCAAAATCCAAGAAGAAGACCAAGAAAGCCTGCAGAGCAGAAAAAAAGAGTCAAGCAAGTCTCTGATAAAAAGAGATATCAGGAGAGAAAGTCCAAAGTCTAGAATTTATAAACTGCAGACCACATACCAGATCTAAGTTCATCCACCTCAAATACTATAAATGAAAAGGTATGAATCTGATAACCTTCAGTTATATATTCAGAGTACTAATTTCAAAATTCTTACTAGTTGGTATTGCAAGAAGATATCAATACCAAGCAAATTTAATCAAGTTTGAATTGTACTTCAAGACATACCAGATTTAGGTCTCCTTCAGTGAGTAATCTATTCTATTATATTAGCTCTAGATGTTGTACTAATATAGCATCAATTTTTAACTAGGTAAGCTTTGAAGAAGATGTAATTGATCTAATATCACTAGGAGCAATTGGAGAATATAGGAAGAGAGGATACAGAGGAAAAATTTCTACATAATGTAGCAAGATGGCCTAAGGTACTAGGACTAGAGCGAATCTTTCATGATATGGAAATTGAAGAAGATGTAGCATTTCGTAATATGCAAATTACTATAGAGGAGAAAAATGAGCCAGATTGGAGTTCAGCTGTTAGTAATGAAGGTAAGAATAAATCGCTTTAAACTTTTAAGAATAGCTAAAATTAATACAACTAAATAATGAGGGAAAAAATCTTGGTAAGAGTAATACTTTAGTTAATTTGTTACTCTTCTAACATTTGAAGTTAGGAGAAAATAAGGAGGAAGGTGATTATAATAATAAGTATCAAGACTGGCAGGAGAAAAGGAAATCTGTTTGGCCTAAGGTTCTAGGCTTAGAGCAGATGTTATATGATCTGGATATTAGAAGGGAGGAAGCTTTAAGTGAGGTATCAAATACTACTTTCAAGAATTATAGTAAGTCTTTCACCTATATTGTAGAAATATTAAATTGTTCTAACAGCTGTAGATGTTGAAAGAACAATACTAGGTACAAGATATTCTATCTATTTTCTATTTTCAAGCTAAGAATAAATTCTTTTTTATAGAGGGTATTGAATTAGAAGAGGAGGATTTTGTGGATGATGAAAACCAAGTAAAAGATACAAAAAAGAGGAAAGAGAAAAAGGGTATGTAAAGAAAAGAAAAATAAGGAAAAATTAAGGGTAATTATATTGCAATCATAGTTTTAAGATTATCACATATAAGTGGTAAGTTGATGGTAGAAGATATTAAAGAGGAATAAAGTACTAATAGATTCAGAATATGAAAAACTGCCAGACTTGATGATTGGAGAAGATAGAAATCTCAGTTCCACTAGAAATATGGGTTAGTAAGATGATTTTCACAGTTATTGAAAGGATTCTTTACTAATTCTTTGAAAACAGGAGACATTGAAGTATTCTCAGATAATCTCTCTAATCCTGATAGTATCTATCCAGGTATGTTATTTTCTATAAACAATTTATCCCTTGATAAAAACTTTCTACTAATAAAGAATAAATAATAAATTCACCTCTACCATACTCTCCTGACAGAAACTCCCAATCTTCAGCAAGACCCAGTAATGCATAAATCATTGAAACATCATCAGATTCTGACTCTGATATTTCTCTCCTGAGTACCAATAGAGAGGAAATCATAACCTATCTTATGCAACAATATTCCAATAATTTTACCTGCTCTAAGTACCTTCCTATTTCTAGTTGTACTACAACACCTCTTTCCTGGTCTCTAGCTAGAATTAGTCAATTGTTTGATCAGAATTTACCAGTGGACTACCCAGAACCTGGTAAATTTGGATATGGTGGAAAGATTACCAGTCAACAGTGGTTGAGTCTACTATGTGGTACCTCAACTACCAATTCTCTGCCTCCAGTACTTGAGATACCTACAAAAGATCACTGTTCAACTTCTACTACAACATATGATATTAATAGCTTTATTGCTAAAGTCAAATGCTTATCAGTAGCAAAGAAGGGTCTCAGAGTTCAGTTTTCTCCAAGTTGTCTGAGAAATATTTTCACAGATGTTCATCTTTATTCAAAGATAGAAGAAAGATTACTATCAGGAAATATTAAGATCTGTCAGGTTCCTCTTCACCATATTCCACATTTTTATCTTGGTCATCTAGCTTCCTCCCTGCATCTTCCACTTTATGTCTTCCTTCCAGCACTTTGGAATAGCAACCTCAACAAAGATTTCTATATTTCTAATGATCATCTTCAACAATGAATGGACATAGGATTTATTCCAGCAATTCTTAAACATTATCCTCCTGATATCATTCAACATTTAACTCTTTCCTTCAATGCGGCATCTATGAATATTTTTGCAAGAGGGAGAGAGTTGGGAATTCAAGATGCAAGATTTGAAAGTGGGAAAAGACAGGAGCTTCATTACTTTCTCTCAGGAAGGTATTTGCAAAATGTTTGGCAGGATATGGTTAAATTTTCCCAGAAACCTGGCTATACACACTTTCAGGGAATGTTTTTATTGGTAGATGCAAAAGACTTGAAACTGCACTTAAAGTCTTCTACCATATCTGGTTCCTGGCAGTTATTTTCAGAACTATTGGAAGGAGATCTTGATTTTACCTGCCTTGATAAGAACTTCCAATTCCTAGACTTAGGATAAGAGGTTTTATGTCAAGGGGAAAGTGCAACATGATTTTATAGAACTTGTTGTTTGGAGCAAAGTCTAAGGGAAATCAGAGAAAAGAGTCCTGGGCTGAAAGCTGCTACCTATTCTTGGGCTTTAACAACAGCTACAGGAAATCAAACCTTGGCATACTCCAAATCATCTTCCCAATAGGAGAATGGCTTGATATATTCTCAATATTATTCACCTTTAAAGTCACTGTTTGATGCAGGTGGTACCTACCCATTTCAAAATTCTAGCCTAGATTATCTTTCACTCAGCTCAGAAATTTTGAAAGTTTGGCAGTCATCAGGTACTGGTGGTGCAAGATTTCAGGTTGATGTGTCAAAATTGGAAAGATCATATACCCACTCCAGAGACAGAGTCCTCCTTACTTGGAAAGCAGCCATTTGGCAAAGAAGATCATTTGGAATAAGACAGGAACATAGATTTTCTTTCCAGCTATTTCTTGCTCTGAAGGATAAATCTGATGAAATAGTTTTCTCTCAACTTCCAGATTACTGTTATCTGGAGGAATCTTGTGATATTTTTCACTTTCTTTATGGAAATATTTTAAGATTTGGATTAGGCTTGGAGTATACAGCTACAAGGTTGAGGAAATCTAGTTTTAAACAATCTCAAGATTTAGGAAGGATTTTCAGAATGTTCCTACAACTGCAGAATGCCTCATTTTCCAATACTCTGCTACAGGCTCAAGGAGATCTCTGGAGAAGTCAAACTAGATCTGGAGAGAGGAGACTTCCTGGTTTAGCACTGATAGACCAACTAACAAGATATAGGTTCTGTTGGCTGGCTCCTTCAGTGATGGATTGGAGTAAGTGGGTATTTGGGAATATTCTTTCACAATCCAATACCTTTAACTATATCCAAATTCATCCTACAGCCTTACATAAGGCAAAACATTTGCTAGATCAAAAGACTCAGTGGAAGATATTGGACAAGTTTGGAGTACTTTTGAAAGATTTTCAGGATCCTTCTAGTCAGGAGGCATACAAAATTCTTGCTTTTCTGGGAACACTGGTGATTCAAAAATTTAGAACAGTTGTTTGGACAGCATTGTTTAAATTTTGTGATTCTGAGTGGAAAGAAGAATCTAAATGGAAAAAGGAATTAGCTCTGAGTGATCAGCTCCTCTTAGACTATGAAAATGTTCTTACCTTTGCTCCTATAAGGTTCACTAGAATTAAGTATTCCAATAAATACAAGTTCAGCCTGCAAGAGAGATGGGAAATCCTGTTCCACTCAGAAGATAAGTGGGAGAAGCAAGAGTTGAGGGAAGCATGGAAGGATAAACCCTATTGTCTCTATTTTGAGAGATGTTCTTCCATTATTTTTACAGTCTGTAATGCAGAAACAGCAAAGTGTTGGGAGTATCTTCTTGTTCAAAAACAATTTGAAGATCAAATTTTCTTCTACCATCACCAGCCAAACATTCCTTTTTAGGGTTAGGATTAGGCACTAAGTGAGTAAAGCAAGCAAGGTATAAGGGTTGTGTGCTGCAATGAAGAGTGTTTGGCGAAAAAAGACGAGGAGCATAGACAAGTGCGAAGACAATGATAGAACCGCAGTAATGCTTGTTTCATCTTTGTTCCAAAAGACTCTTCAGTACGCTGGGCGACTGAGCATGTTTATGTCAGTCATCCTCGGTATCAGAAGACTTGCTAGCCAGTCCACAGAACGGCGAAGCACAGAATGTCCGAGGAAATTCTATAAGTGTGATGGGACAGTCGGCAGAAAGACACACCAAAGTAGTATGCTGACCGCATATTCGTACATTCATGACCTTATATTATAAGCAAGGTGTGGGTGATGCAGTAAATATTCCCTGTATGAATCGGAAGGTGAAAGGATGTCCCGATCTAGTAACCGAACACATCTGAAGACATGATGATCATTTGATCGATAATACTGCATGCATGACCCCCTGGTAGTCTTCTAAATTCAGTAATTAACTGTGGTTGTAGATGACTTACCTAATTGGGAAATATTTTATCATTTCCTGTTTTGGTAAGGGCAAAACCTTCCTAATTGGGAAAGTTATGTGAGTCACATGATGCCAAGTGTTTCAGCCTCAGTCCAAGCCACCGTATGTAATTACAAGTTATGTGCCCTGCACTACCACTACACACCACAGCACTGCCATACCACACCACCCCCATACCAGCCACCATGGCGGTTGGTTCAGGTTAGGGTTAGGGTTAGGGTGGGACAATAAAAGTATAGTGATCTCTACAGCGTAGAGGGAAAACAAGATTGTGAAGAGTGTAAAAACACGAAAGATGCATAGATGATAAAAAGTTTGGTGTTCTGTTTGTTCATTTCATCATCTGTGTTATGGAGACTCTTCACTATGCTGAAAGAGACATCGTATATATAGGCATTAGGGTTAGGCACCGAGTGAGCAAAGCGAGCAAGGTGTAGGGGTTGCGTGCTGCAACGAAAAAGAACAGAAGGAAGAGTTTGAGGAAAAATATTAGGGGCGTAGACAAGTGTGAGGACAATGATAGAACTGCAGTGATACTTGTTTTGTCTTTGTTCTAAAAGACTCTTCAGTATGCTGGGCGACTGAGCATATTTATGTCAGTTGTCCTCGGTGTCGGAATACTTGCGTATAGCCAGAGCTGACCTTGTCACAAGGATTTTATCATGGTAGATGTGAATAAAATGGTAAGTTTAGTGGAAAACCACTCACGCTGAATTCCATAGTAGTCACATAATATGCATATTTGTGCATCGGTGACCCCATAATCTTCGTGGTGGTTACATCAAGTGGTGAATAATTCCTGTATGCATCAGAATCAGAAGAAGTCCTGTATAATACCACACGCATCAGAAACAGTAACACTCTATCCAATAGCAGATCGCGAAGAGGTCGGCCTAGTCCTATAAACTTACCAATGTACTGACCTGCATGCTGGATAAAACGTCACGATCGCCGATTTGCACAGCATATTTAATGAGACTCTGCATATATTATTATACACTGTCGTGCATAATTAAATGTATGTACAGTTTTCCGGGTAATATTCTGAATTCAGTAACATTACTCAGATGTAGATGACTTACCTAATCGGGAAATATTTTATCATTTCTTATTTCGGTAAGAGTAGAACCTTCCTAATCGGGAAGGTCATGTGAGTTATGTGATGCCAAGCATTTCAGCCTCAGTCCAAGCCACTGCACATGATTACAAGTCACATACTCTGCACCACCACCACATGCCACAGCATCGCCACACTGCACCACCCCCAGACCAGCCACTGTGGCAGTTGGTTGGGTTAGGGTTAGGGTTAGGTGAGGGTTAGGATTATCAGTTTGTGGCCAATCTTTCTGATATAGAGTCCATGAGGACTAAATATTTGGCTGTCACGCACTGCGCACATGCCTTAGAATAGGAAATCATCCAGATTGATTGAGAGCATTTAAGCAACCCTCGATGTCACTAATATTGTCGCCACAGGGAGCAACCTCTTCCTTTGCACAGCCATAATGTGGGAAAATTTACAGAGTGAATACTCCATTTTGAATCCTGTGGTGACAAGGCATTTAACACTTTGCAACTTAATAAGTGCTAGGAGGGGAAATCTTTGGATTGATTACTGTGAGGCCTGTGGGTGATCTCTGACCTTTGGCTACTGGACGGCATTCCATCCTATATACTCCTGAGTTGCAACTAAATGGATTGTTGTTAGACTCTTGCCAATTGCGAATTTTTCAGTACCTGTCAGGGTTACTTACCTATTCCTTTCAAGGGAAGTTCAGCCTGAACTGATGATTTCTCCCAAACTGCACAACCTGTGGTTGAGGGGCCTGTCCGGCAGGCTTGCCCTGCTCAATGATTTCCTCATTCTCATCAATCAGGTACCCCTTGAGTATGTCAGCATTGTATTTGTTATAAATTTCCCCCAAGTCCCTAAAACGCTGGAGGAAAAGCTTAATGTCCTTGAACTGACTGAGGGGGGATGAATCAATATCCTAAAGTAATACCATTTGGACTGGTTAATGCCTCAGCTAACTTCTAACCAATGATGAATACTATTTTATGAGAATTTCTAGATGATGGCATCATGGTCTATATGGACGACATTCTCATTTATTTGGCATATGAGGTAAGCCACATTGAACTAGTGAAAAAGGTGTTAGCTCACATAAGAGAATATCAACTAGCAGTTTCTATTGCTAAATCTTACTTCCATGTCACCATGGTAGAATTTCTAGGTTATGTGATAACAACGAAAGGAGTCTTAATGAGTGAGAAAAAAGTCAAATCTATCTGAAAATGGAAACATCCAAAGTCAGTAAAAGATATACAAATCTTTATAGGATTCGCAAATTTTTACAGAAGGTTTATTGACAATTTTTTGACAATTTGCAAACCAATCGCAGAGCTCCTGAAGGAGAATTCCAAACACTTTGCCTGGGGCAGAGAACAGGATGAGGCTTTCGAGTTCCTAAAAGAACAGTTGGTGACTGCACTAATTCTTTGTCATTTTAACTGCATGAGCAAAACAATCGTGTAAACTGATGCAAGCGATTTGGTGCTTGGCTGCATTTTATCACAGCTAGTAAAGAAAAAACTACACCCTCTAGTATTTCACTCACGAAAATTCAGACCTGCAGAATGGAACTACGATGTCCATGATAAGGAATTGTTAGCAATTGTGGAAGCCTTCAAAGAATGATATTGCTACCTAACAGGAACAGAAACCCCCATCACCATTTACACTGACAATCAAAATTTACAATACTTCCTTACCATCAAGGCATCGAGCACTAGGCAAATTCAATGGGTGTAGAAGCTGGTGGAGTTTAATTTCCACATTGTTTACCCACTAGGTACCTGAGATGGTAAACCAGATGCACTGAGTAGACAGCCAGACTACCATCCTGAAGGGGGAGCTACCCATAGTGAACCATCAAATATGAAGCCTGAAAACGTCTTACAAATTGGTGACATTTGAAAACCCCCAGGCACAGAAGATTAACCCCCACAGATGATATGGAACTTGACACTAGGCCAGAGGATGATCGGATGTCAGAAACATAGAACTCAGATAGAAGTATAGAACCACAAAGAGTCCAAGTCCCCAGATTAGCAGAGAGCACTAAGATCCCCACAAGAGAATCAACCTTTACGGCAGGACATGACCTGTATAGTATGGATACGTTAACCATCCTTGGAAAGGCGAAGGCCCTTGTCATGATATGAATAGCAGTAGGGTTCCCAAAGGGAACCTATGGGTGAATTGTACCTCAAAGTGGATTAGCACTCAGACACAGCATACATATAGGTGCCAGGGTAATAGATGCAGACTATACGGGTGAAATAAAGGCTTTGATGGTCAATCTGATAGATGTAGACTATAAAGTTGCAAAGGAGGACTGGATAGCACAAATGATTGTTGAGCAAATTAACAACACTGAACCTCAGGAAGTGGTGACCTTAGTGATAATGGAACGAGCCAATGCTGGCTTCAGATGTAATGACCTACTTGGGATAAAGCCTGCAGTATGCTTTTTACAAGGAAGCTCTGGAAACATTGAGCATTTTGACCATTACAATGAGAAATACAATCCCAAATTATCAGAGGTGATAGTAATATTGTCCAATGCCATCATCACAAGAGCAGAGATAAGAAAGTTTGACCCCAAATTCATAGCTAAAGTTAAGAAAGTAGTCAACCAAGATAAAGAGTGGGTCACAAGAAGGCAGGAGTTAGAAAGATTGAGGAATAATAGTATGGAACCTCCCAAGTTTTGGACCTTGAAAGATGGTCTAGTATACTACAAGGACTGCCTTTTTATGCCAGCAGATGAAGGTATCCAAATGCTCATATTGAATGGTTACCATGACTCAAAGGTCACTAGATACATTGGCCAGGAAAAAACCCATGAAATAGTCACACAAGACTTCTACTGCAACGGGCTGACAAGTTAGGTATTACAAACCCGGTATGGTTTGTAATGGTTTCACATGACATACAATTATATGTCATAGTATTTCATTGGTTAAAGGTTTTTCACATGACTCAGTTGAGTCATACGATGATATGTTTTCACACTATAACTCAGGTACGAGTCATAGGGTTTCACATGACTCACAGTTGTGAGTCATAGTTATTTATGTTTGAATTTGATTGGTATGTTGAGTGTTGACTCATAGGTGCGCCTATGAGTCATGAGGATTAAGAGGCCTGACTTCGTTTATACGAGTCAGGAGGTTTCGCACATGACCCCTTTAAGGTCATGGGACTTTCGCGCATGACCAAATATGGTCATGACGTTATATGTTACACGAGTGCATGAGTCACAGTTGTGACTCCTTTGATATGTAAGCGGGTTGCTGGAAGAACTATATAAGGAGGTCAGTAGGACCTGATAGTTAGTTCTTCACGCAACCACCTAAGTTATTTCCTATCTTATAAGTTATCAATAAAACACCTTTACGCTCTTTACAAACAAAGACCAACCAACACGAAGAAGAGACAGAACGAATACTAGTTAACGTTATAAGGACTTAGTATTGGCAACGGTCAATATCTAAGACATAGCGTAAGAGAACTAGTATTAGAATTCTCGAAGGAAGGAGAATACAATAGGAGATAGGTAAGTACTATCCCTATAAGAAAGCTAACAATAGTGTCGTTACCTGTTGCGAGATATAAGAAAGGAGAGATCATATAGCGGATCGTAACAGATAGCAAGAGTTATGCAATGGCCTTGCACTTTTATCCTGGCAGTGATAGAAGTTGCAAGGCCTAACTCAAAACCCACAAGCCCAAAGAAAAGTCAAGAAACAAATATCTCTTGGGGAAACCATGCAGTAACTGCAATCCCAAGGTAGTAAAGCCATACTCAACATCCAAAGACAGAGAAACCAAGAGTTGTGCAATGGTCGTGCACTTCTATCGTGGCAGTGAAAGAAGTTGCAAGGCCTAACTCAAAATCCACAAGCCCAAGGAAAAGTCAAGAAACAAATATCTCTTAGAGGAACCATGTAGTAATTGCAATCCCAAGATAGTGAAGCCTGTAACAACCCACCAGAGAGTGTCTTATAGAAAACTATTCTCACACCCATACCGGAGACCTTGAGGTCAACAGGTAAGGATAGTTTGGTTCACTATAGTGGATAACTATGCATACTATAAGATCATAGTATATAAGGGGGGCTCAGGAAAGGCTCGTGTAACAAGGCCTGAGTTACCCTGACATGAGGCCTGGGTTACCCTACCATAAGGTCTGAGTTACCCTGACATGGCACCCAAGTTACCCTACCTAGCATTTAGAGGTACTTACGTGGGGCAGGGGGTGATCCTATAAGGATTAGGCACTCCGGTAAAATCTAGGGGCAACAAACCTGGTAGCCTTTGGGGGACTATAGGAGGAGCTACAGAGCTCCGAATGTCTCAGGATTTTACAGAGGTATTCCTAACAGCCCCCTGCGGCCCCAGTGTAAGGACCGCACGTCATGGGCTTGCGGTTGTTGAGTTGCTCCATTCCTTATAAAAGGAACTGAGTGGAGGTGCTCTTGTAACACCGTAATGGTTGTCGCCGTTCGTCCGACCGGATGCTGTCCATAGGATATATGAGAGGGCTTAGGGTGTGCTCCAGAGGAAGGGCTATCTTCTGGTACCAAATATGTGCAAACCGGACAAGACCTGAAGGAGTTACTCAGGTAATACCGGAGGGGTAGTCCAGAGCCTCTCGGGTAGTCCCGGGGTGGCCTGGAAGATGTTGGAGTATCTCTGGGCAGGCGAACCGCACATAGGTGCAACTCATGCCCAATCGCTGTAAGACTATTGGGGTTGTTTGAGAACTCTAAGAGCATGATTCTTATCATGGTAGGGGTGCTTTCGGGAGTTGACTGTGGGTAGCGCCCACCAGGCCAATCACCAAGGTACCCCACCGGGGGAGCCAAGTAGACTTTCCTATCAGGCAAAGACTTGACTACAATGAAGTAGAAGGTTTAGCTTGATCGTAAGAGCTATGTCTACTTAAGGCTTACATAGATGAAATGCATATGGGTATGAGAGTTCGTAAATGGTATATCTCCTCAGTTGCATGATAGTTCACCACTAGCATGTCAACAATATGAAGAGTTTTTCTCCTGCGGTCGCATTAGAGATGCAGCGCTGAAACACTTGATGTCGGAAGTAGATTTAGCCCGAGCGGACCAACATCTACTTGGGAATATTGTCCTGGGTGGTGTGTGTTGGTCAGCCCGGAGGAGACGGGTGTGCTCATGATTAAGTTAGAGTAGTGATGGGAGGGAACTGGCAGTATATGATATTCTACTTAAACTATATGCAAGTTTCTCTCTACTCTGGCAATCAACTACCTCTCGAGAAACTTACTGAGTGAAGCTGCGGCTTAATGATATTAAGTTTTACTGTTTTGATTCTTCCTTACTCTACTGTTGATTATCGCTTTTGATCTTTGAGTCACTTCAGTGTGGTCGTGAACTTGGGATCCATCTTCCCTTAGGGCGCCCCCATTACAAAGCCATACTCAACATCTCGAGACAAAGAAACAACAGTGATACAATGGCCTTGTACTTCAATGCTGGTAGTAAAAAAAGTTGCAAGGCCTGACTGAGAACCCATAAGTCCTACTACCTTTCCTTCATGTTGGTTAGTATCTAGAAATATAGTTTACCTATCCTTATAACATACTTATTATATGCCAAGAAATAGGCTAACCAAAAAGGATCAGGAAATACTCACCTCAGACTCAATCTATAATTGTATATTCTTGATTTCACCAATAATAACAGAATCAGAATGGGTCCCTTTGAAGGATCCAAAGATAGTGTATGTTTAATTTTCTAGCACTAAATCAAAGGAAGTATCTGAAGAGTTAATTCAAAGGTGAATAGCAACCACCTAGGATGTGCAAAATATGGCACACTACAAGGACTGATTTTGGTCACAAGGGGAAGGACAAATACACTACCAGCCACATATACTATTAAAGGAAAATAAAATCATCAACACAGAGAAGGCAAGAAGAAAAAAAAAAAACAGAACAGAAGAAATGAAGAGAAGGAAAATACTTTGGCATTCAACTAGACTGTCATATCCCAGTCCATGGGGAGTAGTCAAAGTAAATATTATTTTTGTCTGGAATGTTATCCATCAAGGCATACTCATGTCAAGGTTGTGGCTGCCAGCCACAACCCCCGGATGTTCCCTGGCTCACAACCTGGAGCACTCCTACAGAGTGCCTGATAGCTCGACACAACTTTACGGCTCAACACAACTTTGTGGCTTACAATAGTAACTTTGTGGCTAAACACAGTTTTGTAGTGTAATATAATATTATTTTGTAGTAGGGTACTCTAGTAAAGTAGTACTAGTATTCTATTACATATTTATTTCAGCAACTTTACATGTTGCTTAATTCCCTTAACAATAAGTCTAGATACTTTGTTTTTATATACCTGAATAGTAGTCATGACCTTTGCCTCTGCCTTTGCCTTTGCCTTTATCCTTGCATTGATCTCCTTTGCCTTTGCTTTCATCACATTGAGGAAGGGTTTACACTAAGCTTGCTGTACTCTTTTCCACACATTTTGTGCCTTACGCAACTGGTGCTCTGCTTTTTCAACCTCCACCTCTTCCCTCTGTTTCACCATTTGACGTGCCTCAGAGGCATATATAACTCCTCCTTTTTGAATCTGCCTTCTGCTTTGAGCCCTGTATTGAGCACTCCTGGCTTGGTCTGCTGCTCTGGTATTATCCATATGTTCCATAGCTAATACTCTTGATTGTACTAGGGCCAAGCCCCCTTGTAGAATGAGCTTGAGGCATTGCTGAAAGACAGGTGGAAGATCTTTAGCATCATTGAGGAGCTCTTCACCCTTGGTTTTAAGACTTGCGATCGTAAGTGGAATGCTGGCAAGTGATGCAGGAGCTGATATTTTGTGATTGATAGGGGTAGGAGCGGCCTCGCATAGTTTTGAAAGGACAAGCTCAGGATTATATGGTATCAGGCCAGTGGCCTAGAAAGCTGATTGAACAGTAGATACCTTGAATGTTTGTTGGTGGATGGAATGAATCTGATCAAGAAATTCCACTTTGTTAAAGTCTCCGCATCTCATTCATGTCACAGCTTCAACTGCCTCAGAATGGTAATGCTTGTATGGCTGAAGGAGATGGCTTGAATGAGGTGGAAGACAAAATGCAACAATTTTATAAGTATCGCAATAGTCAACAAACTGCTTAGTGCAATGTGAGCTAAATCCATCAAGGAGTAGAAGCCTGTATGATCCAACTTGTTGCAATGCCGAGAATCTTTGAAAATGAGCAAGCCACTTAATGGTCAAATTATTGTTATTGTAACCACTTTCAGAGTTGCCCACCCAGTAGTTATCTGGAATACTGGTTGAGGTGTACCAGGGCTGTTGGTAGATAACACTAGGCACAATAATCATAGGAGGCAAGACTGCACCATCGCCACTAATTGTTTCACAAACACTGACAAGTTCACAATTGGTGGAGCTTGGAAGGTATGCTTGACAATTTGGATCTCTTGTAATAATCCATTGGTCTTGTCCTATTCCAATACAGAAGCCAGTTTCATCAAAGTTATACTGATCAGCCTCTTGAATATCATACTTGGCGCAAACCTCACGATACTATTCAAACCATGCTCAAATGGCATCTGGCTGATGAGCATGTTTTCGATCAGCATCAATCATTTGTTGCTTCTGAATAAAGTACTCTGGATGACAATTCAAAAACCGAGGTGCCCACTGAGTACTGACAGTAGGGGCTGGTCCTGGCCCCATATGAGTATATTGGAGTATCGCATTTGCATAGCTGGACACCACTGGCTGGTGGGCACTTGTTCCTATCTTGTCAAGACGGTGGAGATACTGGCAAACTGTCAGTTCTTGATCATCAGACAGCTTGTAGTTTGTCCTGGGTCATTCTTGACATAATTGTCAGCTGTGCAAATGTGTGTGTAGCCAGGTAATAGGTATTTCATAGGTGTGAGCCACTGTAGCAATATTTGGATCCTGGTTTTCGGAAGACTGAATGAAGTCAATAGCTGCCTGGATGCATATTTCGATTTCCGCATAAGGCTCAACCCTCTGGCTTGGGAGAATAAAGGCTAGTGTTGGTGGCATAATTTGTGGTCGGTGAAATGGTCTGCAATATGGTCTTAAGATGTTGCGAAAACCTCACTTACTAGTATCCTACTGGGTTTTCTTAGTTTACAAAGTTAGATTATTAAGCTACAATATCAAGCCACAAAGTTACTATAGTAAGCCACAAAGTTGTGTTGAGCCATAAAGTTGTGTTGAGCTGTCAGGTACATATCAAGCCACAAAGTTGTGTTTAGCCACAAAGTTACAATGGTAAGCTACAAAGTTGTATTGAGCTGTAAAGTTGTGTTGAGCTGTCAGGCACTCTATAGGAGTGCTCCAGGTCGTGAGCCAGTGAACATCCGCGGGTTGTGGCTGGTAGCCACAACCTCCGCATGAGTATGTCTTGCCTTGTCAATATTGTATTGATATAAGAGGCAAGGTTGGTTGTTACCTCTCAACCTAAGCACTTGGCATGCTACATGAGTCATCTGGCAACCCTGTACCCTAACTACATCAAACTAGCTAGTACTGTAGAGGTGGCAATTTGTTTACAGTATTTTAATTAGATGTTGTGTTTTGTTTTGCCAGACCTAGCAAATTATCATGACAGTTAAATATAAGCTTGAGGGTTAGGGAGGGACTTGTACTACAACTTTTTTTTTACCATGTTATAGTATTTTATTTGTCTATTGCCATGGGCTAGATTCCTTTAAAAGGAATGATGTTATGTAGTTTTCATTTTGGTTTTTACAAGAGGAGCACAAGTGGGGCACAAGAAGGATGAGCAGTACTTGAGATCATAACATGGATTTGTTTTTCTCTTTTATGAATCTCTTTTTGTCTTTCTTCCATCATAGTTCCCATCATGGAATTGTCTTTCCTACATAAGAACTTTTCAACTCCTAGCTATATTAGCTCTATTTGCTCACATCTAGCAGTATTTATTCTACCTTTTGGCTGCCTGTTCCCTCATTTTCTTTCATTTATTTATCCTTAGAGAATTGATGCTTTTTAGCTTCTGTTGACTATTTCGCATGTGATGGTCTTCCCTTAGTTTCTCCTTTTTCTCTTATATTGAAAAATGAGTAGCACTTTTTTTTATTTCTTATTGCCTAAACAGTTTTACCATTACAAAATTTTCCCAATTAGGAAATCCATGAAATATCAGGACTAGAGTTGTGTCTGTCACTGTAGAGAAGGGAAATAGTCTGCAATATTTTAGCTAGAAGATGTGTTTTATTTTTATCAGATTGGCTAGTAATCATAAAGCTCAAAGAGTAGACAATTAATCTAAGAGAAGGGTTGTTTGTTTTCCTAATTACCATGAGTCAACAGCTTGGTAAGAAAAATTGTTACAAAGGCAGGGTGAGCATCAGGAAACAACAACAGGAGACAAGGTGGAGAAAGACAGGGACAGACAACACTAGAAGAGAACAGACAAACATTGGGACATTGAGATTGGGAACATGGATTCATTTTCTCTATTACGTATTTCTTTTTGATTTGTTTTCAATAGCAATTCCAGTGCTGGAATTATATTTTCCCTTCTGATGAATAAATTTGTCTCCTAGTAGTGTATGTAGTGATTGGTACTTCTAGTAGTGTTTGTTCTCTCTTACATTTATGGTTTCGGTTTTCTAAAGCCTGTTTGTTGCTGAAGTGAACTCCTTCCCTTCTGCTTGTCTATTCTGAAAGTGTTTTCCTTTGTTGTTTGTTTTGTTTCCCATTGGTGCTTTGAAATAGAATGAGACTTTTTTTTGTTTTCTCAGTACTGTACAGGAGAAATTGTATAACATGAGAGTTAGGTGGTAAACAACCTCTTGTAGGTAGGGCTTCATGGCCATGACTTTTCTTTCCTAGCTAGTTTGTTTTCAGGGTAAGGACACATTACTTGAGTAGCCTTATGGGGTACTTGGGAGGTTTCTGTGGCATTTGTGGACAACTACTAGACCAACTAATGACGAGAAAGAAAGGAGCACTGAGATAGGAGAGAATAAGAAAACACAGCTTGGAGCGAGAAAGAATTAGCTAAGGATGAAAAGACATTTGGATCTAAAATAGATCTATAGCCGTAAAGGAATTGAAAGCTCCATAGGTTTTTTTTTTTGTATTTTTTATTTTTACATGGGAATTTTATCGAAATAGTTGGAGAAAGAGAATTTTCTTGAGAGAGGGAGTTAAAGTTTCTGTGTCCTTTCTTGGCTTGCTTCAGGGTACTTTTTCAGAGAAGAGGAGAGTGACTGAGCTTCATGCCTACCCTCTAGCAGTTGAATCAACTACCTTCTAGAGGGAGAGGAAATAGCTTGTACCCAAAAGGTAAGACTGAGGCTGGAATACCCAATCAGCTCAGTTAAGAGGAGAGTTTAGTTTGTTCCCTGCATCAAAACCTGTCTTATCTACACCTGCTTTCCATCTTATTTTTACTGTCTGACTTTGCTTTCAGTCACATTTTACTGTTCAACTTCACTTTTAGTCAATTGCATCTGGCGTCTTCACTCCTTTTACTTTCAGTCAACAGGAAGTTTACATAACAGTGTCTCATTTAGCTGTACTCCTGCTTTTACAGGTTGGCTGATCAGGAAGTGAGTCTACTATCAGGAGAAAGTGCTCAGTAACTCTTTGTGAGGTTTGCCTAACCAGATTCTGGATTTTTTGATTGTCCAGCTGTAACATTGAGAGAAAGATCAGTTGTCCACCTAGCTTTCAGTCCAGTAAACCTACCATTGGCTCTGAATCCAGAGATCTTACTTTACATATATATAGTGCACTCTGAACCAGATAGTGCTGCCCTACTGTCATTAGCTCCACTTAGTCAACTGTCCCAAGATTATAGCCACGAATTACTAGAAACTCAGGCCTCCTGTGAAACATTGGGGACTCCACAATCCCAGTCACTCATAGTAACAAACATCAGGATATTTGCCATACTATTTCCTGCCCTTATTAGAATGCTAAACTTGCAAACAGTGGAGTTTCATGGAGATATTGGTGAGAATATGAGAAGATTCTTAACTCTGTGTGCTCCCTACTTGAGAGAAAGAGAGAACATTGAACATGATGAGATAGACATAGCTGATAAGGCTACATAGTTACCCTATTGGTGCAAACCAAATATACTGCCTTGTGATTTTCAGAATTTGTTAATTAACAAGCTATTGGAGGATTATGAGAGTTTAAAGCAAGCTCTAGTAGATTGCTTCACTGGTAACTATTAACATACTAGTCAGCAAGAGCAGTTTCTCAATGAGATACTGAAGATATGACAATTGTTAATGCAATCATTGAATGAATATGTGAAAGTGGCCCAGTCGATTGCCACTCACATCTCAAAATACAAGCAGGATGTCTTACCTTATTACTTCAAGAAGGAATCTCTCGTAAGGAATTGTGATAGTTACTAACTATAAAATGTGATACAAACAACCCATTTGAAAAGTATGCCACCAAGGCAATGAGGATTGCACGCACATTTCATGGTAGGTCCTTTACCCATATTCTCCTTGAGTCACTCCTGTTGCAAAAGGATCCTTTGTTGATAGTAGTGACTAGCCTGACAGGGACTGATATAGTTAAAGAATTAAGAGTAGTTATGGATACTCTTAAAGACCTTGTAGTATCATCAAATAAGAATTACCTACCATGGCTGGAGTATGAGTTTACCATTGGTGAGGTCATGCTTGTAGACAATAGATATTATATGTAGACAAAATTAACTAAACAACAACAAACACTAATCATTTCTGCTGTAATAACAACCTCCTCAATAAATCTAACTACTCCAACATCAACCAAGAATAATAATTAGGATCTTATTCTTTCATATCTCATATTATTGACTTCTTTCAGGATTTGCAAACCAATCAGATTCAATGATTACAATAACTGTCATCATTATTGAACAAGCTAGCTACCTCTAGTTATTATCATACTTAATCTTAAGAATAGATTTATCGTAAGCCAAATATAATATTATCTGTGATGGAACAGTGGGTATTCCTATAGATTTCTGCCTCTATATTTCAAACTGATTAGCATCAATATAATAATATTGTCAGAACTACTTTAATCTAATGCAATATCAAGGGAAAATTTGGCAGCAATAAGGGGGATAATTGTATCCTCACTAATGGTAATGTTATTAGAGGGATACAGGCATACCACCATATCACAAATTTGTGACCCATCAAAAAAGTGGGGACCTTTGAGAGATAGGTATAATGATATTCAAGTTATCACTTTTCTTCCCAGGTTTCCAGAGAAAGAGCTAACATGCTATGAGAACCAAAAGAGACATCTAGACTGTATTGGATAGTTCCTTACAGTAGGAATAAAGTATTTACAGGCCATAATGGTATGAATAAGTTACTAAAGAGGTATTGCAAAAGTCAGAATCATAACCAGGTCATACTCCAGGGATTAAGAGGTTCTAGGTATGTATTTCATACTTAGATATTAGTAGGATGTACTAACCTAGATAAGAAAATCTCAGATTGCCCTCAAATACTATTATTAGTGTATACAGGAGAGCAATTATGATGTTTTCTGCACACATGGAAGTGGAACAGTGAAGTTCAGCTGGCACTTTTGGAATATTGGATAATGGGTTCACATCCCTCAGACCAGCACCCAGAAGGATGAAGATCAATTCCTGTTCAGTATAAAGACATGTTGTAAGGCACCAAATAGTGGTGACTGGATGATAGTTATCGACAATGCTGACAATGACGATGATTTTCTAAGCAACATCAGTTCAATTGCAAAGCTTGTACCAATAGGTAACAAAGGGAGAGTGATATTTACCACCTGATCTCTAAAGGTAGCATATCAGTAGCAGTGTTCTGATATCAATGTCGAGAAAATGGTGCAGGAAGAAGCACAAGAGTTGTTTTTCAAACATTTTTGCAACTAGGATAGTTTAAAAGATGAGAAATGAATGATTGTCCCAATGATCCTGGATTCACTAGATTACCTACCACTTGCTGTGATGGGTGTGGCACCCTTTATCACTGTGACCATGATATGTCCTTCAGCATACTGGTCCATTTTCTAGGCAAATGATTAGGTAAGGATAATGCTGCTTTTGAACTAGTCTTCAAACATCTGATAAGAGACCAATATGATCCAACGAATTGTGGGTACATACTTTATGATGTTAGAGTGAATAATAGAACAGATGCCCATATCTGTGTGTCTTCTGCAGTTGATTGTCTTCTTCGATCATCAAAACATGCCAGAGGCATTTTCTCAGTAAATATGGCTTGGTAGAGATAGATGATCCCATAACATTTTGTGAAGCTATTGGAAAGCTATTAGGGTTCTCATTAGTTACAGATTCTAGGCATGAAGGCAAGTAGTTTTATGAGCTTCATTGTTTAGTCTAACTTTCTATACATGTATACTTATCACTAGAGAGGCTAGATTATTGGAAGGTCACCCGACTTGAAGTGCTTTCATGATTATTCACTAGAGATAAAATTGACTGGTAATATGGTGGTATTACTGCTTTATATATTCCACATGCATTTGTAGTAGTAGCTCAAGAGTCAACCAATCCAATTGCTGAAGACCTTATGTTTTTCATTGACAGGTACCTTTTCTGTATTGCTTTTTACTGTCAGGCAGAGATGATGGTACCGTATGTACTGGAGGGGTGTGAGAAAGTTCTTGGGCCAGAGTACTCCAGCACCCTTGCAAGTATCAATAACCTGGCTATATTGATATGAGTCCTAGGGAGACATGGAAAATCAGAGGTGATGGTACCACGTGCACTGGAGGGGTGCAAGAAGGTTCTTGGACCAGACCACCCTGACACTCTCACAAGTGTCAATAATATGGCTTTATTGCTATGAGTCCTAGAGAAACATGGTGAATCAGAGGCAATGTTTCAGAGTGTACTGGAGGGGTATGAGAAGGTTCTTGAGCTTATCTATATAGTGTGCAGTCTCCTTCTTTCTATGGTCTATCCACATTACATCACATATCTTGGTGCTCTGCTGCCCCCTCCTCATTAGTTTGTTGATCCCTACTGAAATGCGGTACTCAGCTTCAACTTAACTTCATGAGTAGACCTCTAGCAAGTTACTAGCAATAAAGGCGTTATTGTTAAATATAAAATTCAGTCACTTCATACCCAGCAATCTCTTATATTGATGATTCTACTAGAGTTCCCAACATGAACAAATAAAGATTGAAAAAAAAGAAAAACGAGTAAAAAAAGTCCGCCCAGAAGCCCGCCCAGTTTGGTCCACCTTCTACTCAGCCCGTCCCTATCCACTGCCTGATTTCCACCTTACCTGCCTAACCCTATCCAACCGGGGCCTGACACATATGGCCTCCCCCAGAGCTGGTTGTAAAGGTAGAGAGCCCTCCAGAAATGGTCCCAGTTGCTTGGCCGGGTTCCATACAGGTATGCGTAGGGGGTGATGCCCACTTCCACTCCTGTTGTGGAGTTGCCTCGGGGACTGATTTCAGGCGCTTCTCCAAGGCCAATTCAACCTTCAGATTGGCTATCTGAATGGTTAAATCAGCCCTCTGATTTGTCGTCGTAATGGTGAAATCAGCCTCCTGATGTGCTATCGTAATGGTGAAATCAACCCTCTGATTCGCCAACGCCAAATTGATAGACAAATTTGCCCTCTGCTCGGCGATCTCGATGTGGTATTTCTCGGCGGGTGAGGGGGAAGGTTCTTTACTCCCCAGGCGGTCAAGGAGAACCATGACAACGGGGGCAATTAACCCTGTAGTAAGGGTTGCGAGGGCATCGGCAGATTTTGATACAAATACTGAGGAATGAGATGACTAAGTTAGCAATCACGGTTGTTTGGAGCATCTCAACTTCTTGAACAAACCCTTAAATGACGCAGTGATCCCAAGCGGCCAGTCCGACCCATGGTCCGTCCTGCAGGTCGGCAGCCCGGCCAGTCTGGCCATGATTCTGAAGAGCCAGTCCGGCTTAAACCATTTCCGGCCGCCAAAGTGTGGCAGCCCCCAGGCGACCGCCAGGCCCAGAGGTTCGGCAACCCACGCCGAAGCTACCAGATGCCCAGGCTAAACCGCCAGATGCAGGTAAAACCCGCAGATGCCCAGGCTAAGCTCCTCGCATACCACTTATTTTTAATTCGACTGCATAACCCACAGATATCCAGGCCATCCATGGTTATCGAGCGTATGTGGAATCACAATGTATCAGTCACATACAAAGCCTGCAGGCGACCCAGGCCGGGCCCGGCTTTAGTTTTGAAAAGCCGCTTTCCCACAGTCCGGCCCGGCCATCCCAGAAAAAGCCTGAGTCAGTCCGGCCGTATCCAAAGCCGGACGGACTGGCCACTTGGGATCACTGAATTGACACCGCCATCGCGAGATGCAGGAATAAGAAAAGTAAAAAGAGTGGCGTGAATTTCATTTTTTTGGGGAATTGATGCGAGAGGGGTATGAGAGAGAGGTTTTTGGTGTTCGTGCGTGGAGGACGATGGGATAGCAATTTTTAGAATTAATGGAAGGAGGGCTTCGGAATATAGGTTGTTGAGAAAGTGGGAAGTCCAGGGGCACATTCAGTTATCTGATACCCTGTTGTTGTAGCAAACAAACAGGGATACATAGAGGGGTGTACGCGTAATCAAATGGCCTTTGTGAACACAACCACTATTGCATTGATATATCTTAGACATCACCTGTAACTTTACAATAAACTCAACAGAAGGGTCACGATTCGCAATAACTTCATCACTAATACAACTAATAACACTTAGGAAATTATGTAGTCTTTCACTGCTGGAGTCTCACAACAGATATAAGGGTATTTGCAGTGATTGATTTGATAACGTGGGAAATTAGCTTGAGGAGACAAATAAGTTTTAGGAGTGGAGGAGTGGTGAGGAAGTAGCAGATACAGTGGTATTATTTTGCTATGGGAATACAGGTAGAGCCAAACTGTTTTTCAAGTAGATAATTAAGTTTTGCTAGACACAAAAAGAAACCATTTTCAATACCAATCTATATTAGTTCCAGGATCATCAGTAGGCTCTGCAATCATACTAAGGAAGGAAATATCTTCATTACTAAATGTACTACTAATTTCAGGAATAGCAGCAGCTGAAAATAAATAATAAGATGGGAGTAGTTCTCAAGAAGCTGCTACAGTGAGGTAGCCTGATCAGTAGATCCATACAGGAGGTATTTTTAAAGGTGAAAGATTGATGTGATGGATAGTGATCACAAATTCAGGATCATGTCACAATACTGAAGAAAGTCATTACCTCAAGACTTTATATGCATTAATACTTTACCTGAGTTTATACTCAAGTATCTATATGAGCTTCTCATCTCACTGGTAGAAATGGTTCACAAGATATCAAGTGTGTAGGTGGTTGCTACCTGGAGGCCTCATATTAAGGTACAAATCATGAGAACTTTCACCAAGGCAGTCATTATATTTGTTATCTCAAATACTAATAATATCAAGATATAGGTGGACAGAAAGTTAGAAATAGATATTAAACTTCATGTAATGGACAATTCTGGGTGAATGAATATTCTAAGAACTGTCTACAAGAGGATAGCTAAAACTTGAGTCATATTAGCCTCTCTCTATCCACTTAATACTATTTATTTACTAACTGTATTTTTTTTATATAGTTTCCTTGTAGTTTGGCACTTCATGAGGCTATCGTGGCTGATGTACCTATCTTGGACAGAAGGAAAAAGGAGGAAGGAAATGGCAATAGGTAGGAGTTACCAAGATACATGTATAGTTCTTGGACAAAAGTCATCATTAGTGATACAACTGATCATACAAAAACAACCATAACCTCAACCATGGTACCACCTCATACCATAACAAAAAAAAGGTCACTACAGGAAGAGAGTAGAAAGGAAAGAATGGCTGGAGTCTGTGCATTGGAGAGCAGTAGGGATGAAGGAAGTTGAGACAAGTTTTGCTGAGATATTATGCTGAGTAAAAATCCTTGCTTCCATGCTTGCTTCAGCCTACCAATGATATCAGTCAACTGGCTCAGCTTTAGCCAACATATTTAGATTGATATACTTTCGTTCTAAGAGGACCTCTAAGAGAACCTTTACTACATACTCATACATGTACTAGGTATCTGTAGGTGATAGTGTGCTGCTACTATAACCCTTTATTCATAGAAGAGTTATTCTAGAGGTATCTCCATGACCTTAACCTCTTATCATTTCTTTTAACCTCTTTCTCCTATCTAAGATGATTACCTCAGCCAGGATAGTGTTAATGAAAAAGCCAAACAAAGAAACTATAAGAAAGAAGGTCAGTAAATAAATTGTTTTGAGTGTATAGAGTAAGGTTAATGTGACTCATATTTCAACTATCCTTTCCTAGACCTTTCTTGAAATATCTACTTGCATACAATTGTCCATTGCATGTAGCTTAATATCTATCTCTAACTTCCTCTCCACATATTTCTCAATATCATTAGTATTAGAGATAATAGGTATCATAACTGCCTTGGTGAAAGTTCTGATGATTTGTATCTTGATATAGGACTACTCAGTCATAAATACTACTATACTTAGTATATATATCATGGACAATCTCCACCAGCAACCTGAGAAGCCCTAGTACATAGCTGAATATATATTTATTTAGAGTATTAACATATGAAAACTGAAGGTAGTGTAGCAATGGATATCTTCAACATTATAACATAATCCTAAAGTTGTGAGTGTTACCCACCACCCTTATCTTTTAGCTCTATAAATGTCTTACCTATGGATCAAATGATCAAGCTTTCTTGAAGTACTAGCTACTTAAATATAGCTCCCAGCATATTATCAGTTATCTGCTTCTGTTATTTCTGGAAGTCACAGTACACTCCAGCAACAGTGATGTTTCCTTCCTCTATATGATCATATAGCTTATCTATAACCAGAAAACTAATTCTGATTGGTATTAAAAATGCTTTCTTTTTGTGTCTAAGGAAAAAATAGCTATGTAGTTGAGAAAGGCTTTGCCTATCCCTGGATTTGAAAGGCAGAACAACACAGCCTTATCTTCTCCCCTACTACTTCTCTACTACTGAATTGATTACTGATTACTGTAAAAACACAGATATCTGTTTTGGGGCTCCAGGGGTGAAAGTCAGTGCATACTTTCTATAATGTAGTTTGTCATATTGGTGATAAAGTTATTGAAAATTATGACCCTTTCATTGAGCTTATTGCAAAATTATGGGTAATCACTAAGGTTTATATACCAATGTTACTAGCTACTTCATTTCATTCCTATCAATATTTCCAATATCAATCCTAACCTTATATCCTTAAATCTCACCATACTGGGATATGGAAAGTCCCTGATCCTACTTATATCCATACCTTTTACTAGCTCAATTATCTTATCTCCTATAAATATTATATTTATTATATTCTAAATGCCCTTTGCTGTTACTTTACTACATATCAGTAAGTTATCAGTATAGTTATTATAAGAGACTACATGATATCTTATTATCCTACCACAAATCTGTTTCCTCACAGGTTTACACTTGATCTTTATTACCAATAATACAATCTGATGCATCAACACAATAATATTGAATAGGGATGAAGACTGCAGCTTACCAAAGGTTAAAAATATAAAGAGCAGTAATTGAGTATGTTTAAGAAAATCTGCACTAGTGCTAATCCAACTTTTGTCAGATTATACAGTATTGATTGAAGAGCATTGATGGCAGAATATTATATAGCAACCACATGAAAAGCCCACCAACACACACTCCAATCATGCAATCACAAGTAAACATGTCTCAAATCACCAACACTTCTGTCAAGCTGTAGGTAACTATACAATGCTACGATGTACTAATGTTGTTCATCAAAAGGCAGAAGCAAGGAATTCAATGCAGGCTCTGCAGAACCATTTTTGCTTATTTATAACCCTTCATCCTTGCATTATGGGAGACAATGGCTCTGATACACTATGTGAGTAACAAGTAGGAGGTACCCAGTAGTTGGGCTCTGGATTTGGTATGAGAGCTCAGATATGTGCTCATTATTGGGCATCTAATTGTTTGATTACCATGTTTGGGTACTACTTGCAAGTTCCTTGTATGAATGAATTGTGCCATATGATAGGTTAACCACCATTGCTGATGGAT
This sequence comes from Choiromyces venosus 120613-1, assembly GCA_003788595.2. Lineage (NCBI taxonomy): Eukaryota > Fungi > Ascomycota > Pezizomycetes > Pezizales > Tuberaceae > Choiromyces > Choiromyces venosus. The sequence continues at coordinate 274,164 of ML120426.1, read as the reverse complement.
CCATAACTTGAAAAGAAAAAAATTGAAAATAAACATCTACAGTACAAATTCAAAACAGCAAGTAACTGCATTGTGAATGCAGTAAAAATACTGGAAACAAACTTTAGAAGCTCAAACACCCACAATCTAAGTTACTACATTAATGAATAACAGAAAGATCAGCTCAATTGCAACAACTACGACTACGATTGTTCCAAGAAGGGAGGAGTGCTCACTGAAGTTAGAACCACTCCTAAATTAACTGCTCATTGCAGTCATGTAGTTCTTGTTCCTGCCAGAATAGCCATAGAGGGACTGCTCATATAGATCCCAGTTGCACTTCACAGATGGGATAATATCTTGCTCCAAGGGCTGGCAACAATGTACCACAGTGGCTCGGCATTCATTGAAGGTACTCTGGGTATTCAGGGCATGATTATGAAGATCTATCAAGCTTTGGAAGCCAGCACCCACCAAACCAGCAATCAAACCACCTATTATGATTATAAGTAGTGTGGAGAGAGTGAGAGGGATGGCTGAAAAGTATAAGAACACAGTCAGTAAACAGGACCTCACAAGATTCTAGGATTTCTGGAGTGAACAAATAATTCCCCCTTGCATTGTGTATACCAGGTATGACAAAGTAAAAATATTAGCACTTGGTTGTTGCAATATTTCCCAGGCAGCATGGAAGCAAGCTGAGTTTAAATACCCGATCTCATTACCACACTTAGGTGGCCACTACTTGTCAGCTGATGGGAAGAAGAGAAAATTTATGAACATAAGTTACAGTGATGAGGTAATACTGTTTTAGACTCCCAATTCACAAGTTGTCTCTATGCTCGCTAACTCTATTGTATTAGAGGGATTTTGAAGCGAGTAATTAGTGGGTTCACTCATGAGGACGTAGGTGACAGGTAGCAGAAAATAGAGCTAGGTGCAAGAATCAGGGCCTGTTTTGGTGACACTAAAAACTGGAGTTCGAGGGCAGAAACTCTTGACTCTGATTGAATTGGTATTGTTGGAAAGCCATTAGGTGTTTGGCAGACCAACAAGGTATAGCTAGTTTGAAGTTCCAAACTCATGACGGGAAGCCAAAACCTCAGGCTTGAAAAATTAGTATTAAACAATAAGGTTTATGCCCAGCAGAATTGGTTTGGAGGTAAAAATATAGAGCAATAAATTATGAATAAAACAGTACAAGTAACAACAAAACAGATAACTAAAGAGCAAAGGACAAAAGGAATGGATATCAGCAGACGAATAATGATAGACAGAGATGGACAGATACCTACAAGGACAGACAAAAGAACAACAATGACAGATAGAGACTATGACAACCGTAGCAGAAAACATAACCTTTTATCTGCAGAACTTTCCTACCTACTTGCCAAGTATTCCATCCCTGAGCCATTCCCCCTTCTTCTACATATTCTGGCACTTTACCATATCCAACTTCACTTCTGGATGCCAGGATATGTTTTATTTCCCACTCTAGGATAGTCTGAAAACTAATGCAAGATGAAGTAGCCTGAAAACTAATGCAAGACTAAGTAGTCACTGATCATTATGTAGTCATCAATTACCATCAATGAGGGATCACTTGGTAGTTAGGCAATGTTGGTGTTATTGTTGCACGTGGGCAGTACTCATTATGATATCAGGTGAGCAGTCTAACCACTAGGTGTTTTTTTAAGTATTGGGAATGGTAAAAGGGACCTGATCTGGCCACGATACAACTCTAGAGATAAGTCACGGATGTGGTACAGAAATGGCAACTAGACACGGAGAAAGAGGAAACTGGCAATTGATAGAGATCCTAGCTAGAGACAAAATGAAGAGATATATATTTCTCAAAAAGTAAAACCATCTCTCTAACTAAGAACTCTCCAAACATCTCGTCCTCTGTGATCTCCCAAACACTACCAAATAATCCACCATAATATAAACCAAAAACACAACACATGCAATGGATCAACGATCCCGAAACTAACATCTAATGCAACCAAAACAAAACCTCAACTATCATAAGTGCCTAATGCCGAAAGGCATAAGGCCAAACAAAACAAAACAAAACACAACTAGCCTAAGTACCTTATGCAGAAAGGCATAAGGAACAACGGCCCAACCAAACAACCAAACTCAAAACCAAACAATCTAACCGATGCTCAATGCCTAATAGCATCCGATGGAAAAACCTAACCGTAAACATAGTAGCCATAACTGCTCCCGTACCTGCATGTCCTATAGGCAATCCAACAGGATTGTCATTCACATCAACATACAAAATATCACTAACCACGTGATTTACCTGGGTATCCTAGTGTGTCCAGTCGTGTAGTGTCAAAATTCAAGGTCACCAATAGTCGCTCGTGACTTGATGGATCGCACCCGGGAAAACGAATTCACAACAGAGTGACTCCGGCGATGGAGATATGGAACGATGATAGTAAATGGTCATAAGAGATGGTGATAGGATTTAGGGAACAGGAAATAGGCTTTAGGTATAGGCGATACGGAATACGGGTATGGGATTGTTTGGACGAAAGTAATGTTGGGATGGACAAAGGATCACAGGTGAGCGGAGGAGGAATGGCTGGTTGTCAGAGGTTTGTTGGAAGTTTGTGGAAGGATGGTTTTTGTCTTTGGGGATGTAAATAAATAGGAAACTTGTCTCGCTCCTTTTTAGAGAACCCGCTCTATAAATTGACTATCATTCCTATTATATGTATACCCCGCACTCCCGGAATACTGCTCATAACAACATAAACTATGGTACTAGGGTATCGAGATGAGAGTGGCAACTGAGAGATCGTTGCTACTGTCGAGATTGTGGAGATTTCGGAAATGAAGGATACATGAGTTAAATACCTTGAAAGGTTAATGAGTTAGTGGGGATATAAGTACATGAGTATTCCTCGAGTAGGAGGTAATTGATAGGTTTGTTAGAGGCGATTTTGTTTGCGTTGGCAATCAGCTTGTGAAGATATTTCTAGTTTGGCGATGGCAGATATCCTATATAATAGTAGCTGATATGGAGCAGGGAGGCGATGAAAAGGATGGTGCTTATATTGATGCTGAAAGATTATGGTAGAACATTCCAGGACATGATCGCGGTATTGATGGAAAGCTTTCGCGAATGGGAGAGTTTGCTATGTCTTTCTTTTTTATCAGTAGATTTTGGAGATAGTTCTCTAAGTTATTTTTCCTTGCAATGTTTTGGAATGTTGTGGAAAAGATTGGATATTTGTGGTGAGCGTGAGATGATGTCAGGAATTGTTTTTCTTTGATATAATTATTCCAGTCTTCCCCGAACACCTTAAATGTTATGAAGTTAGACAACTTGGTTACAAACAACGACCATTATTTTTTTACTTTACTACTTTCTTCATCAGATTATTGCACAAAATCCATGTTCGTCCGCTGCGCATACCATACAACATTAATAGCTTATAAGTATAAAGGTTTATGCAATTCCTGTGCTTGCGATAGTGCATGCTGCAATTTGATGGACATTTACAATGATATATGTTTCATTCTACAATTGCCCAGCTCCCTCCTTATTCTACTTATAATTCTATGAGGTTCACTAACGGCAATGAGCGTAAGACATGGCACCGCTTATATACATGACTTCACCCATAGCTAGCACGAGCAACTACACACAACCCAACATTACTAAACAGGTTCAGAATTTACCAAACTTGGATAGACTGTCCCAAACTCCACAAAAAAATATTGCAACCGTAGCCAAATCTTCCCCAACCCTCACTTCATGGCGTTCCATTGGAATTTCGACCAACTAAAATCGCCCATGGCTTAGTCCCTCTCCCTACATTCTACAGCCAGTTTCCCGATTTCCCAGCACCAAGGCCTCTTCGCCCGCGCAGCCCAATGAACTTCCTCGAGTGACCATGAAGTGTGCGCTGGGTATTGACATCATTAACAGCCACTTCCGCGCCAATCACACAAGTCCTCTCCGCAGCTGATTTTGTCTCCCGTAACTCCGTCAACCGCCTGATACATTCCAAGGTGCTGGGATGTTGTTCGCCGAGGGTTTTGGAGAACCCCGTGCAGACCCCCACATAATATTCTTCGGCTTGAGGATATTTCCTCTGTTTTTCACAGAGACCAGCCAAACCCTTGAGGGTTTTATAGACTTCATCGTGCTCCGGACCAAGTACTTTCGTTCGAGCTTCCAGTACACGTCCCCACATCTTCTCTGATTCATTGTACTTTCCTTGATCCTCCAGAACCCTAGCCAGATTGGAGACACTGGTTAGGGTCTTTGGGTGGTCAGGCCCAAGAACCTTCTCGTATCCCTCCAGTGCACGCCGAAACATCGTCTCTGATTCGCCATGTCTCCCTAGGTCTTGTAGCACTAAAGCCAGGTTATTGACACTTGCAAAGGTACGGGGGTGGCCTGGTCCAAGAACTTTCTCTTTCCCCTCCAGTGCATGCCGGAACATCGCCTCTGATTCGCCATATCTCCCTAGGTCTTTTAGCACCGAGGCCAGGTTATTGACACCTTCTAGTGTGTCGGGGTGGCCTGGTCCCAAAATCCTCACGCGCCCCTCCAATGTACGCCATATCATTGTCTCTGATTCGCCATACCTCCCTAAGCCTCTCAGCGCTGAAGCCTGGTGTTTGACAATCCCTAGAGTGCTTGGGTGGTCTGGTCCATGAACCTTCTTGTACCCCTCCAGTGCATACTGCAACATCCTCTCTGCCTCACCGTAAAAACCAATATAAAAAGGTACCTGCCCATGCAAGAAATAAGGGTTCCAGCAATTGAATTGACTGACTCTTTAGTTACCGCAAGTGCATGCGGAACGTATGCAGTGGCAATACCACCATATTGCCACTCCATTTCATCTCGGGGGGACAATCGTGAAACCACTCTCGGTGCGGTAACCTTCCAGTGATTCAGTTCCTCCGGTGATAAGTACGCACGTATAGAAAGTTGGACCAAACGATGAAGCTCGTAAAACTGGTTGCCTTCGCGCCTAGCATCCGTAACTAACGAGAACCCCAATAGCTTTCCAATAGCCTCACGAAATGTTATGGGATCATCTATCCCTTCCAAGCCACATTGACTCAGTAACACCTCCGGTATGTTTTGACGATGGAGGAAGGTAATTAACCGGAGAAGACGTACCGCTGTTGGCATTTGTTTTGTTACTCTGTCAAAGGTGAGAAAGTATGTGCCTAGAATACCTTTGGTCATATCAGTCTCTTGTCGGAAAACTCCTTAGAAAGTAGCGTTGTCCTTGCTTGATCGTTTTCCTGGAAAATGGACCAGTATTCCGAAGGATGTGTCCTGGTCTCGGTCATAAAAGCTGCTGCACCTACTACAGCCAGTGGTAGGTAATCTAGTGAGTCAAGGATCATGGGGACAATTTTTTGTTCTTCATCTTCCAAACTATTCCAGTTGTGAAAGCGTTTGGCAAACAACTCCCATGCTTCTTCCCCCGCCATTTTCTTGACCTCGATAACAGTACACTCCTGCCGATGGGCAACTTTTAGAGATTGGGTTGTAAATATAACTGTTCCCTTGTTACCCTGAGGTACAAACTTCGCGATAGGGCTGTTGTTTCTTTGAAAGTTGTGGTCGTTGTCGGCATTATCGATAACTAGGATCCAGTCGCCACTATCTGCATCCTCAAACCATGCCTTTATACTTAACAGGAATTGCTCTTCGTTTTTCTGGATGCTGGTCTGGGGAATGTGAACACATTGTCCAATAGTCCGAAAGTCCTGGCTGAACTTCAACATCTCGCTAATGTGTGTCCAGAAAACATGACAACCAATCTCCTGCGCGCGCTGATAAACATATTCGAGGGCAATCTGAGTTTTTCTAAGCAAGGTTAGTGCATCCTTCTCATGGCGGGGTAATAAATACATACCCCGAACCCCCAAATCCCTGGAGCACAACCCGGTTATGATCCTTACTTATGCAATACCTCTTTACTGACTCAATGATACTATCACGGCCCGTGAACGTTCTATTTCCGCTGTAAGGAACTATCCAATGCGGCTTAGATGCATCACTGTGTTCTACTAGCACGTTAGATCTTTACTAGCAAACAAGGACGTAAAAAAGTGATAATACCCCTGTCTCCAGCTCTTGACGGACCCTTTTGATTTATGAATTGGAAATTGGCAACATTGTTGTCCACACGCAAGTCCACACGAACATTATCACTACCGATAACATTATTATTCCCCCTATTCCCGCTCCAGCTTCCCTGCATATTGGATTGGATTCGGTGTTTCTGACATTATTAGATGGATGCTGATCAGTTTAAAACATGAAAAGGTAGATTCATAGGGATACTCGCTAATCCATCAACTGTAACGCTATAGTTAGCCGGCGGTAAATCTGTTTTTCGTGGGGGTCGTATTTGATAAGATTCAGAGTTAGCTAGCTTGTTTGATAGTGATGGCCTAGTTGTCACTTATCGTAATAGTTGAAAACTATGCTTTTGCAAGTCCTGAAATAAGTCAATGTAAATATATTTTGGATGGTCGAGTATGATGATAACCAGGTGTAGCTAGCTGGTTCAATGATGATGACTTATCGCGTATCGTAATCGTTGAATGCAATGGGTTTGCAAGTTCTGAAATAAGTCAACAACACGGGATATGATGGAATGAAACGCAACCTTGGATACTGAGATGAATAAGTCTCTTATTCCGTGACAGTTGTAGGGTAGAATCAGAGCTGGCAGTGCTCTAGTAGAGTGGGGATCAAGGTATTGCTGTTATGTGTATGAGTCAAAGGGTGTGGCAACGAAAGTTAGAATTTTGAATTCAGAAATCAGCAGCCTTGGCCGCCCAGCTGAAAAAAAAGGCCCTCAGAATTAGATAAAGGTACCGTATCTCACCTCATGTTCTATTCAATGCAAGTTCGGGCAATGCAATTGGCTGTGCTGCAGTCGGGATATGGGCAACGGCTTGCATCTGTGTGGATGGCTTGCTTTACTATTGCATAAGTGACACAAGAGCAACTCTGAACTCTAATGTAACGTACCGTATTCCACGCCATAGCGAGCCATCCATCCAAATGCTAACCACTATCCAAATCTCAACTGAGGTCCATCCAATCTCTTTGCCAAAATTTGCAGATGGCTCGATAAGGTGCGGAACACGGTATTCTGGTGCGACCAGGAGCTTCTACCCATTTCCTGTCAACCAATTAGCGGAATCCCTGAAAACGCAAATCTCGAGCTTTCGAATAATATTGGCTAAGCAAGCGAATAGGCTTGACCAACCCCACCTTTGATAGAGACCTTTTCCTATCAGCCCCCTTTCTCTCACCAGGGCACCGCCACATCCTCACGTTGAAACACACACACAGCCTTACCTTAGAGTTGATCCAATAACTGTCACGGTTGGAAGCAGATGAGAGGGGTTTATTCGCAGTTATTAGATTAGAGAGAAGTGTCTGGATATTATGTAATGAGGTATTCGGTATGTAGAAACAAGTTACAGGGATAGGTCATGTTGGGTATTGTTTAGGGTTTAAGTTTATAGTTGTTGTGTGCACAAGACAAGGGAATGTCACTGGTGTCTGATCGTGTTTCCCTTAAAAGGTTGTTAAGACACTCCTTCCTGTATTTTCCTTTCTTCTCTTCTTCTCTCTTTAGTTTGTATCTTTTGTATTCTAGCAATTCAAACATATCTGCTTTCCGGTCCGCATCCCTGCTTCCTGATCCACGTCTCTGGTATCCATCCTTGTCCTTGCTCCTGACCTTGGCCTTGTCCTTGTTCCCCACCTTGTCCTCCACTGCCACCTTGTCCCTGCTCCCAACCTTACCTCCAGCCGCAACCACGATCCTGCAAGTCCAGTCCCGTGATCTCCCTGGACTACCTCCCGATACTAGTGTATCCCGTTACAATAACTATCCTACCTGATAGCGCATAAACAGCGAGAGGAAAGGACGAAATGCTGGTGGATTATCCCACTTTCATGGTTGTGCACGCAGGCACATTCGAAGGATTTCCAACAGCAATTCAGCAATTTACACTGTGCATTATGTTTGACAAGGCTGGCGCTAAAAATAGTGAACACATCCGCGGTGACCAGCCAATTCATTTTACTCCAGGCCTTTGGTTAATAAATTATAGCTGCGAGGATTTTGAAAAATCCATTGTACAGGTACTGTATAGTAGGATATGGTAGTCCAAAACGCTTGCCAACATTTCCATCTGAGTGCAAAGGTTCTTGAAAAATATTTTGCCATCATAGATTGGAATTTAATCCCATATGATCTCTCTAACATAATGAATCTATCTGGATTTGTCTGTTTCACAACATCTGTATGATCTCTCTACAAGCTTTGTTGAATACTTGACCATACCCGATGTTTCGCCGATCCTGGGCCTTGAAGGATGTGTGTATGGCAATGCAGCCTAGTCCAGGCCAGTTTGTTATGTTTGCGATTATAGCTTCGTATCGCTAAGTCGAAGTTTTAAAAGCGCCAAGCATGCTCATTCCCCATACCAACAACTCCCTTTTGACTACTTTAGAAAATGTCAAATTTTCAGTCGGCTGCAGAGCATATATGAATACATGCGAGAGATGAACTGGTGAAAAAGAAAGAAAAAACATGAGAATGATTCTACGGAGGTAGAGTTCCGATTCTACTATATCAACCGTTCACATATTACCCAGACAGTACCCAGATGTCGTATCAGCCGCCCGCAAGATGGGGCAACGGACACAAATCGCGAAAAAAAATGAGACTTTCTAGATGCTACAGCGGTTTGAAAAGCCTTTTTCCAAAGCCAATTCCTTCGATTTTTTTCTTTTTGACTGTGTCTGTAGCGTGGTTTATAGTGCAGATTCGAACCGCTACACTGTTCGGTCGGTAGTCCTGGGTCCTGGAGGAGCTCATTCGTGCATGAGTTTTGAGTGCCCAAGAAAGTATATCATTTCTTGGCTACAAGTAGGACCCACTTATACATGAAAAAAAAAATTTTTTGAAAAGTTGGCTGTGGGCAAAACTTATACAATCGGGTATAAAATGTCCAAGAAAGTCTTTTTTTTTTTTTTTTTCATTAACTGTAGGATTCACTCTGGATCCAGGGGTGTCAAAAAACGCGAACACCAGGTCAGGTGGCAACCAAGGCAACAGCCAGCTTAGTTACACAGTGCCAAATGGGTAGACTATCGATTATATCTACCTCTGTCACAGTTGTCACGACCAGTGGGTTCGCATTTTTGACACCACACGATACTCGGTTGAGGGTGTTAGGCAACGAAATTCACCATTTTTACGTGCCATCCAGCTTTTCTATGGTAGCTATTTGTGATGGCCTGGATCTGATTTCCCAACCCTAGCGGGTCAACCATGCGACTCTCTACTGTATTGTTACTGTATGATAATTGATACATGACTGCTGTCTATGGGCTCCCGGCTTACTACCAAGGATCGGCAAATATTTCTGCCGATGGTCTTTTTGATGAGCAAGCCGGAGTGGCAGGTGACCTTTTCACATAGACCTCGCAAACATCAAGATCCCAATGGGTTTTAGTCTCCGTCCATTCTGAATACCTGCAGCCAGTGGCGCAAAATCTCATAAAAGTGGGATGGCACTTGTGGCTGGCGCGTGGCTCATAACTCCGGCCGCTCGTTTGATTAACTAAATTTGTAGCCGAAATGGGAGGTGTGCTTAATTCAACAACCTCTAGTAGCATACTTGACCCAATCCGGGCCTAGTGCCTCACTTGTAACGGTCCTGGTTTTGCCAGATTTCCACGGCAGTGGGTCGGCAGCTGGCCTGGAAATCTCCGCAATCGACGTCTCAATTAATTAAGTAAAACCTATGATATTGAGTGAAAGAAAGAATTTCTATCACTGTCCTCTTCTCAACTTTCTTTCCACGGTCTCGATTTTGGTTATAGAGAATACACAGATCGCTTTGACGATGATTTAAGCAATGGGGACAGGAGTTAACCCAGAACTCCGATCATGCCAAATGATAGCTTCAGGCAGCTCTCTCTGTAATAAATCTACCGTGGGTGATCGCTGTTGCGATCGCATAGAAGATCATGGACATGGTACAGTATATTATAAACTGATCGTTCGGAGACTGAAAAACATTTCTTCTTCCACAAGACAAGAAGAAGGACTCTCCTTTTATATAACTAGTTCAGACAATAAAGACAACGTTGATATAACACATTGTACTGCTGCATTCCCGATGGCAGGTAACTCACTATCCGATAATAAAAGGCATCTGTAGGGTCCGCAACATCAATGACATCCATTTGTCCTCCAAATCCCGAATGTCTTATCTTCAATTTCTTTGTCCAACTAAGCATCATAGCAACCACATGCTGATATCATTTCCAAATCCAGATACCCGAACCTCGCCCTATACCGCCCTATGCCATGCAACTTGGCATTAACTACTTGGGAGGTATGGAATATTCGTGATTAACAACACAGTATTGTGATGGCCAATAAAGTCTATTCTGCAAATTTCACAAAGAATAGCCCATTAAAACTCCTGGTGTATGTAGATGCCAATTTTTTCTATATCCTCGAGGTAACCTTAGTTTATGAGATTTCCAACAACGGCGCCATGAATCCACGACACGACACGACCCAGAATCACCTTATTCTTGTGAATTATGAGTTTTCTGATGAGCTTATTTATTGCAAAGTTACGGGCAATAGCTAATGTTTATACACCAATATTCCTTGCTACTTCCTTGCATGCCTGTTGATATTCCCAATATCAACCCTAACCTTATATCCTTAAATCCCGCAATACCAGGATGCAGGTAAGTCCCTAATCTCCGGAGCATCCACACCCTTTACTCACTCCATTATCTTATATCCTGTAGATATTATATCCATTACGTCCTACACTCCTTCCCCTTGACTCCTGTCATGGAGTATATACTATCATATCGACAAATCACCCGTATCGCTATCATAGGAGATCACTCGACACCTCATCATCATCCAACCAATCCGTTTCCTCATCGGCTTGCCCATGACCATTGTGACCGATAAAACTATCCGCCGCATGAACGCCGCGATATTCAACAATTCTAGCCATAGCAAATACTGTTCTGTGTTCTCAGATATTATTTGAATATGTGGTCGGCTGTATCTCTAGAATTGTTGCCCCAGTTGCCATTGAAGTATACCTCGAGGATATAGAAACAAAATTGGCAAGTAGTTGTTGAATTTGCTGTTCGGCTACCGTAAAAGCTGCTTATCAAAATGGGTATCACCTCTGCAACACCCCCAAAAATGCCGAACTACAATATGACCCTGATATTTGAGCACAGTTTTGTATATAAGACTTGTAAAAAAAAACCGAGCTCCTATCCACTAAACCCACTTCTTACATTGTTGTGGCCCCTGATTCTCATTGCCCCTTCAACTACCCATTCATAGCAAGCTTGGTGAATACTGTCTCTACTGTGGCACTTCATGTTTCTGCATTATTATAGCCCGGACTGCGAAATGTCTTCAGGTGCAAGCACGTAGTCAATGAGGTATACTCATACCGGATTCGACACCTCATTCTGGCCTTTGCCACCACGCCTATTTCCTGCCTTGATTTTAAGCGCTTGATAAGCGCACATTTCCAAATTTCCCTATTCCTTTGCAGAGACCACAGGGACCATTTTTGACCCACGTCCAGACCTCATAGAGTACAATGCTCCAAAAAAAAATCAAAAAAAAAATCAAAAAAAAAAATCCAAGAGGCCCTGCCTCTCTAGCATACAGCGTCGGGAAGTTTTTCAAGACCTAAGGAAAGAGCAAAGCTTTGTGGACGGCGATGCCGACTTTACTCGCGTGAAGCAGTGGAGCAGCGAGAAATGCGATCTTGAGTGATAGCGTGAGCACGACTTCGGCCCAGTATGGCGGGATCATCATTCACATCAACGTGCAAAATATCACAAACCGAGTGATCTGCCATGGTCGCTTGGCTTGTATTGTCCCAAAGTGTCAAAATTCCAAGTCACAGATGATCACTTGTGAATTGATGGATCTCACTTGGGACAGCGAATTCACAATGGAGTGGCTTCGGTGATGGAGATATGTAATCGTGATAGGAGACGGTGATAAAAGATGGTGATGGGATTTAGGGAATCGGAAATAGGCTTTATGTATAGGCATTGCGGAATCCAGGTATGGGATCGTTTGGATGCAAGTGATGCTGGGACAGACAAAGGATCACAGATGAGTGCAGGGAGGAATGTTTAGCTATTAGAAGTTGGTTGTTAGAAGTTTGAAGGAGGATCTTTTTGTCTTAGGAATGTACATAAATAGGAGACATCTCTCACTCGTTTTTAGATAGGTCCCCGCATCAATTAACTATCATTCCAATTATACATACACGCCGTACTCCCGGAATACTACTCATAGCAGCATGAAGTACGGTACTTGGATATCGGGACACAAGTTACCACTGAAAGGTCGTTGATACTGTCGAGATTACGGAGATTTCTGAAATGGAAGATGCCTGAGCCGAACAGTTTCAAAGACTACATGTGTTAGCGAAGATGTAGACATACGAGGATTCTTCGAGCAGGAAGTACTTCAGAGCTTTGTCACAGGTGATGTAATTTGTGTTGGCAATCGGCTTGTGAACAAATTTCTAGTTTTGCAATGGCAGATATCCTATATAACAGCACCAGGTATAGAGCACGGGGGTAATGGAAAGGATTGTGGTTATGTGTATAAAAGGTTATGCGATTCCTGGACTTGCGATAGTGCACGCCACGGTTTGATGGTCATTTACGACAATATATATTTCGTTGTACAATTGCTCAGTTCCCTCCTTATTCTAATTCTAATTCTATTAATTAGGTTCGCTGATGATAATGAGCGCAAGACGTGGCTCCGCTTATATACATGACTCCACCCATCGCTAGCGATAGCAATTACAAACAACCCAACATTACCAAACAGGCCCAGATTTTTCCCAACTTGCATAGACTGTCCCAAACTTCACAAAGCATTGCAGCCGCTGCCAAGTCTTCCCCAACCTTTACTCCTTCATTTTCGTTTGTAATTTCGACCTACCAAAATCGCCCATGGCTCAATCCCTCTGCCTACACTCTACAGCCGTTTTCCCGATTTCCCACCACCAAGGCCTCTCCGCCCGCGAAGCCATGTGAGCTCCCTCAAGCGTTCACGATGTGAGCGTCGGCTATTGCCATCATTTAAGACCACTTCCGTGTCAATAGTACTAGTCCTCTCAGCAGCTGATTTTGTCTCTCATAACTCGGTCAACCTCCTAATACATTCCAAGGTGGTGGGATGTTGTTCGCCGAGGGTTTTGGAGAACCCCGTGCAGGCCCCCACATAAGCTTGTTCGGCTTGGGATATTTCCTCTGTTTTTCATAGAGACCAGCCAAACGCTTGAGGGTTTTATAGACTTCATTGTGCTCCGGACCAAGTGCTTTCTCTCGAGTTTCCAGTACACGTTGCTGAATATTCTGTGATTCATCGTACATTCCTTGGTCCTCCAGAACGCCAGCCAGATTGCAGACACTGGTTAGGGTGGTTGGGTGGTTTGGTCAATGAAGCTTTTCTCTCCCCACAAGGGCACGCCGTAACATCGTCTCGGATTCGCCATACCTCCCTAGGCCTTGCAGCACTAAAGCCAGGTTATTGACACTTCCTAGGGTGCCGGGGTAGTCTGGTCCATGAACCTTCTCTTTCCCCTCCAGTGCACACCGTAACATCGTCTCGGATTCGCCATACCTCCCTAGGTCTTGCAGCAATACAGCCAGGTTGTTGATACTTACTAGGGTGTTGGGGTGGTCTGGTCCATGAACTTTCTCTCTCCCCTCCAGTGCACGCCGTAACATCGTCTCTGATTCGCCATACCTCCCTAGGTCTTTCAGCACTAAACCCAGGTTATTGACACTTCCTAGGGTGTTGGGGTGGTCTGGTCCATGAACCTTCTCTTTCCCCTCCAGTGCACGCCGTAACATCGTCTCGGATTCCCCATGCCTCCCTAGGTCTTGCAGCACTAAAGCCAGGTTGTTGACACTTTTTAGGGTGTCGGGTGGTCTGGTCCATAAACCTTCTCGAACCCCTTCCGTGCACGCCGAAACATTGTCTCTGCCTCATGGTAGAAACCAATATATAAAAAGTACTTCCCCATGCAAAAGATCAGAGCATCGGCAATCGAATCAGTTGACTCTTTAGCTACAGCAAGTGCATGCGGAACGTATGCAGCGGTAATACCACCATATCGCCACTCCATTTCATCTCGGGGGAACAATCGCGAAACCACTCTTAGTGCCGTGACCTTCCAGTGATCCAGCTCCTCCAGTGATAGGTATGCGCGTATAGAAAGTTGGACCAAACGATGAAGCTCGTAAAACCGCTTGCCTTCGCGCTTGACATCTGTAACTAATGAGAACCCCAATAGCTTTCCAATAGCCTCACGAAATTCAACGGAATCATCCATCCCTCCCAAGCCACATTGACTCAGTAACTCCTCCGGTATGTTTTGACGATCGAAGAAGGCAGTCAACCGGAGAAGATGTGCTGCTGTGGGCATCTGGTTTGTTATTCTGTCAAAGGTCACAAAGTATGTGCCCAGAATCCCCTTGGTCATATCGATCTCTAGTCGGATGTCGGAAAACTCTCTCGAAAGTAGTCTTGTCCTGGCTCGATCGTTTTCCTGGAAAATGGACCAGTAATTGGAAGGAGGTGTCTCTGTCTCGGTCATAAAAGCTGCTGCACCAACCACAGCTAGTGGTAAGTAATCCAGTGCCTCGAGGATCGTTGGGACAACCTTTCGTTCTTCATCTTCCAAAGTGACCCAGTTGTCAAAGCATTTAGAAAACAATTCTAGTGCTTCTTGTTTTGTCATCTTGTTCACATCAATAGCTATACAGCCCCGACGCCTTGCAACCAGTTGAGACCTAGTCGTAAATATAACTGTTCCCTTCCTACCCTGAGGTACAAGCTTCGCGATAGGACTGCTGTTGCTAAGAAAGTCGTCCTCGTTATCGGCATTGTCGATAACTAGGATCCAGTCGCCACTCTCTGGGCCCTCAAACCATGCCTTTATACTCAACAGGAATTGCTCTTCGTCTTTCTGGGTGCTGGCCTGAGGAATGTGCACACGTTGTCCAATAGTCCGAAAGTCCTGGCTGAACTTCAACATCCCGCTTCCATGTGTCCAGAAAACATGACAACCACTCTCCTCTGCGCGCTGATAAACGTATTCGAGGGCAATCTGAGTTTTTCTAAGCGAGGTTAGTACATCTTTCGTATGACGAAGTAATAAATACATACCCAGAGCCCCCTAATCCCTTGAGAGCGACACGGTGATGATCCTGACTTTTGCAATATCCCTTCACAGATTCAATGATGTCGTTACGTCCAGTAAATGCGTTATTCCGACTGTAGGGAACTATCCAATACGGCCTGGATGTGTCTATCGGTTCACCTAGCCTGTTAGCTCTTTGCTGGAAACCTACGGAGAAAAGTGATGATACCAGCGTCTCCAGCTCTCAAAGGTACCCCTTGATTTATGACTCCGAAATTTGTGATATGGTGGTATGTCTGAGTCTCCCCAATAACATTACCATCACCGAAGACGTTATTATCCCCCCTATTACCGCTGAAGCTTCCCTGGATATTGGATTCGATTTCAGTAGTTCTGACAAGATTATTAGATTGATGCTGATCGCTTTGAAATATGTAAAGGTAGATTCATAGGGGTACCCACTGATCCATCACAGATAATGCTATAATTGACTTGCTATAAATAGGTTTTTATGCTTGGGTGCGACAATAACCAGAGGTAGCTAGCTTGTTCGATAATGATGGCTTGCTTATCGTTTATCGTAATTGTTGAATCCGATATGTTTGCTAGTCCTCAAATAAGTCAACAAGACGAGGTATGACGGAATGAGGCCCAACCTTGGATATTGAGATGAATAAATCTCTTATTCCACTAGAGTTGTAGGGTGTGATCACAGCTAGCGATGCTCGAGTGACATGGGGATTGATGTTTTGCTGTGATGAGAATGAGTAAAGGGTGTAGCAACGAGATTTAGAACTTAGAAATCAGCAATCAGCAGCCCTGGCTGCCTGGCTGAAGAAAGGACCTGAGAATTATAGGAAAGTATGGTATTTCGCCTCATGCTCTGTTCAATGCAAGTTAAGGCAATGTAATTGGCTGTGCTGCAGTCAGGATATGGGCAGCGGCTTGCATTTGTGTGGATGTCTCGCTTTACCATTGCATAAGTGACACAGGAGCAACAGCCTCCGGACTGTAATGTACTGCACCCTCCTCCGACCGACAGCATAAGCGCATTCCCCTCAACCAATTATCTGGAATTTCTGAAAGCACATATTTTGAGATTTCGAATAATACTGGCCCAGTAAGCGAATAGGCTTGACCAACCCCGCCTAGATAGAGACCTTTTCCAATCAGTCCCCTTTCTCTCAACAGGACGCTGAGATATCCTCACATTGAAACACACACTTACAATCGCGGAACACACAGATACACGCCCCGTCTAAATACACAGTCGCTACTGGTTGGCCGAACCCGAGAAATCCATTCTAGCCTACAAGCTAATCCGAGAGGACTGCCTGTTTGGGTGGGGTGTGTATTTGAGTGTTCCGCAATTGTACCTTAGAGTTGATCCAATAACTATCCCGCATGATACCGGTAGCACATAAACAGCGAAGAGAAAGAAAAAATAGTGGTGGGCTATCTGACTTTCAGCGTTGTGCATGGGGGCGCATCTGAAGAATTTCCAATAGCAATTGAGTGATTTGTACTGCCCATTATGTTTGACGAGGCTGGCGCTAAAAATGGTGAACACAGCGGTGATAATCAGCGAATCCATGTAACTCCACGCCTTTAGTTCAATAGATTATAGTTACGAAGATTTTGAAAATCCATCGCACAGGTACTGTATAGTCCAAAACGCTTGCCAATATTTCCATCTTAGTGCAAAGATTTTTGAAAAATATTTTGCGATCATAGATTGGAATCCAATGCTGTATGATCTCTCTACAAACCCTATTGAATATTCGACCATACCCGATGTTTCGCTGATCCTGTGCCTTGAAAGATTTGTGTACGGTATTGTCATGCGACCTTGCCATGCGACCTAGTCCAGATCAGTTTGTTATGTTCCAGACTACGGCTGCGTATTGTTAAGTCGCAGTTTCAAAAGCGCCAAGCATGCTCATTCCCCGACAACTCCTCCCTCTTGGCGACTCTATAAAATGTCAAATTTTCAGTCTGCTGCAGACCTTATATGAATACACGCGAGAGATGAACCGGTGAAAAAAAAAATGAAAAAAAAAAAAACATGAGAAAGATTCTACGGAAGTGGAGTTCCGAGTTCTGCTGTATAGTCTATCAACCACTCAAACATTACTGAGATGTCGGATCGGCGCCCAGCGAGATGTGGCAACGGACACAAATAGCAAAAAATAAAGGGACTTTAGAGATGTTAAAATGACCGAGAAAATTTATTTCATCCGTAGGATTCACTTTGGATCCGGGGATGTCAAAAAAACACAAACACCAGGTCGAGTTGGAACCGAGGCAACAACCAGGTTAGTAACATAGTGCCAAATGGGTATCGATTATATCTGCCTCTGTAATAGTTGTCACGACCAGTGGGTTCGCATTTTTGACACCTCACAATATTCGGTTGAGGCTGTTAAGCAAAGAAATTCATCATTTTTACGTGCCCTCCAGCTTTTCTATGGTAGTTATTTGTGATAGCCTGGAGATCCGATTGCACAATCCTAGCGGGTCAACCATGCGACTCTCTACTGTATGGTTACTGTAATTGTTACATGACTGCTGTCTACTGGGCTCTCGGCTTACTACCAAGCACAGGCAAATATTTCTGCTGATGGCCTTTTTGTTGAGCAAGCTGGAGCGGCAGGTGACCTTTCACTTATAGACCTATCAAACATCAAGATCCCAATGGATTTTACTCTCCGTCGATTCTGGATACCCGCAGCCAGTGGTGTAAAATCTCATAAAAGTGGGATGGCCCTTGTAGCTCGTGGGTGGCTAGTGACTCCAGCCGATAGTTAGACTAACTAAATTTGTAGCAGGTGCGGGAGGTAAGCTTAATTCAATAACCTCTGGTGGCATACTTGATGCAATCCGGGCCCAGCGCCTCACTAGTAACAATCCAGGTTTCGCCAGATTTCGACGGCAGTGGGTTGGCCGCTGGCCTGGAAATCTCCACAATTGAGGTCTCAATTAGTTAAGTAAAACCTATGATATTAAGTGAAAGAAGGAATTTCTATCACTGTCCTTTTCCCTGCTTACTTTTCACAATCTCCATTTTGATTGTAGAGAACACATAGATTGCTTGATGATGATTTAAGCAATGGGGGAAAGAGTTAACCAAGAACTCCGATTGTGTCAAATGATAGCCACAGGCAACTCTCTCTGTAGTAAAGCTACTGTGGGTGATCACAGTTTCGATCGCATAGAAGATCACAGACATGTTACAGTATATTATGAACTGACCATTTGGAAACTGAAAAATGTTGCTTCTTCTGTGGAACGAGAAAAAGAACTCTCCTTTTATGATGCAAGTTCGGGCAGTAAAGGAAACTTTGGCATGGTACATTATACTACCGCATTCCCGACAGCAGGTAACTAACTATCCGATAACAAAAGGGATCAGTAAGGTCCACAACATCTGTGACATCCATTTGTCCTCCGAACTCCGAATGTTTTACCTTCAATTTCTTTGTCCAACTAAGCATCATAGCGACCCCAAGCTAATATCATTTCTAAATCTAGATGCCCGAACCTCGCCCTATACTGCCCTATGGCATGCAACTCGGCATTAACTACTTGCGAGGTATGGAATATTCATGATCAACAATACAGTAATATGATGGCCAGTAAAGTCTATTCTGCAAATTTCATAAAGAATAGCCCATCAAAACCCCTACTATAGGTGTCGGTCTTTTTCTATCACTTTGAGGTCAACCTGGGTTTATGAGATTTTCAACAACGGTGTCATGAATTCATGACATACTTGAGAATCACCTTGCTCTTGTGAATTATGAGTTTCTTGTGCTTATTTATCACAAAGTTACGAGTGATAGCTAAGGTTTATATACCAATGTTCCTACCTACTTCTTTGCATGCCCATTGATATTCACAATGTCAACCCTAGCCTTATATCCTTAAATCCCTTAATACCGGGATGCCCGTAAATCCCTAAGCTCCTAGGTATCCACAGATTTTACTAACTCCATTATATTATCTCCTATAGGTATTATATCCATTACATCCTAAACTCCTTTTCTCGTGACTCCAGTCATGGAGCACCATTGTTGGAAATAACCTAGTTAGACTGCTCACCATATATCACAATCATCAGCAACTACTTAGACATACTGGGAATGTCTAAGAGCTACTCAGTATGCTTCGGATATGGATCCCAAACCACAGAGGAGATTCCGTTATCGCGAAACACTCGAAACGTCAGCAAAACACTCGCAACACTGACCAAACACTAGCATTGCTGGTGAAACTCCACCATCGATTGACGAAACACTAGCATCATGTTTCACAGGGATATTATGACACGCATTTTGCTACTGGTGACAATGGAACGGAAGAAGTTTTCTTTTGCGCAGGATTTATCACTCGTTGTTGTGTCTTTATAAGTCCTATATATTTCCCCTCGTCTTTTAGATACAACCGTCCATCACCCATCTGTCATCGTCACTCTTTTGTTGGGCGGCCGTCCACCACCCCCCGATCTATTACTGTCTATCAGTTATCTGTTTCTGTTCTCTTTTTTCTCTCTGGTTGTTCGTTTTGTTATTCCGTGTGCTATTCAATACACACCATATCGGTTCACGTTGTTACCTCTGAACCAATTCCGCTGTGAATAAACCTTATTGCTTAAAAGAGCCTCTCTGGTACCCCTCCAACTTCTCTCTGCTTATGTTTCGTGGCACACCTTGACTACCTCTCGGCCGCACTTCACGCTCCCGCATTTATATAATCCAGATCAATGTCTAGTGCGAAGTTCCAACGTTTAGGAAGCTATTCGCCCCCTAAACCTGACTCTCCATCTCCGATCATGCACCATACTGGACAGCTTCCTTAGATTTTTTAGACCTCCGTCCATGGTAGCGAGCCGAGACCACACTCTTTCTAGTCTGGCCATTATTATGGTGGGAATTATCCCAGCCCGGAATGGGACAGTCTGTCCCTCCTGGCAACATTATGTAAATTGTGACTTTTAGTAAGTCTAAATTGAGCTAGCAGTGGACGACTACCATTATGAGAAAGCATCCAAAGCCTAATCTGAATTCGCTTCACCGCCCGAACACGGACCGAAACCTTAAATCCACTTCAACCGAGATTTCCGGTGGACTCCAATCTCGCATATATCCACATCACTCCTTATCCCCATGATCTTTCTTGCACATTCATCTAACCTTTTATCCTTGTCTGATATCTCCCCCATATCTATTGTCGCCTATCCATAATTCTTTTCTTGTAACCCGTGTGCCCGCACACTTTACCGTCCATCAACCCTGCCGTCACGGGCAATCGTTTGACATCTCTACTGCTTATCACTATCTGTGAAATATTATTGCTTTCGGGTGGACCGGGGTACGATCGGCTTTGACGCGTCGCGTTCTACATTCTACTATTTCCATGTCACAAATGCCCCAACATGTGTTGTAACTTAGCCCATAAACGAAGTTTGGTTATCCAAGAAATTTCCTCTACAGGCTAGCCCATACAGGAAACTTCCAGTGTGGACTGGGCGATAAGGCGATTAGAAAGCTTCTTGGAAAGGCGGCCCATGGTGGAATTCCCACATGGGCCAAGTCATCACGTTGCACTCGGCTTAACTCCCCAAACAAGTGACTATTAATGCCCTCACACACCTGAAGATATTGTATGGTGCCGGCAGCTTAGAACCGACCGTCGGAACCGACAAAATTTCGACAACATTCAATCAACTATAACTCATCACAAGAAGAATAACTCAATTGGCCCTGTAAACATCTTTACAAAGGGCATTAAAAGATATTTACAGAAGGGATTTTTTATAAATTATCAGGGGATGGAGCTATAAGAAGAAAAAGAGGGAACAAATTTGTATGGGGAGGGGAGCCATGAGACTCGAGGGAAAAGGGGGGGCTTTACCTTAAAAGGGGATAGATGCCAAGACGAGTGATATTTTATGATGCTGTAGTAGTGAAAATTTTTCATGCAGTCAAAACTAAATACCAGTGATGTTCATGAGAGATTCAATTCAACACGAAATGCCGCAACTGACGAAGACTCGAAAGGCTCGAAAGACCCAATTAGAGGCTGCCTGCGATAAGAAAAATAATCAAAGAACCGGAGGAAATGATGCAGCTATGGTACCAAAAGTGATGATGAGGGTGCTTAAAGGACGAGAGGCTGGATGGGTAGGAGAGGATGAGGAGTCATCGGAATATTCTGAGAGCGAAGGAGCAGTACATACACAAGGCAACTATCCAGACATCATACTTCAAGTTGATTCAGAATCAGAGTATGAGATAAATAGTGAGGAGGATGAAGAAGGTAGTGAGGGCATAGATAAGGAGGGATTGGAGCTCAGAGGGAGTGAGGTGGCCATAGATGTATTATTTACTCCAACGGGTTTCATGACAACTGTTGAGGGCAAAACAGCATTTGAGATGTTGGATATGTACAATGAGGAGGAGACTAAATTAGAAGAGAAGGAAAGAAAGAAAAGAAAAAAAAATATGGTACAGAGTCAAAGGCAACTTTCTACTGGAAGAAAAAGGAAGCAAGAGAGCAGACAAAAGCAGGATCAACTTCATATTCAATCTGTGAATTATTTGAATAGCAATGTATACTTGGCCTTAGTATAAAGAAAGAAAATAGTGTTCTGGGTATTGGGTAAGAACTTTCATTCATCTCAATTCCAAAATTAATAAAGTTTGAACAAAATTGGTTGCTAATAAGTAGTACAGAAGTGACAATAAATTACCAGATGATAGCACTAATTTTTTCTTCAATGATACTGGATGCCAACTAATGCTGTGTGATATTCTACGAGCTTGTATACCACCTAATGAGGAGGTTATCAAAATTCGAGAAGAATCCTTACATCAACTACATCATCTATTAACACACAAAAGTGTGAGAAAAAAGTATTTTGGAGAGGAGGAGATCAATAGATCAACTATTAGACGATATGAGATGGGTAGATCATTTATGTAGGCTCAAGTTCTTGACCCAGGATGAATAAGAAGAGAATTAGCTACTGAGGTAGCAAAATCTTACTTTCGAGGTTCATATACTGGGCATCAGATTGTGAAATGGGAATGGGAGTGGATCTCATCTCGTCAAATTTCTCCTAGTCAGCAAGGCATCCATTGGGGTCATACTTTATTAACTTTACTTTATGATAAAGATATGATCTTAGTTGCTTGTGAGTATATCCAAAAGGCAGGTACAGGTAAGTAATATTTTTCTTTTTTTTTTCTTTTAATTTTTTTCTTTTTTTTAAAAAAGTGTTTTCGGATATTTTGATTACTTGCAAAATAGTCTCTGGTTAGTAGATTGCATAGTTTTAAACCTTACCTGAAAGAATTTTATGAATTTTTGCTTTTGTGTAAGGTGTTAGCAATGAAGGAAAAATAACATCAATTCTTTTACTACTTATTTGATTAGATAGAAAGGTTAACTTCATTATATATAATAGGAATCACTGGACAAGGACTATTACAAGCCATACAACAATACCTGAAGTCACCCAAAGCACAACAAGATAGGCCTGAGATGATAAATACTCAAGTTGGTTCTATAAATAATTTGGATGTGTAAGTAGTATTATACTGAGAAACAAAAAAAGGTGATATCCATTTCAAGGCACCACTGAGAAACAAAAACTAGGGTCGATCCTTTTCAAGGCACCTATAGGAATTGAATTAGACAACGAAGGAAAAACACTCACAGGGCAGTCAAGCAGAGGGGAAGAAGGTCACTTCTCCAACAAACAGGCCGAAAAAAGGGGAATCGTAAAGGCAAGGGAGAACAAACACTACTAGAAGGGGCAATGGCCGCACGCACAACTAGAGGTCAAATTTATTCATCCGAAGTGAAAATATAATTCCGTCACTGGAATTGCTACCAAAGAAGAAACACAAAAAGAAATTCATAAAGGAGAAAATAAACCTGTGTTCCCGATCCCGATGTCCCGATGTTCGTCCGTTGTCCGTTGCTCCTCTCTCTCCTTTTCTCGTTATTTTTTCTTCGTTCCTCCTCCTGATGCTTGCCCCGCCTAGCTACCAATTCCCTTGCCAAGCCATCAACAGAGCTAACTAGCAAACAAACATTTCCCCTCTTCCACTACATGTCCAAACCCTGACCCTCATAACAACTAGCTTATCCGATCCAAATAAAACACAACTTCTAGCTAAAACCTTGCAGACCATTTTCCTTCCCCACAGTATCTTATGAATGATATATAACTATAAAAGATAATTTAGAAACTAATCATAATTAGGAAGTATTTATACTTTAATATTTTAATAGTATTGATCTTAGTAATGAACTTCAAGTGATGATTCATAAGACTGGAATCAATGATGGCTGTAAAGGGGATCAGAGTAGATCTCAAATCCGAGAGAGAAAAGGATTCTGAGCTCGTATGGCACGAACATGGCTGAAGTGCCTAGGACTTGATTGGAAGCAGATTCGGAAGGGTGTTTATTTTGATGGGCATGAGAGACCAGATGTCTTGGAAGAGTGGGTACAATTTCTCAATCTACTTGATCAACTTAACCCCTTTTTGGCTGAATTTGATTGTGAGGGAAATATTATTGATAAAGTATATCCACCTAATTGCTTTCCAGGTTTGACAATATCACAGCTAATTATACTTATCACACATGATGAGAGTACTTTCAATACTCATGATAGATAGCAATTTGTATGGTATGAAAAAAATAAGCCTATCTTACAACCTAAAGGGCAAGGTAAAGGAATTATGGTTTCTGACTTTCTCCTACCATCTTGTCATCTTTCAGCCTCTCAACTTAACCCTGAAGCTCGAGCTCAATTAAAAATACCAGAATTTGCTACAAAACTATTTGAATTTGGAACTGGCAGTGAGGGATATTGGAGTAGTGAAGAAATTGTACAACAGGTGACAGAAGTGGTTATACCTATGTTCCAGGCTATCTATCCTGGATATCAGGCATTATTTCTATTTGATAACGCTACAACTTGAAGTCATTCTGCTTTTCTAGATGATGCATTAAGAGTACAACATATGAACCTAGAACTCGGCAGAAAACAGTCAAAACTACACCCAGGATTTAAAAATGGAAATCCAAATAACATTCAACTGATGGTTAAGGAGGATGGTGAACCTAAAGGAATACGAATGGTACTGAAGGAGACAGAGTTGTGGAAGTCTGGTCTTAAACTCGAGTGTTCAAAACCTCTTTGTGGTCCTTGTGGGGAGTGAAAGAAATGCAAGATATGTGTGGCCGGAAAGCTTTGTGATGAGTGTTTAGCATCAAGGAAAGCACCTTGTCTAGAGCCATGTGCCCATACTCGAAAGTACTCTGCTTGACTTGCATGGAAAGGATGCAAAGTATGTCGCAAAAGAATACTTTATATTCAATGCGAGCCATTTCATGGGAAGAAATGTACTGATTGTGAGGAATTACTGCCGGCATGCCAAAGCAATGGTTAGTACTTCCAACTTCTCTGAGTCCAAATCTTACAAAACTATTTTTTATTTTCTAATTTTTTAATTGTGTCTTGGATACTGTTTAGATTGTTGTGCACAAAAAACTTTATCAAAACAGCAAGACTTCTTGAAACAATGTGGAAAACTACAAGAAGAACTTGAAGTGAGAGGTTACTTGGTAGCATTTTATCCAAAATTTCATTGCGAATTTAACTGGATAGAGTACTATTGGGGGCATGCCAAATGGCATGCTTGGAATAACTGTAACTATAATATTGAGTCACTATGAAGGGTGATCTGGGAAGCATTAGCAAATGTTTCAAATTCTACTATTGCTGGTTTTTTTGCTCGATGTCAGTGGTGAATTGGGGCATATCAGGTAGGAATTCCTTATGCAAGTAAGGAATTCCAGATCTTTACTTCACATCAACGAGTTCAAACATATGAGGAGGAGGAGTGATTGAAACTCATGCTTCCTCTATGAAATAAAGGTATCTAATTATCTGTCTTTGTATATTTATTACTATATACTAATAGAAATTTCTAGGACTGATTTGGGACCACTGCCTCTTACTTCATTATTGTTCTTTTCTCTTTTCTCCTCCAACCTCCTGCCCCCCTTATCACCCCTAAGCCTCAGAGTTTCCATGCCCTTTAGTCCCATATACCCCTTATTCTGCTCACTACCTCTACCCCTCAAGTTATCCCTTCACTTTCTTTCTGTATTATCTTATTTGCTAGCTTGCCTTTTGCTTCATGTTTCCCTTTTAAGACACTCATCCTTCCCCCATTTTATTCCTAAAAGTACTTTCCATCCCATCCCTAGTCCCCCTTTTTCAGGTCCTGTATGCTAAAATCCACTCACTTCATACCGTTTAATATTTGTATCCTAAATACTATACTTGCTTCAAGTTTTAAAATTCATATTTTCAAATATTGGTCTATTTTTATACAAATACCTCAAGACACCCGAACAAGTTGCTTGCAGAGGCCACTGTAGACTTGACCATTCTTAGCTCCCTCACCTATCATTTGTGCTTAGTCAGCACTTCTGGGCGTGAGACTCAGGGTCGCTTCTAAGCTGCCGGCACCATACCCATTGTAAGATTCCTGTCTAATAAATCACTTATCACTTGGAGAAAATTGCCTTTAGTGGGAAAAAAAGGTCGCGAGGGGTGCACTCTTGTAAGGAGTAAAAAGACTTTGAATGTCTCCTAATTTCTCTCTATTTAAAGTAGTAACACCGCTTCTAGGCAGCAACTCTCCCTGCGGTTGCACCGCACCAGTAATTCTGCAACATTTGTGATAAATGATCTGAAATTGCTGAAGAAGGGGAGGTAAGACTGTACTCAGGGGGTGCGTTAAGTCGGGCGACACCCAGATGTGGTAACTGACTTATGGTGGAGCAAACAGGGGTAAGGACTGGAGCTAGAACAGAAGTAGTTTCTGAGCTGCCCAGAGCAGGGATCATTTAGCTAGAGGAAAAAAGTCGGGTGACACTTCATTACTGTATTGTATTTACATAGAACGAAAAGAGTAAGAAAGACTATCTAATAAGGAGTCGCATTACCCTCAGCAGCAATAACAGCACGCAATCGATCTGGCATGCTTTGGATAAGTCCATGAAGCCGGTCTGCTCCAATCTGCCCCCAGATTGTCTTTAAATGTAACTGTGAAGTAGGAATATCACTGATCTGCCCCCAGGTCTGACCTATTTCTGTCTCCAAATCAAGCCATAAAGCTTCAATTAAATTCAGATCTGGTGACTGTGCAGGCCATTGAACAGTATGCATCCCATTTAGCTCCCGGTAAGTCCCCGCATGTTTTTTATGCCCTGGTGCCCCATCTTCTATCACTTGCGCCCATCCATACATCTCACAGCACTCATGCCATAGTGGTACAAGATATGGCTCCATTACTGCCTCAACATACATGATTGAGTCCATCTTAGCCTTTCCTGGTATAAACACCAATTCAGACTTAGTAGTCCCACAAAAGCCCCCCCAAGCCATAGTTGACTCTCTTCCTTGCTCGAAGGTTTGATCCACACAGTTAATATGAAACTCTTCTTCAGGAAGCCGGATAACCCAAGGGCAATGTCCAAATCCAGTTGTCGAAAAAGTTGATTCATCGGTCCATAAAATGCGACTCCATTCTTCATAGGTCCAGTGCAATCTCTGCTGGCACCATTTGACGCATTTTTGTCTATTAGCTGGCTGAACACTAAATTTCCGACATGGTATTCTCTTGTGATATCCCAGCTTTTCCATCACATTTTTTACTGTCCTATATGAACAGCTATATCCCATCTTGATCACTATAGCCTGCCATGATAGACACCGTGCAGTGTAATCTCATGTTATGAAAGCAACAAGGTGGGCAATCTCAGCCTCATCAAAGATTGGTGCATGACCTGTCCTTATCTGGTTGGATGGTGTAACAGGTGGTAACCTGTATGAACTAATACAATAGAGATCGGCAGTAGGCCAGCTATCATTCGATTCCAAAGGGAGACTAGAGAGGGAAAGACAAGAAGGTCTTAGAAGAAGCAAAGGGGAAAGGGAGCAAGAGAATTGCCATTCAACCAAGTATATTTCTTATCTAGATTCTGTCTAAAGTCTGGCGTTTCCTGCTAGTCAGGAAGCCTATCTTAAATACAAGATTTCCTCCACTCAAGGTAGAGGTTCCTGAAAACCCACAACCACTGTCATTACTGGTAAGTGCACACTACCAGAATCTTGTGATCCTACCAGAATCCTGAAAGCCCAAGGCAATCCTCCGCCCAAGCCTTATCTCTACCGCCAGTATACATGACCATTCCTTCCCTTGGAATTCCTAGGACAAAACCTTGCTGGTACAAAAGTATAACTAATACAAAACATAACAAGTTACCGGAATCCTAATGATACCGGTAGTGAAACAATCAATCAATCAACATAAGCAAGAACAAACAAAATAACATAGCAAAGGAAAACATAAGCATAACCAGTATACAGTTGCCAGAACATGTACACATATTACATTCACCCAATCTAAAACACCACATACTTTAGTCCACGTCCTCCTGCTCGTTCCTATCCATGTGCCAAAGGAGGGAGTCATCATTGGTACTGAAGTAGTCAAATTTCGAATAGCTAGAGTCATATTCCTCATTGTCATACGGTTCCCAAAGTTCATCAGGTACAGGTCCAGCTGCACAGGGGGTCTCCGAAACTTCCATTGGTTCCCAAACCATTCTGACATAGTGTGAATTGATTTTAGGTAAGGGGGCCACCAGGTGGTTTGTAGTCCAGTATTCCTGGATGATTTCCAAGGAGTTCTCCAGGTTCTCGATAGGTTCCCAAGAGTCATCAGTCCTTTCATATCCTCTCTAGTGTACCAGGAATTCGTCCCTGTTGTTTTGGCATCTGTAATCGAGGATCTGTTCTGCTTCCCATTCTTCTGCATTGTCAATGATGATAGGTGCTGGCCTGTCCATTCTTGGAGATGCGAATCTGTCTTGCTCATTTTCGAGGTATTCTTTGAGGGAAGATAAATGGAAGAAGGGTTTCTGCTACTCTATCCACCGGGGTAATTCAAGCTTGTAGTTGTCAGTATAGATGTCATGTTCTAATACCTTAAAGGGTCCAAACCATCTGGGTTCTAGCTTCCTCAATCGTCCAGGTATGGAGGTGTATGGCCGTCCTCTAACCAATACTCTGGTTTCAATCTTGAAGGGGTGTTTCTAGGGTTTGCACTGCTTGTCTGCTTGTACCGTTTGCCTGAATGTTGCATGCTTCCGTACCATATCTACTTCCATTCTTGTTGCTTCATGGGTATTCAATATTTCATCGACAGCTGGTACCTTACTGGCTGATCGCTGAACTGGGTTGAAGATTTTCCATGGTCATCCATAAAGGGCCTGGTAGGGTGAGATACCCAAGGATTCATGGGGTGCGCCATTCATAGCCGCCGCTATAGAGGGGAGAGCTTGGGATCAATTATTCTGTCTTTTGTTGACAAAGTTCCTCATCATTTGCTTAAGGGTGCGAATCCTTCACTCCACTTGGCCATTGGTTTAGTGATGGTATTGGGTGGCCATCCAGACCTGGATTCCCAATGATTTCATCATTTAAGACCAAAACTTAGAGGTAAACTGGGAGTCCTGGTCAAGTATTATGCTGAGTAGAAGGCCATGAATATCAAAGATGGTGCTTTGAAGCTTTTTGAGTGTTTTCTCGGAGGTGGTGAGGTCTCCAAGAGGGACAAGGTGGGTGTAAGATGTGAACCGGTCCATGATAACCATGATAGTATTGTATTTGTTTGATTTGGTAAAGGGTCCAGCAAAATCGATAGCCAAAGACTAGTATGCTTCGTCTGGCTCTAGGAGTGTGAGCGATCATCCTGCTGGGAGAGTAGTTGGTTCATTGTTGATCTGACATTGGTCACAGGAGTGACAATAGGCCATGAAATCCTGCCGCATCTGTGGCCACCAAAAGAAACAGGCCACATATCAGTAGCTTTTATGGGCTGAGAAATGCCCAAGGCCTTCATGAACTGTTTTGAGAATAAAATCCCAAAGGGATACTCCCCTTTCCAAAGGTTCCACAGGGATATAAAGGTTGGAATACCCATTGGTATTCTGTGCAATAAGTAGACCATCTTGAATGGAATAGTGCAGTTTGTTGCCAGTCTCCTGGACTCTGGCAAAGAGGGGGTCAAGCTTAAGTACTGCAATAACCTTAGGGCGGAAATCGTCCATGAGTGTTGTGTGGATTGTACCTAAGAAGGTGTTCACTTTTTCGGTCTCCTGGTTACTCCAGAAGGGTTCACTATAGAGGGGTGAAGAAGAGGGAGCTGGGGAGGCATCTGGTAACTGATAAAGTATCAATTTATCCGCTAACCTTTCCTGGTCTGCTATGAACCTGGGAGGGAGATAGGGGAGAGAGGGAGAGGGCCATGCAGTGAGTGGAGGGGTGCTCGCTGGTGAGGAGGAAATGATTTCGCTTGGAGGTTTCTTTCCCTTGCCCTTCTTGCTTTACTTCCACTTCTTGGGATCCCTAGGAAAGTAACTTGCTCCTTCCTTATCAGATTTGTGGATTTCACATTCATCATCATAGCAAGCTGTCCAGGAGATCGCTGTGTATGCTGCTTTCTTTTTGGATAGCTTGGGGAGTGTGACTTCATCTCCCCAGGAGTTGCCTTTGGTGATGGAACTATCAGTGCTGGCCTCGCTCCTGGGAGAGCTTCTGTTACTGTCCTTTCATTTTTGGGATCGGGTAACTGCATTGGTTTGAATGGTGTTCAACATATAATCAGGACTGACACTGAGTATCGAGTCTCGTGTGGTGAGGGTTGGAGAGTGTTGGCTTGCTGCTGAAGAGTACATGTCGCTATCAGATTCTAAGCTGTAGGATACTGAGGAGGTGTAGTTGGTTCAGATTTCTGATGCTTTAGTGTCTGGTGTGATGTGGGTATCATGATTTTCAGAGGTAGGATCTTGGAGGATTATATCATAAGGTGAAGATCCATCTTCATGAATCCTCGATAGGTAGTCTGCTAAGAAATTCTTTGCTCCTGGCATATACTGGATAGAGAAATCAAAGTGGCTAAGGTGCATTAGCCATCTTTGCTGCCGGTCGCTTAGATTCTTTTGGGTCATAAGTTTAGTTAGACTTTCATGGTCAGTAACTATAGTGAATTTGGTGTGTGACAACAGGTGTGCAAAGGCTTCTACAGCCTCAATGATTGCAAGAGCCTCCTGTTGATGTGTGGGATAGTTGCTTTGTGAGGGTGTTAATTTCCAGCTATGGAATGCTGCTGGTCTAACTTCTTCCCTGGTTGCTCCTTGTCCTACCCATGCACTAGTTCCGGTGGGAGATGCGTCAGTAAATAGCCATATCATATCTGGTTTGGTATAATTGATCAGTTGCAAGACCTGGTGTTCTTCTGCTGCCTTTTTAACTGCCTGGAATGCCACTTCCTGCAGGTCGGTCCAAAGCCATTCCGCATCGCCAGTAAGTGCTATTAGTAGGGCAGTAATG
Source organism: Choiromyces venosus 120613-1 (assembly GCA_003788595.2). Classification (NCBI taxonomy): domain Eukaryota; kingdom Fungi; phylum Ascomycota; class Pezizomycetes; order Pezizales; family Tuberaceae; genus Choiromyces; species Choiromyces venosus. The sequence goes on along the minus strand of ML120426.1, from coordinate 243,429 downwards.
GTAGCAATGTGGGGTAGGAACTGTGAGATATAATTAACTATTCCATTAAATCGCTGAAGTTCCTTCTTATTCTTGGATCTGGTCCAGTCCTTAACTGTCCTTTTTTTTTCCGGTGCTGGATGTATGCCATTGTCATCAATTATATGGCCCAATATATCCAGGTCTTTTGCAAAGAACATGCTCTTTCTCAGGTTTGCATAAAGTTTTGCCTGCTCTAGCCTCCTGCAGACCGTTTTGATATGTTCCACATGGTCCTGGTATGTGTTGCTAAATATAAGGATATCATCAATGTAAACCCAAACGAAAATGCCTAGTTCATCTGAGAGGGTGTCTTCCATAACTCTCATGAATGTGGCTGGGGCGTTTGTATCTCCTTGCAGCATTACTCTGCATACAAATGCTCCAAAGGGTGTCTTGATAGTGTTGTATTTCTCGTCATCTGGGTGAACTCTGGTCTGAAAATAGGCATCGCTGAGGTCTATTTTGCTTCTATATTTTGCTCTTCCAACAGCATTGATTATTACCTATTGGTTGGGTATCGGTGAGTGGTCCTTAATTGTGTTTAGATTCCTTTGCCATAGATCTGCTAGTGGTCTTATGCCACCATTTGGTTTGCCTTGCACAAACATGCTCGATCCACCAGGTGCTTCCGCTCTGTAAATAACTCCTGCTTTTTGTTGCTTCTCGATCCATGCTTTGAATGGTGGTAGGAGCTTTTCTGGTGTCTTGTAGTTTGGCATCTTTGGGTAAAGGTTGGGGTCCTTTAGGCGGATCCGATGATCTATGTTCCTTCTTGGTGGCATAGTGGTAGTTACTTCTTTGACAAATACCTTAGGGAACATCACCAGGAATTCCGGTGCCTTTTCCGCTTTTGCCATTGCTGATCTGGGCTGAGTAGACTGTCCATTACAGTTCACTCTAACTTTGTGGTCAGGGAAGTATAGACTGTTTTTCCAGCAGTCTATCATAGCTCCGAGTTTGACAAGGTCATCCATACTTAGTAGGACATTATAGTCTGAAACTGGTGTGACCATCATCTCGATTCTTGGTATCTTCATCTTCCCTATCTGGATATCGATGGTACTATTGTAATTGCTGCTTGATCTCGACCCTTTGACTGCCATCTTTAGAGTGACAGGGCACTTTCGAGACTGGTAAGGGATGTTGTGTGTGGTGACAAACTGGTTACTTATCAAGCTTCCACTGATGGTTCCTGTATCTGCTAGCACTCTTGCCTGTTTGCCATTTACTAGCATGTTGAATTCGAGGGCTTGGAAGGGCGTGCTAGGGTCATTAGGTACCCCAACAGTTGTCTTGTAGGTTCTTATAGTGTCTTGTCCATCTACCTCTTGTGTGGAGTCACTCTCTAACTCATATTCCTCATCACTGCTGTCAGTAACGTCCTCTGTGATCCTGACATGGTTGGTTTTAACTTCTTTCTTGGGGCATTCATTTGCCATATGTCCACCTTCTTCACAGTAGAAGCAAGCTCCTTCCTTTTTCCGTCAATCTATTTCCTTCTTGCTGGGTTTCTTGTTCTTTGAATAGGTTGTCTTCTTCACTGCTGTCTTGCCTTTTCCTGTTGCTTTGCTGCTCGAAGCCTGTGTACTCTGATAGTCCTTCTTTGGTTTGTTTGACTTGTTGGTGGAGGGGCTACTGCTGCTGCCATAGCCTCCGCTTTTGAACATAATTGCATCATATCTTTCTGCAACTTGGACTATCTGAGTCCAGGTATCATTTTCCCTGATGTGTGGTTCAACATCTCTTCTGAGGCAAGAATCCATTGCATCTAGGAATCGCTGCCTTTGTGTGTAGTCTGAGACGGATTCTCTTGGGAGGGTAGCTCTTAAGTCTTCTAGTTCTCCAGCAATCTTTGATATCCTTGCTGGTTTTCCTCCTGTAGTTTGTAATACCTTCTGCCATTGTTGGTATAGGTCGTCCGTATTTGTAGATGCTTTGAAGAGTTGCCTGAATCAGTTTTGAAAGGTCTCAAGGTTGGGTGTATCATCATGCTCATCAATTAGCATCATGTATGCATTGTGCGCTTGCTTTTCAGTATAAGCTCCATAGTAATCAATCACATCCTCTGTATCATCATTGATACCATGCTTTGAGAGGTACTTCTTTACTTCTCTGAGCCATTTCTTGAGTCCATTTGGTTTTAGGTCATCTCCTTCCCTACTGAACTTCAATAGTTAAGGGAATTTGATTTTTGGCCTTTGTGCTGCATCGCCAGCAGGCCTCTGTACTGTGTTGCCCATTCCTGCTCCTCCTGGTAGTGATGCTCGGTCTTCCAGGGGTCTTGAGCCTTCTGGTTGCTTGCCTTTGCCTTGGGGTGTTTCAGGTTTGGCTGGCTTGGCTGGAGATTCTGGGAATGCTCCTGGAGGTGGAGTTCGCTCTCTAGATATTGACTGGCTTACCATTTGGCTTGCTGTCTGAGATTGGACTCTGCTTCCAAAGACTGCTCCAAAAAGGCTTCCGGATCTGTGTCTTGTTTCTGGGCTGGGACCTCTTGCTGCTCACTGGAGGATCTGTTCTACTGTAAGGTCCTCCTCTGGGTCAGAGTCAAGGTCCTCTGGTTGTAGGGCACTTCCAGCTTGTGCTGAAGCTTCGGTTTCTGAGTCTGAGTTGCTGTCAGTTGCTAAGGGGTTCTGGAGAAACCTTAGCCTGTGTGTTGGTCTGGATATCCTTCCAGACTGGGTCCTTCGATGACTGCTTTGTTCTGAAATTGTGAATGTAGAACCTGAGCTGGGAGTGTCTGTCCCTGCTGCTCCTGCTTCTAACTAGTTATCAAGATACAGGAAGGGTGATCAATCCTACCTGGTGTTCTCATCCTGAGAACCTGTGAGTACCTGCAGAGGGTTAACTTACCTGCTGAGGTGAAAAAAATGTAACAGGTGGTAACCTGTATGAACTAATACAATAGGGATTGGCGGTAGGCCAGCTATCATTCGATTCCTAAGGGAGACTAGAGAGGGAAAGACAAGAAGGTCTTAGAAGAAGCGAAGGGGAAAGGAAGCAAGAGAATCGCCGTTCAACCAAGTATATTTCTTATCTAGGTTCTGTCTGAAGTCTGGCATTTCCTGCTAGTCAGGAAGCCTATCTTAAATACATGATTTCCTCCACTCAAGGTAGAGGTTCCTGAAAACCTGCAACCACTGTCATTACTGGTAAGTGCGCACTACCGGAATCTTGTGATCCTACCAGAATCCTGAAAGCCCAAGGCAATCCTCCGCCCAAGCCTTATCTCTACCGCTGGTATACATGACCATTCCTTCCCTTGGAATCCCTAAGGCAAAACCTTGTGGGTACAAAAGCATAACTAATACAAAACATAACAAGTTACCAGAATCCTAATGATACCGGTAGTGAAACAATCAATCAATCAACATAAGCAAGAATAAATGAAATAACATAGCAAAGGAAAACATAAGCGTAACCAGTATACAGTTGCCAGAACATGTACACATGTTACAGATGGTGTACCATTCTCCATTGCCCATTTATATATCCATAAGCTACTGTTAGTATTCCTTTGTCACAGAAAACAGAAGACTTAATCTACCTTTTGGCAAGTACGGCGGTCAATATTAAGCTCCTGCCCAATTTGACCCCAACTCCAACTGGCATTATCTCGCAATGAGATAACTTTAATTCGATCGTCTCGAGTCGTCTCCATATGCCTTTTACCGATTGGTTGGAGATCTTGCGTTCCCTTGGACTTCATTTTTTCGTTGTGATATGCGAGTGCCAGTATCGCGTGTGTGGTAGTGTTTACTTTTCGTTAACTCTCTACCAGTAACCGGTATTCAATTTTAGCTTAGTTGGCAATGTCTCAAAACCTCCTATAGAGTAAGACACTCGTACTACCGCGCCCGACTTACCCTCACCCCCGAGTACAGCGGTTGATATCACTAGGTCCCCGGTTGAGTGTTTCCCTTGGCATAGCCCTGTATTAACATCGGCCTTCATGACCAGAGACCTCAATGGGCTGGAGGTTCGTTGGGATATCTTACCGTAAGAAGCGTGAAGAGGCCTCCACTAGGAGCATTTCTTAATTTGAGTTTCAAATTTCTTTTCTCTAATTTGTTCAATACTTTATTAACTAACTCTTAGATGTCGCATCACAATTTGTTATTCCATCCAGCCAGCTGTTGAATAACCACTTGAACATGCGATGCAAGTAACCGAATTGCCAATAAAAAAAATCTATTTTACCGAAGTGAATCGGAAGGTAACAAGGCTGCGTTTTTGTTTGCCACGTGAAGTTTGACCAACAGAGTGGAATCCCTAATAATTGAAATTCGAGTGCATTGACATGACTTGGCCCATAGAGGAATTACGCCATATGCCGTTTATTCAAGTTTTCTTACCGACTTATCTCCCAACCTATACCGGAAGTTTCTTATATGGGCTGGCCTTTAGGAAACTTTGCGGATAAACGGGCTTCCTTGATGGAATACAACATGGCGCTCCGCCTAAAAGAGAAGATTGGAAGTTGGAAGTTAGAGCTCTTGGCCCTCACGCCGAGAGTGAAGATAATTACTCCGGAGCTACAAATTCATGTCCTTGAATACCGTTTGGTTTCCTCATCCGTTGCTTTGGGCACAGCTCCCAAGAACTCAGACATAGGAGTTATATCATTTGCTTTTGGGCAGGACGCTAATGCTCTACTGTAGAAACTCGAATGATTGGACCGTATGTTATGTCGCTGGGCTTTCCTCTCTCACTAAGGTCAAGAAACCTTTGTTTTTTATTCTGCCTCAGAAGGGGAAAGGGGCTCAGTTTTTACAGTGTTTTTCACCCCCTTTCCAGCGAAGGGAACTTTTGACTACATAGCACACAGTCCGATTATTCAAGTTTTTACGGTATTGTAGATGCTTATCAATATATCTTTGCCACAGGGAAACAATCCGCGGATGATTGGAGGGCGAGCCAGAGATGAGGGAAAGTGGGCTCATGCCCGCTCGTTGCGGTGGCTCTTTCAATCCAGACTAATTGTGCAGATCGGGTTCCTTATGAAAAAAATATTTACCCATTGCCCAGTTGGACCAGACGCGGGCAACGAAAGGATTTGACATTTACTGTATAAGTAATTGTGTACCGACTCCCAAAATTACCCCAAGTAGAGTAGGACTGATAAATTGGCACACCTCGTTAATATAACCCCCTCTTTCACATCAACATCCGAATTCTGGACAACCTTTGAACTATAAAACAAATACATCATGCATCACTCCTGATAGCAAACCATTTTCACCAAAGCATTAAGCAGCAGACCTTCTTTCAACTATCAACCTTGAGAAAGGAATCCCAAGTAGATCCAAAAGAAGGTAAGACCATAGTCCAGGTTCAAACTCGGGTAAGCAATTCACGGAGTTGCAGTAGGGGGGGGGATTGTTGGCCCTTCGTTCGTTGCCCTCACTCACGCCAAGACGTAGCAGAGCCTCAATTATTTATCACAGATCGGACCTATTAAGTGAAAGAAGGAATTTCTATTACATTACTTTTCCAAAGTTTCATTTTACAATATCAAATTCGACTATGGAGAGCGCATAGGTCGCTCGAAGATGATTTGGGCGATGGGGGCAAGAGTTGACCAAGAACCCCGACTGTGTCAAGTGATAGCCACTGGCCCCCTCTCTCGAAAAGGGCTACCGTGGGTGATAGTTGCTGTGATCGCAGAGAAGATCACGAAAATGGCACTGTGATGGCCGGTTAAGGCTATTCTGTAAATTTCACAAAAAAAATAGCCATCGAAACTTCTAGTGTAGTAGCCGATTTTTTACTATATCCTCGAGGTAAACCTAGGTTTATGAGATTTTCAACAACAGCATTATAAATTCGTGACATGATTGAGAATCACCTTATTCTAGCCATAGCGAATTCTGTTCTATTCTCTAAGGAAGTATTTGAATGTGTGGTCGGCTGTATCTCCTCTGGGCTTGTTATGGTTGCTACGGAAGTTTACCCCGAGGACACAACTGCAGAACACTCAAATACACATCCCACCTAACGTACTTGACGGCGTACCGAGACATACGGTGTTGCGAAATGTCCCATGGGAACCATGCCAACGTTAATCTCAATACCACAAATAAACTTGGTTTTGTCTGTTGTCAGGGGCGTTTCGCAACACCGTATATCTCAGTACGCCGTCAAGTACGTGGAATACAGAGTCCTCGCGGGTTAGCTTCTGGGCTTTAATGGGTTACTAAGGTTCAACCAATCAGTAGCGACTGTGTATTTGGACGGGGTGTGTATTTGAGTGTTCCGCGACCGTAAAATCTGCAAATAGTTGAATTTCTATTTCGAGTAGCACTGATAGCTGCTTATCAAAACTGGTATTTCAGTTGCAACACACAACAAAATGCAGAACTATGGCCTACAGAGGCCTATCCCATAGTGTCAGGCCAGGTTGAAATTGAGCATCTTAACCAGATCAGACAATATGAGTGAGGATGCATGATCGCTGGCGGGAATCTTTCTAGCCCAGTCGCGTCACCCAAATGTCAAAACCTTTAACTCAACCTAACCCAATAAAAAATTTACCCAGGTAGGGTATGAACCCAATAACCCATTCCGCGACTTGATGATGTGCGATGCCATAGTTCTGATACCAGTACTTGCACGCTGCCGACATCATGGCTCATGGCCATTCCCGTCTTATACTCGCACGATGCCTGTATTTTCCTGATATGTCTTCATGTACCGGATTCAATACCTCATACTTGCCTTTGCTACCAAGCCTGTTTCCTAGTTTTATTTTAAGCGTGTGATGAGCGCACATTTCCGAATTCCCCGATTCCCTTGCAAGACACCACACGGACCATTTGTGACCCACATCCGGACCTCATAGGGCACAATGCTCCAAAAAAGTCCAATAGGTCCTACCTCTATAGTATACAGCATCAGGAAGTTTTCAAGACCTGAGGGAAAGAACAAAGCTTTGTCAACGGTACTGACAACTCTACTCGCGTGAAGCAGTGGAAGAGCCAGAAATGCGATCTTGAGTGATAGTGTGAGCACGACTTCGGCCCAGTATACGGGATTGTCATGTTCATCAACATGCGAAATATCACAAACCGAATGATCCACCATGGTGGCTTGGCTTGCACTATTATGAAGTGTCAAAATTTAAGATCACCAACGATCACTCGTGACTTGATGGATCTCACTTGAGAGAACGAATTCACAACGGAGTGACTTCGGTGATGGAGATATGGAATGATGATAGGAGACGGTCATAGGAGAGGGTGGTAGGATTTAGGGAATATGAAATAAGTTAGGCTTTAGGTATAGGCATTATGGAGTACCGGTATGGGATTGTTGGGACAGACAAAGTAATATGGGTGAGCTCACGGAGGAATGGTTGGTTGTTGGAGGTTTGTTGGAAATTTGCGGAAGTACGTTTTTTGTATTTGGAAATGTGCATAAATGGGAGGCTTCTCTCACTCGCTGTTAGAGAAGTCGCCACATCAATCAACTATCATTCCGATTCTACATATACGCTGCACTCCCGGAATACGGCTCATAACAACATGAAGTGCGGTGCTCGGGTATCGGGACGCGAGTTACAACTGAAAGTTCTTTGATACTGTCAAGATCGTGGAGATTTTGGAAATGGGGGATGCGTGGGTTGGAAGCTTCACAGACTACATGTGTTAGCGGAGACGTAGACACACGAAGCTTCTTCGAATAGGAGGTACTTCAGATCTTTGTTATAGGTGATTTACTTTGCATTGGCAATCAGCTGTGGAGGAATTTCTAGGTTGGCAATGGCAGATATCCTTTCTAACAGTAGCTGGTATGGGGTACGGGGGTAATGGAAAGGATGGTGCTTACGTTTATAAAAGGTTGTGCGATTCCTGGACTTGCGATAGTGCAAGCCACAGCTTGATGGACATTTACGACGATATATATTTCATTCTAAAATTGCCTAGCTCCCTCCTTATTCTAATCCTAATTCTATTCATTAGGTTTACTGATGACAATGAGCACAGGACGTGGCTCTGCTTATAGCTGGCGATAGCAATTACAAACAACAACCCAACATTACCAAACAGGCTCAGATTTTACCGAACTTGAATAGACTATCCCTAACTTGATAAAACATTGCAACTGTTGCCAAGTCCTCCCCAACCCTCACTTCATCGTATTCCGTTGCAATTCCGACAAACTAAAATCGCCCATAGCTTAATCCCTCTCACGACGTTCTACACCCGTTTCCCCGATTTCCCATCACCAAGGCCTCTTTACCCGCGAAACCCTATAAACTCCCGGAAGCGATCCTGAAGTGAGTGCCGGTTATTGACATCATTAATAACCGCTTCCGCATCAATCACACTACTTCTCTCAGTAACTGATTTTGTCTCTCGTAACTCTGTCAACTTCCTGATACATTCCAAGGTGGTGGGATGTTGTTCGCCCATGGTTTTGGAGAATCCCGTGCTGGCCCGCTCATAGGCTTCTTCGGCTCGAGAATATTTCCTCTGTTTTTCACATAGACCAGCTAAGCGCTCGAGGGTTTTATAGACTTCATCGTACTCTGAGCCAAGTGCTGTCGTTACTAACAAAGTTGTCCTCGTTGTCGGCATTGTCGATAACCAGGATCCAGTTGCCACTATGTGGACCTTCAAACCATGCCTTCATACTCGATAGGAATCCCTCTCCATTTGTATCAGCGCTAGCCCGAGGAATCTGAACATTTTGTGCAATAGTCCTGAATCCCTGACTAAACTTTACTACCACACTCCCGTTTACCCAGAAAACATCACATCCACTTTCGTGGCCGTGCTGATAAACGTATTCGAGGGCAATCTGAGTTTTCCTAAGCGAGGTTAATACATCTTGCCAACAACGAAGTATTAAATACATACCCAGAACCCCCTAATCCCTGGAGCGCGACCCGGTTATGATCCTTACTTTTGCAATGCCACTTTACCGACTCAATGATACTGTTACGGCCCGTAAACGTTCTATTCCTACTGTAAGGGACTATCCAATACGGCCTAGATGTCTCTTTCGGTTCTGATAGCATGTTAGCTCTTTGCTAGAAACCTGGGAAGAAATGTGATGATACCTCTATCTTTAGCTCTCGACGGATCTCCTCGATTTATGAATAGGAAATTGGTAACATTGTGGCCCACATGCATGTCCACGCGAACATTATCATTACCGAGAACGTTATAATCTCCCCTATTCCCGCTCAGGCTTCCGTGGTTATTGGATTGGATTTCGGTAATTCTTCCAAGATCGTTAGCGGGATGCGGTTTTATTGTTTTGACATTGAAACGGTAAATTAATCGGGATACCCACTTATCCATCACAGACAACGCTATGTTTGACTTGCTATAAATCTGCTTTTAAGGTTGGGTGTGATAATAACCAGAGGTAGCTAGCTTGTTCGATAATGATGGCTTGCTTATCGCTTATTGTACTCATGGAATTCGATACCTCTTCAAGTCCTGAAATCAGTCAACAACATGAGATATGATGGAATGAGGCCCAACCTTTGATATTGAGATGAATAAGTCTCTTATTCCGCGCGAGTTGTAGGGTGTGATTACAGCTAGTGATGCTCGAGTAACTGGGGATTGAGGTTTTGCTGTGATGAGAATGTGTAATGGGTGTAGCAACAAGAGCTAGAACTTAGAAATCTGAAATCAGCAGCCTTGGCCGTGCGGCTGAAGAAAAGACCTGAGAATTATATAAAAGTACCGTATTTCACCTCATCTTCGCTTCAATGCAGGTTCAGGCAATGTAATTGGCTGTGATGCAGTCAGGATATCGACAGCGGCAAGCATTTTGTGTGGATGTCTCGCTTTACCATTGCATAAGTAACACAAGAGCAACTCCATACTGTAATATACTCTAGTGCGACCAACAGCATATGTGCATTTGCCGTCAACCTATTAGCGGAATTTCTGGAAACGCAAAATTTGAGCTTTCGAATAATACTGGCCCGGTAAGCGGGTAGGCTTGACCAACCCGCCCTTGATAGAGACCTTTTCCCATCAGTCCCCTTTCTCTCACCAGGGCACCGTCATATCCTCATGTTGAAACACACACACAGCCTTACCTTAGAGTTGATCCAATAACTATCCCACTTGATGACGCATAAACAGCGAAAAGAAAGAATAAAATACTGATTGATTTTCCGACTTTCATGGTTGTGCATGGGACGCATTCGAAGGATTTCCAACAGCAATTCAGCGATTTGCACTGTGCATTATGTTTGTCGAGGCTGGCGCTAAAAATGGTGAATACATCCCCGGTGACCAGCCAATTCATTTTACTCCATGCCTTTAGTTCAATAAATTATAGCTGCGAGGATTTTGAAAAATCCATTAGACAGGTACTGTATAGTAGGATATAGTAGTCCAAAACACTTGCCAATATTTCCATCTCGGTACAAAGGTTTTTTAAAAATATTTTGCCATCATAGATTGGAATTTAACACCGTATGATCTCTCTAACATAATGAATCTGTCTGGACCTGTCCGTTTTACATCTGTATGATCTCTCTACAAGCTTTATTGAATACTCGACCATACTCGATGTTACGCCGATCCTGGGCCTTGGAAGATTTGTGTATTGCAATGCGGTCTAGTCCAGGTCGGTTCGTCATGTTCAAGATTATGTTTTCGCATTGTTAACTTGAAGTTTTAAAAGCGTCAAGCATGCTCATTCCCCACACCGAGAACTCCCTTTTGACGACTTTAGAAAATGTCGAATTTTCAGTCTGCTACAGAGTGTATATGAATACACGCGAGAGATGAACTGGTGGAAAAAAAAAAACATGGGAATGATTCTACGGAGGCGGGGTTCCGAGTTCTGCTGTATAGTCTACCAACCACTCACACATTGCTGAGATCTCGGATTGGCGGCCTGCGAGATGCAGCGGACATAAATAGTGAAAAAAAAAGCGGACTTTCCAGATGTTAAAATGTCCGAGAAAAAGATTTTTCAAAAAGAAAAACAGTCCAGAGCGGCTGGTTCCTTGGTTACACTCACAAAATTTTGGCCTGTTAGACTTCTATTCGCTTGACTTATACGCACCCCCTATGTGCGCATAAGACCGTAATCACGTCGAAGTCGAACTAATCCTTGTGGCTAATGGGTGGCTGGTAACCCTAGCCCATGGCTTGAAAATTGTTGCGGGAGGGTGGTGAGCCTAAATCAACAACCATTGGTCGCAGACATGACCCAATCTGCGGCTAGTGCCTCGCAAGGAACAATCCCTGTTTGGCCAGGTTTCCACGGTAGCGGGCCGGCAGTAGATCGTGCAAATCCCCACAATTAGAGCTCAGTTATTTAGATCGGACCTATTAATTGAGAGAAGGAATTTTTATTACCCTACTTTTCGCAACTTTCGTTTCACAATCTCAACCTTGACTTCCGTAGGGACTTGAATAATTGAACCATGTGCTAGGTAGTCGAGAATTCCCTACACTGGAAAAGGGCGAAAACACAGCAAAAAAAAAGAGCTACTCAGCCCCTCTGAGAGACATAAAAAAAAAACCAGACCTTACCAGAGGGGGCAGCTCCAACGACATGGCACACGGTTCAATTGTTCAAGTTTTTACGGTCAAGAAAAGGCATAGATCGCTCGATGATGGCTTGAGCGATGGGAGCAAGAGTTGACCAAGAACACCGACCGTGTCAAGTGAGAGCCCTAGGCCACCTCTCTGTAATAAAGCTATCGTGGGTCATTGCCGTTGAGGTCACATAGAATATCACGAACATGGTAGTGTTATGGCCAGTAAATGCTCTTCTGCAAATATCATGAGGAAAAGCCTGTCAAAACTCCTACTGTAGTGGCTGATTTTTTCCTATATCCTCAGGATAAACCTGAGTTTATGAGATTTTCAACAGCATCATGAACCCATGACATGATTGAGAATCGCCTTATTCTGCCCATAGCAAATACTGTTATATTCCCTCAGATACTATTTAAATCTGTGGTCGGCTGTATCTCCTCTGGGCATATTGTTATGGTTGTTATGGAAGTTTACCTTCTAGATAAAGAAACAAAATTGGCAATCAGCTGTTGATTTTGCTGTTCAACTACCGTAATAGCTGCTAATCAAAATATGTATTGCCTCTGAAATACGCCAAAAAATGCAGAACTACTGTATGCCCCTGATATTTGGGCACGGTTTTGTACATAAGATTTGCAAAAAACCGAGCTCTCATCTTTTAAACAAATACGGTACCGAGTGACAATGGGTGATGGTATATTCCGACGAAGGAATAATAATAGAGAATAAAAAGGAGTGAAGATTTGTTTCTAAAAAGATATCAAGGAGTGTAAAGATAAAATAAAGAAAACGGATGAACAACTCGAACATACGATATGACTTCTCTGGTAACACCTTGACGAGGGGATAATAAGCGTGCACACAGAACAAAAAGCTAGGAAATACAGAAGTCTTAGATGGACTCAACAAAAGCAAAGAACTAACAAAAGCAAAAACAAAAAACTAAATCCTAAGTTTCCTCCGTTCTATTCTCGCCGGGAGCAAGGGAACATCTCACGATCTTCCCATGAAACACGCCTGTGCTTCTCTTGATGTTTCGCCCATTTCACTAACTATGCAGCCTTGCAACATACTAGTGTTTAGCTAATGTCGTGAGTGTTTCGCACTAGCAGAATTTTCCTCCACACCAAACGTATGCCGAGCAGCAACGAATATTTCCAACATCATCCACCAAACCCACTTCTTACCTTGTCATGTCAGCTGAATCTCATTGCCCTTTCGACTTTCCTTTCATAGTAAACTTGGTGAACACTTTTTCTACTGTGGCGCTTCATGTTTCCGCGTTATTATAACCCAGATACCCCTCAGTCCAAGCCTTGCAATGGGTCTGCCCCAGTAGCAAATTGGTCAACTGGGTCCAAACCTAGCTCCAGAGCCTCGACCTACCAACACATTGGCAACTCAGTCCAATAGGTACTCGGCTAACCCATTATACCTATATGATTATCAGAAGCTTCATGAAGGTGAGGGTGAAAAAGAATTTTAGAAAATATATGTATTTTTTTGGTATGATTTTTGTTGGAATATACTGCTCGGCATGCTCGAGCATGATGGTTTGCTCTTGGGGTTCGTGATCATTCGTTTATTCGCCGGGAGCGCACTTAGGCTGCGGGCGCACTTTGGCTTCGGGCGCACGCGGCAGTTTAGCTTTCCGGGAAAGCATTAAGGCACCGGGAATGCACCGGGAATGCACCAGGAATGTGTGCGAGTTTGTGCGAGCGGAATGGCCGTAAGGGCGAGCGGGAAAGGTGGACGTACGGAGGCAATAGAGAGCCGGAGTTTGTCTTTCCTTTGTGTTTCCTTTTCTGTTAGCTTTTGTGTTTGCGAAAGGAAGGGGGACACACCTAAGAGAAAAAGTGTTCAGGAAGAACTGGAGGACATTGTTGTTTTCCTATATCTATCCTGTCATTACCGTTAGTTTAGTTAGAGTAGTCGTTGAGTTGAAGAAGAGTTTTTCCCCCCTTTCTTGTGATCGCTTATAGTGTGAATCTTGGCATTTTTCGTTTTGGATCGTTGTCGCTATTCGACCGTTGCCATGTAATAATTTTAACCAGCCCAATACCAAACATTAAACTCTCGTGAGATGAGAGGGAACAACAATCAGCTCAAATTGTTAAATTCAGCATAAAGTGATAAATTTAATACAGCCAGCAAATTTCACCACTCTCTACTGGCACATTGCAACAGTTCAAATATAGGAGTCGTGATGGTGGTGATGGGTCATCACCTTCGAAAGCATTCAGTAGCCAAGGAATTAAGCATAGGCTGATCAGATACAGTGTTGAAAGTAGAATGTTCTAGTGGTTGGATTTTGTTTAAGAGAGAAGGTCAAATCTGAGTGAAAAGTGATTAAATTTTGAACCTCAATCATTCAAACAAAAAACAGTGCTATTTAGCTCACTTCTCGTCCTGGTAGTTAGTGAAGATCAGGATGCGTGAATGCCACAACCATATAAAATAGATTTAGGGATCTTACTAACACCCTGTCAAAACTAAAGGGGGTGGAAGTCCAGCATGGGTAGCAAATATCAAGTCACGAACTCTCCATGCCAAGAATTCTTTAGCAGTTAGTTGGCTTACGCGGGCAACTTAATAACCTCAAAATAAAATTATGTGAAGCGGATATGCATATGACTGTATCTTTGTAGAGGACAAGGAAGTTTATTGAAGGCCTGATTCCCTAAAAACCAGTGTGAGGAATCCACGTACCAATAGACATAATTCCAGCGTAACAAATGAACAGCACATAAAGAAATAACAAACATGCCCGAAACTCATGTAAGCTTCCCACAACCTTCCGCAACAGTCCATAACATTCCATGACATGTTCAAACATCGCCGAAGACAATTCCCGAAAAATCCTAAATTCCATGCTCCAAACAATTTAAATCCTATTTTCTATCACCTCAGGGCTCTTATATCATATGTCCTAGTACATTTTATCCAATTTCAGAAACATGCAAGTCCGCCAAGTAAACAAGTGATCACCGGTGATTTGCCACTCTCAAACCCACTCGACACAAATATCAAAACTTGCGACTCAACCCAATCCAACTCAAACCCAAAATTTAACCGGGTAGAATATGAACCCAATAGCCCATTCTGAGACTTGACGATGTGTGATGCCATAGTTCCGATACCAGCACCGTCACGCCGCCGGCATCTGGCTCGTGGCGATTCCCCACTTATCCTAGTACTATGCCTGTGTTTTCCTAAAATCTCTTCATGTACCGGATTCGACACCTCATGCTTGCCTTCGTTACCAAGCCTGTTTCCTCGCTTGATTTTAAGCATGTGATGAGCGCACATTTCCAAATTTCCTACTCCCTTGCAGACACCACACCAGACCATTTTGACCAACAACCGGACCTCAGAGTACAATACTCTAAAAAAAAAGCCCAATCGGCCCTACCTCTCTAGCATACCGCGTCAGGAAGTTTCACAAGACCTGAAGGAGGGAAAGAACAAAGCTTTGTCGACGGCAATTCCGACTTTACCCGCGTGAAGCAGTGGGGGAGCAAGGAATGCAATCATGGGTGATAGTTTGGGCATGACTTCGGCCCAGTATGGCGGGATTATCATTCACATCAACATACAAAATATCGCAAACTGCGCGATTTACCACGGTAGCCTAGTCTGTCCTGTCGTGTAGTGTCAAAATTCAAGGTCACCAACGATCACTCGTGACTTGATGGATCGCACCCAGGAAAACGAATTCACAACGGAGTGACTCCGGCGATGGAGATATGCAACGATGATAGGAGATGCTCATAGGAGATGGTGATGGGATTTAGGGAACAGGAAATAGGCTTTAGGTATAGGCGATACGGAATACAGGTATGGGATTGTTTGGACGAATGTGATGTTGGGATGGACAAAGGATCACGGGTGGGCGCAGGAGGAATGGCTGGTTTTCAGAGGTTTGTTGGAAGTTTGTGGAAGGATGGTTTTTGTCTTTGGGGATGTAAATAAATAGGAGACTTGTCTCGCTCCTTTTTAGAGAACCCGCTCTATAAATTGACTATCATTCCTATTATATGTAAACCCCGCACTCCCAGAATATTGCTCATAACAACATGAACTGTGCTACTCAAGTATCGAGACGAGAGTTACAACTGAGGGATAGTTGATACTGTCGAGATTGTGGAGATTTTGGAAATGAAGGATAGGTGAGTTAAATACCTTGAAAGATTATATGGGTTAGTGGAGATATAAGTACATGAGCATTCTTCGAGTAGGAGGTGCTTGAGAGGTTCGTTAGAGGCGATGTAGTTTGCGTTAGCAATCGGCTTGTGAAGATATTTCTAGTTTGGCGATGGCAGATATCCTATATAATAGTAGCTGGTATGGAGCAGAGGGGTGATGAAAAGGATGATGCTAATTTTGATGCTGAAAGATTATGGTAGAACATTCCGGGACATGATTGCGGCATCGATAGAAAGCTTCCACAGGCGGGGGGGTTTGCTACGTCATTCCTTTGTATTAGTGGATTTCAGAGAAATTTCTCCAAGTTATTTTTCCTTGCTATGTTTTGGAATGTTGTGGAAAAGGATGTATATTTATGGTGAGCAAGAGTTGATGTTGGGAATTGCTTTTCTCTGATATAATTATTCCTGTCTTTTCCGAATATTTTTGATGTTATGAAGTTAGACAACATGGTTACAAACAATGACGATTATTTTTTTACTTTGGTACTTTCTTCATCAGATTATTGTACTAAGTCCACGTTCGTCCGCTGTGCATATCACATAACATTAATAACTTATGGGTATAAAGGTTTATGCAATTCCTGGGCTTGTAATAGTGCATGCTGCGATTTGATGGATATTTACGACAATATATGTTTCATTCTACAATTGCCTGGTTCACTCCTTATTCTAATTCTAATTCTAATTCTATTAATTAGGTTCACTGATGACCATAAGCGCAAGACATGGCACCGCTTATATACATAACTTCGCCCATAGCTAGCGATAGCAATTACACACAACAACCCAACATTACCAAACAGGCTCAGATATTACCAAACTTGCATAGACCGTCCCTAACTTCACAAAACATTGCAACCGTTGCCAAGTCTTCCCAACCCTCATTTCATCATGTTCCGTCGTAATTTCGACAAACTAAAATCGCCCATGGCTTAATCCCTCTTCCTATACTCTACAGTCGTTTCACAGATCTCCCACTACCAAGGCCTCTTCTCCTGCGAAGCCGCATGAACTTCCTGGAGCGATCACGAAGTGAGTGCCGGTTATTGACATCATTAACAACCTCTCCCGCGTCAATCGCACTAGTCCTCTCAGCAGCTGATTTGGTTTCTCGCAACTCCGTCAACTTGCTGATACATTCCAAGGTGGAGGGGTGTTGTTCGCCGAGGGTTTTGGAGAATCCCGTGCAAACCCGCCCATAAGCTTCTTCGGCTTGAGGATATTTCCTCTGTTTTTCATAGAGACCAGCTAAACGCTTGAGGGTTTTATGGACTTCATTGTGCTCCGGACCAAGTGCGTTCTCTCGAGCTTCCAGTACACGTTGCCAAATCGTCTCTGATTCGCCATACCTCCCTAGGCTTCTCAGCACTAAACCCAGGTTATTGACGCTTGCTAGGGTGTCGGGGTGGTCTGGTCCATGAACCTTCTCGAACCCCTCCAGTGCATGCCGAAACATCGTCTCTGATTCGCCATACCTCCCTAGGCTTTCCAGCACTAAACCCAGGTTGTTGACACTTCCTAGGGTGTCGGGGTGGTCTGGTCCATGAACCTTCTCTTTCCCCTCCAGTGCACGCCGAACCATCGTCTCTGATTCGCCATACCTCCCTAGGATTTCCAGCACTAAACCCAAGTTGTTGACACCTCTTAGGGTGTCGGGGTGGTCTGGTCCACGAACCTTCTCGAACCCCTCCAGTGCACGCCGAAACATCGTCTCTGATTCGCCATACCTCCCTAGCCATTGCAGCACTCCACCCAGGTTATTGACGCTTCGTAGGGTGTCGGGGTGGTCTGGTCCATGAACCTTCTCGAACCCCTCCAGTGCACGCCGGAACATCGTTTCTGATTCGCCATACCTCCCTAGGCTTTCCAGCACTAAACCCAAGTTGTTGACACCTCTTAGGGTGTCGGGGTGGTCTGGTCCATGAACCTTCTCTCTCCCCTGCAGTGCACGCCGAAGCATCGTCTCTGATTCGCCATACCTCCCTAGCCATTGCAGCACTCCACCCAGGTTATTGACGGTTCCTAGGGTGTCGGGGTGGTCTGGTCCATGAACCTTCTCTCTCCCCTCCAGTGCACGCCGAGACATCGTCTCTGATTCGCCATACCTCCCTAGGCTGTCCAGCACTATACCCAGGTTGTTGACACTTCTTAGAGTGTTGGGGTGGTCTGGTCCATGAACCTTCTCGAACCCCTCCAGTGCACGCCGAAACATCGTCTCTGATTCGCCATACCTCCCTAGCCCTTGCAGCATTCCACCCAGGTTATTGACGCTTCCTAGGGTGTCGGGGTGGTCTGGTCCATGAACCTTCTCGAACCCCTCCAGTGCACGCCGAAACATCGTCTCTGATTCGCCATACCTCCCTTGGCTTTTCAGCACTAAACCCAGTTGGTCGACACTGCTTAGGGTGTCGGGGTGGTCTGGTCCATGAACCTTCTCGAACCCCTCCAGTGCACGCCGGAACATCGTCTCTGCCTCGCGGTAAAAACCGATATATAAAAAGTACTCCCCCATGCGAGAAATAAGGACTTCAGCAATCGAATCAGTTGAGTTTTTAGCTACCGCAAGTGCATGCGGAGCGTATGCCGCTGCAATACCACCATATCGCCACTCGGCCTTATCTCGTGGGAACAATCGTGAAACCAGTCTTAGTGCAGTGACCCTCCAGTGATCCAGCTCCTCCGGTGATAAGTACACACGGATAGAAAGTTGGACCAAACGATGAAGCTCGTAAAACCGCTTGCCTTCGCGCTTGACATCCGTAACTAATGAGAACCCGAGTAGCTTTCCAATAGCCTCACGAAATTCAATAGAATCATCCATCCCTTCCAAGCCACATTGACTCATTAACACCTCCGGTATGTTTTGACGATCGAAGAAGGCAATCAACCGCAGAAGACGCGCCGCTGTGGGCATCTGTTTTGTTATTCTGTCAAAGGTGATAAAGTATGTGCCCAGAATACCTTTCGTCATATCGGTCTCTAGTCGGATGTCGGAAAATTCCTTCGAAAGTAGCCTTGTCCTTGCTCGATCGTTTTCCTGGAAAATGGTCCAGTAATTGGAAGGAGGTGTCTCTGTCTCGGTCATAAAAGCTGCCGCACCAACCACAGCTAGTGGTAAGTAATCCAGTGACTCGAGGATCGTTGGGACAACTTTTCGTTCTTCATCTTCCAACGTGTCCCAGCTGCCAAAGCATTTCGAAAACAATTCTAGTGCTTCTTCCATTGCCATTTTGTTCACGTGGATAGCTTCACAGCCCCGACGCCTTGCAACCAGTTGAGACCTAGTCGTAAATATAACTGTTCCCTTGTTACCCTGAGGTACAAGCTTCGCGATAGGGCTGTTGTTGCTAAGAAAGTCTTGGTCGTTGTCAGCATTGTCAATAACTAGGATCC
The DNA here is from genome assembly GCA_003788595.2 of Choiromyces venosus 120613-1. Taxonomy (NCBI): domain Eukaryota; kingdom Fungi; phylum Ascomycota; class Pezizomycetes; order Pezizales; family Tuberaceae; genus Choiromyces; species Choiromyces venosus. Next base: position 224,285 of record ML120426.1, on the reverse strand, counting down.
AATCGCCACTATCTGGACCCTCAAGCCATGCCTTTACACTCAACAGGAATTGCTCTTCGTCTTTCTGGATGCTGGCCTGAGGAATGTGAACACGTTGTCCAATAGTCCGAAAGTCCTGGCTGAACTTCAATATCCCGCTTCCGTGTGTCCAGAAAACATGACAACCAATCTCCTGCGCGCGCTGATAAACGTATTCGAGAGCAATCTGAGTTTTTCTAAGCGAGGTTAGTATATCCTTCCCATGGCGGGGGAGTAAATACATACCCCGAACCCCCTAATCCCTGGAGCGCGACCCGGTTATGATCCTTACTTTTGCAATGTCCCTTTACCGACTCAATGATACTATCACGGCCCGTAAACGTTCTATTCCTGCTGTAAGGAACTACCCAATACGGCCTAGATGCATCACTGGGTTCTACTAGTGCGTTAGATCCTTACTAGCAAACAGGGACGTAAAGAAATGATAATACCTCTGTCTCCAGCTCTCGACGGGCCCCCTTGATTTATGAATAGGAAATTGGCAACATTGTTGTCCGCACGCATGTCCACGCGAACATTATCATTACCGATAACGTTATTATTCCCCCTATTCCCGCTGTAGCTTCCCTGGATATTGGATTGGATTTCGGTAGTTCTGACAAGATTATTAGATGGATGTTGATCGGGTTAAAACATGAAAAGGTAGATTCATAGGGATACTCACTGATCCATAAAAAGTAACGTTATAGTTAGCTGGCGGTAATCTGTTTTTCGAGGGGGTTGTATTTGATAAGATCCAGAGGTAGCTAGCTTGTTTGATAGTGATGGCCTAGTTGTCGCTTGTCGTAATAGTTGAAAACTATGCTTTTGAAAGTCCTGAAATAAGTCAACAACACGGGATATGATGGAATGAAACGCAACCTTGGATACTGAGATGAATAAGTCTCTTATTCCGTGACAGTTGTAGGGTAGAATCAGAGCTGGCAGTGCTCTAGTAAAGTGGGGATCAAGGTATTGCTGTCGTGTGTACGAGTGAAAGGGTGTGGCTGTTACGATCCGCTATATGATCTCTCCTTTCTTATATCTCGCAACAGGTAATGACACTATTGTTAGCTTTCTTATAGGGATAGTACTTACCTATCTCCTATTGTATTCTCCTTCCTTCGAGAATTCTGATACTAGTTCTCTTACACTATGTCTTAGATATTGACCGTTGCCAATACTAAGTCCTTATAGCGTTAACTAGTATTTGTTCTGTCTCTTCTTCGTGTTGGTTGGTCTTTGTTTGTAAAGAGCGTAAAGGTGTTTTATTGATAACTTATAAGATAGGAAATAACTTAGGTGGTTGCGTGAAGAACTAACTATCAGGTCCTACTGACCTCCTTATATAGTTCTTCCAGCAACCCGCTTACAAATCAAATGAGTCACAACTGTGACTCATGCACTCGCGTAACATATAACCTCATGACCATACTTGGTCATGCGCGAAAGTCCCATGACCTTAAAGGGGTCATGTGCGAAACCTCATGACTCGTATAAACGAAGTCATGCCTCTTAATCCTCATGACTCATAGGCGTACCTATGAGTCAATGCTCAACATACCAATCAAATTCAAACATAAACAACTATGACTCACAACTGTGAGTCATGTGAAACCCTATGACTCGTATGTGAGTCATAGTGTGAAAACATATCATCGTATGACTCAACTGAGTCATGTGAAAAACCTTTAACAAATGAAATACTATGACATACAATTGTATGTCATGTGAAACCATTACAAACCATGCCGGGTTTGTAATAGTGGCAATGAAAGTTAGAATTTAGAAGTCAGAAATCAGCGGCCTTGGCTGCCCAGCTGCAAAAAGGCCCTCAGAATTAGATAAAGGTACCGTATCCCACCTCATGTTCTGTTCAATGCAAGTTCGGGCAATGCAATTGGCTGTGCTGCAGTCGGGGTATGGGCAGCGGCAGGCATTTGTGTGGATGTCACGCTTTACCATTGCATAAGTGACACAAGAGCAACAACCTTCGGACTACAATCTAGTCTTCTCCCACCGACAGTAGCTGTGCATTTACCATCAACCTATTTCTCAGAATTTCTGAAAACGCAAAATTTGGGCTTTCGAACAATACTAGTATAGTACGGGTAATCGAATGCTTTTGTCCAACCCCGCCCTAGATAGAAACCTTCTCCTCTCAGTCCCCTTTCTCTCACCAGGGGACCGCCATATCTTCATGTTGAAAAATACACACAGCCTTATCTTACAGTTGATCCAATAACCATCCTACACGATGGTGCATAAACAGTGGAAAAAAAGAGGAAATACTGGCGGGTTATCCGACTTTCAGCGTTGTGCATGGGGGCGCATCTGAAGGATTTCCAACAGAAATTGAGCCATTTATCCTGTACTGCGCATTATGTTTAGCGAGGCTAGCGCTAAAAATGGTGAACCGAAGCGAGTGTGATAACGCTGCTTACTGAAGTGCAAATGGTATTGCGGCCGATAAGGCGATACAAACCCCAAGATATGCACTCTGGTACCTGTACTCGAGTATTCGAGAAGGCGATTTTTTTTACTACACCACGTTAACCTTGCGAAAACTTGGAGTTCTCGCCAGTCAAACTCACCTCTCGTGTGGGCTGAATCTCATTGCTACAGCCTCTCTTGTACCCCTCCAACTTCTCTCTTCTTTTGTTTCGTAGCACACCTTGACTGCCTCTACGGCCGCACTTCGCGCTCTCGCATTTATGTAATCCAGATCAATGCAAAGTGCGAAGTTCCTATGTTTAGGAAACTATTTGCCCCTTAAAACCTGACTCTCCATCTCCGATCATGCACCACACTGGACAGCTTCATTGGATTTTTTAGCCCTCCGTCCATGGTAGCGAGCCGCGACCGCACTCTTTCTAGTCTGGCTATTATTCTGGTGTGAACTATCCAAGTTCGGAAAGTCATCTTTCTTGAACCTTCACCTAACCTTTCATCCTTATCTGATATCTCCCCATATTTATTATAGCCTATCCGTAACTCTTTTCTTGTAACTCGTGTGCCCGCATACTTTACCGTCCATCAACCCCGCCATCATGGGCAATCGTTTGACATCTCTACTGCTTATCACTATTTGTGAAATATTATTGCTTCGGGTGGACCAGGGTGCAATCGGCCTTGACGCGTCGCCTTCTACATTCTACTATTTCCACGTCACAAATGCCCCAACATGTGTTGTAACTTAGCCCATAAGCGAAGTTTGGTTATCCAAGAAATTTCCTCTACACCCCAGCCATACAGGAAATTTCCAGTGTGGACTGGGCGATAAGGCGATAAGGCGATTGGAAAGCTTCTTGGAAAGGCGGCCCATGGTGGAATTCCCACATGGGCCAAGTCATCGCGTCGCACTCGGTTTGACTCCTTGAACAAGTGACTATCAACGCCCCCACACACCTGAAGATGGTGTACCCATTGCAAGATTCCTATCTAATAAATCCCTCGTCACTCTGAAAAGTGGCCTTTAGAGGCAAAAAAATAGTGCGCGAGGGTGCAGTCTCGTGAGGAGCGTAGGGACTTTGAACATCTCCTAATTTCCCCGTTTAGAGCAGTTACACCACTTCTAGGTGGCAACTTTCCCCTGTGGTTGCGCCGCCCCCGTGATTCTGCAACATTTGTGATAAATGATCTGAACCCGCCAAAAAAGGGGTGGTAAGACTGTACCACGATTGATATCACTAGATCCCCGGTTGAGTGTTTTCCTTGGCATAGCCCTGTATTAACATCGGCTTTCATGGCCAGAGACCTCAATAAGCCAGAGGTTCGGTGGCATGTCTTACCGGAAGAAGCATGAAGAGGCCTCCACTATGAGCATTTCTTAATTCGAATTGCAAGTTGTTTTTTTCTCTAATTTGTTCCATACTCCATTCACAACTCTTAGATGTCGCATCACAATTTGTTATTCCATCCAGCCAGTTGTTGAATGAACCGAATTGCCGATAAAAAATCTTTTTTACCGAAGTGAGTTGGAAGGTAACAAAGCGGTGTTTTTATTTGCAACACGAAGTTTGACCAACAGAGTCGAATTTCTAATAGTTGGAATTCGAGTGCATTGTGTTAGAAATAATGGTTGCGCGTCTAACCTGGAATAATTATGTAATCATTCTGTGTCATGTTACTACAAGGTTACCCTCCTGTGTTTGCCTCCTAGTCCTGTTACTTAAGTTTCCTCTTTTGTTCCCTCTTCTCGTCTCTCTCAACTAATTCTTTAACCATAACAATCAATCAAGTATTCACTTCTGCAATCACTGTCGTGCTCGCCTCCCGTGATACTTTCTAACACATTGGCCCGTAGAGGGATTACGCCATATGCCATTCATTCAAGATTTCTTATCGATTCATCTCCCAACCTATACCGAGAGTTTCTTGTATGGGTTAGCCTACCAGTATAGAAGAAACTTCTCAGATAAGCGGACTTCCTTGATAGACCACAACATGGCGCTGCGCCTAAAAGATAGGGCTGCAAGTTGGAAGTTAGAGCTCTTGGCCCTCGCGCCGAGAGGGAAGATAATTACTTCGGAGCGACGATATTCATGCCTTTGAGTATGGTTTGGTTTCCTTAACCGTTGCTTTGGGCTCAGCTCCCAAGAACTCAGACTTAGAATTCCTATCATTCGCTTTTGGGCGGGGTGCCAACACTCTACAGTAGAAACCCGAATAATTGGGCAGTATGCGATGTCGTCGGGCTTTCCTTTCTTAATAAGGTCAAGAAACTTTTGTTTTTCATTCTGCCTCGGAAGGGAGAAGGGGGCTACATTTTTGCAATGTTTTTCGCCCCCTTTCCAGAGAAGGGAATGGTTACTACATAGCACACGGTTCAATTATTCCAATTCTCACGATATTGCAGATGCTGACTAATATATCTCTGCCTAGGCAAACAATTTGGGTATGATCGGAGGACGAGGCAGAGACGCAGAAAAAGGGGCTTATAGCCTGCTAGTCGCTGTGGCCCTTGCAGCCAAGACTGATCGCACAAATCGGGCTCCTCATGAAAAGAAATACCGGTATTTCCTCATTGCCAGTTGGGCAAGAAGCAGGGAATGACGGGATTCGACATTTACTGTCTGAGTAATTGTGAACCGACTCTCAAAATCACACCAAGTGCGGTGGGACTGATAAATCGGCCACCTTGCTAATATAACCCTTTATTTCAAGTCAGCATCCAAACTCTGGGCAACATTTGAACCGAGCTAGAAAACAAACACGATCACGCATCACTCCTACCCTGACAGCAAACCATTTTCACCAAAGCATTAAGCAGCAGATCCTCTTTCAACTAAAGTGCGGTGACACCGGTTATCGTTACTTGTGCATTTTACACCAAAAATGCCATTTTTCGTCCCCATAGAACAGAACAACCTGCCTTTCAATTATTGCCAGATTTAGATAATTCCTTGCATATTTGCATTGTGTGTGAATAATTGGAATCCGGAATTTTTGGATCAAGTACCTTTTTCTGTGGGCACACATATAAATCCACGGCGCTTAAACTGAAATTTTGAGATTCTCTGTACCCAATTACCTACAGCAGATACGTCCCAACTCAATTTTTAAAATTAAGATGAGATCTTGAATCCCTAGGTTCTTAGCTGCTTGGGGATCTAGTTTTATCATAATTCATGGGAGGGTTGACATGGAAAGTGTAAAATTAAAATGGCTATTTTTTTCACTGTTTTGCTGTGATTTTGCTGCGTTGCGACGAGGTACAATGATCGACCAACGATGACCCATGTCCATGAACTATACCAACCTTGAGAAAGGAATCCCAAGTAGGGCCAAAAGAAGGTAAGATCAAAGTAAAGGCCCAAACTCGGGTAAGCGATTCACGGAGTTGCGGTGGGGGGATTGTTGGCTCTTCATTCGTTGCTCACTCAGGCCAAGACGTATCGGAGCCTCAATTATTTAGACTATTGCAGATCAGACCTATCAAGTGAAAGAAGAAATTTCTATTACATTACTTTTCCAAAGTTTCATTTTACAATATCAAATTCGACTATAGAGAGTACATAAGTCACTCGAAGATGATTTGGGCGATGGGGGCAGGGGTTGACCAAGAACCCCGATCATGTTAAATGATAGCGGCAGGCAACTCTCTCTGTAATAAATCTACCGTGGGTGATCGCTGTTGCGATCGCATAGAAGATCATGGACATGGTACAGTATATTATAAACTGATCGTTCGGAGACTGAAAAACGTTTCTTCTTCCATGAGACAAGAAGGACTCTCCTTTTATATAACTAGTTCAGACAATAAAGACAACTTTGATACAACACATTGTACTGCTGCATTCCCGATGGCGGGTAACTCACTATCCGATAACAAAAGGCATCTGTAGGGTCCGCAACATCGGTGACATCCATTTGTCCTCCAAATCCCGAATGTCTTATCTTCAATTTCTTTGTCCAAGCATCATAGCAACCACATGCTAATATCATTTCCAAATCCAGTTACCCGAACCTCGCCCTATGCCATGCAACTCGGCATTAACTACTTGGGAGGTATGGAATATTCGTGATTAACAACACAGTATTGTGATGGCCAATAAAGTCTATTCTGCAAATTTCACAAAGAATAGCCTATTAAAACTCCTGGTGTAGATGCCAATTTTTTCTATATCCTCGAGGTAACCTTGGTTTATGAGATTTCCAACGACGGCGCCACGAATCCACGACACGACCGAGAATCACCTTATTCTTGTGAATTATGAGTTTTCTGATGAGCTTATTTATTGCAAAGTTACGGGCAATAGCTAATGTTTATACACCAATATTCCTTGCTACTTCCTTGCATGCCTGTTGATATTCCCAATATCAACCCTAACCTTATATCCTTAAATCCCGTAATACCAGGATGCAGGTAAGTCCCTAATCTCCGGAGTATCCACACCTTTTACTCACTCCATTATCTTATCTCCTGTAGATATTATATCCATTACGTCCTACACTCCTTCCCCGTGACTCCTGTCATGGAGTATATACCATCATATCGACAAATCACCCGTATCGCTATCATAGGAGATCACTCGACACCTCATCATCATCCAACCAATCCGTTTCCTCACCGGCTTGCCCATGACCATTGTGACCAATAAAACTATCTGCCGCATGAACATTGTGGTATTCAACAATTCTAGCCATAGAAAATACTGTTCTATGTTCTCAGATATTATTTGAATATGTGGTCGATTGTATCTCTAGGATTGTTACCGCGGTTGCTATCGAAGTATACCTCGAGGATATAGAAATAAAATTAGCAAGTAGTTGTTGAATTTGCTGTTCGGCTATCGTAATAGCTGCTTACCAAAATGGGTATCACCTCCGCAACACCCCAAAAAAAATGCAGAACTACAATATGACCCTGATATTTGAGCACAGTTTTGTATATAAGACTTGCAAAAAAAAAACCGACCTCTTACCCACTAAACCCACTTCTTACCTTGTCGTGGTGGCTGAATCTCGTTGCCACTTTGACTTCCCTTTTATAGTAAGCCTGGTTAACACTTTCTCTACTGTAGCACTTCATGTTTCTACATTATTATAGCCTGGATGCTGAAGCGGTCTGAGCCTCGCAATGAGTGTACCCCGGTATCAAATTGGCCAACCGAGCCCAAGCCTGGCCCAATAGAGCCACGGCCCACCAACACAACTCAGCCCAATAGGTACTCGGCTAACCGATCATACCATATAATTATACAATGCTTCATGAAGGTGGGGGTAAAAAATAATTTTAGAAAAGATATGTATTTCTTTTGGTACGATTTAAACTAACCCAATACCAAACACTGAACCCCTCCATGAGATGAGAGCGAACAGTTATTAGCTCGAATTGTTAAATTCAGCATAAAGTGTTAAATCTAATACTGCCAGCAAATTTTACCTCTCTCTAACGGCACATTGCAACAGCTCGAATATAGGGGTAGCAATTATGGTGATGGGTCATCGTGTTTAAATGCAATTAGTAGCTGAAGAATTAAGCATAGGTTGATCAGATACAGTGCTGAAAGTAGAATGCTCTAGTGGTTGGGTCTCGTTCGGTGGGGGAGGTCTGGTCCAGGTGGGCAGTCATGCAATTTTGTACCTCAATCATTCAAACAAAAAATGGTGCTATTTACCTCAATTTCTCGTCCTGGTGGTTAGTAGAAATTGGAGTGAGTGGATACTACAACCCCATAGATTTAGGGATGTTACTAATACCCTGTCAAAACTAGAGGGAGTGGAAGTCCAGCATAGGTAGCGAACATCAAGTCACGAACTCTCCACGCCAAGCATTCTTTAGGGGCCAGTTGGCTTACCCAGGTAACTTAACAACCTCACAATAAAGTTATGTGCCGCAGATATGGATGTGAAAGTATCTTGGTGGAGGACAAAGAAGTTTATTGAAGGGCTGATTCCCCGAAACGAATGTGGGGATCTAACTTACGTACTTGAAGACATAATTTCAGCATAACGAATGGCTCGGAATGAGCAATACAACACAAAGAAATAACAAACATGCCCGAAACTCATGGAAACTTCCCACAACCTTCCACAACAATCCGCAACATTCTATGACACGCCCAAACATCACTGATGACAATTTCCCAAAAACCCTAAATTTTACCCTCCAAACAACTTGTATCCTACCTCCTATCACCCTATAGTTCATATATCCTATGTGCAATGTCCTAGTGCATTTTATCTAATTTCCGGCACATGTAAGTGTAGCAAAAAAGGGATTAAAGTTCGAAGAAATAAATAAATAAATAATGTGGAAGATCGTGAGTTGTAAGAAGATGAGCAAGTGTGTATGTGATAGAAGATAGACTGAATTTTCTTTTTTATGTTTTGTTATCATAAGTATTACCGGTAGACATCTCTACTTTATACTAAGTATTTCCAGCCTCATGAACATCCGTTCCACTCACTATCCTCATGCCAACCTTCCCACAATATTCCGTTCCATCCACTTCATCCATTCCATTCTCTTCGGTCCATTCCCTGCCACTCCATTCCACTACTTCATTCTGCTCGGAGGTTGTCAGGAAGCCTAACGAGCATTCCTTACAACAGTAAGTCCACCAAAGTAAACGAGTGATCGCCGGTGGCTTGCAACAAACCCACCCGACTCAAATGTCAGGACTTTTAATCCAGTCCAATGCAACCCCACCCAAATTTTAATTGGCTAGAACATGAACCCAACAACCCACCCCGAGACCCGATGATGCGCGATGCCATAGTTCTGATATGAGGACTTGCACGCTGCCGATGTCATGGCTGTGGCATTCCCGTCTTATCCTCCCGCTATGCCTGTATTTTCCTGAAACGTCTTCATGTGCCAGCACGTAGTCAATGAGGCACGCTCATACCGGATTCGACAACTCACGATGGCCTTTGCCACCAGGCCTATTCCCTGCCTTGATTTTAAGCGTTTGATAAGCGCACATTTCCAATTTTCCCTATTCCCTTGCAGGCGCCACACGGACCATTTGTGAGCCACACGGACCATTTGTGAGCCACACGGACCATTTGTGAGCCACACCCGGACCATTTGTGAGCCACACGGACCATTTGTGAGCCACACCCGGACCTCGTAGAGTACAATACTCCAAAAAAGACCTCAACAGGCCCTTCCTCTCTAGCATACAGTGCCAGGAAGTTTCCCTACACCTGAGGGAAAGAACAAACCTTTGTCAACGGCGATGCCGACGTTACCCACGCAAAGCAGTGAAGGAGCAAGAGATGGGATCATGGGTGATAGTTTGGGCGCGGCTTCGGCCCAGTACGGCGGGATTATCATTCACATCAACATACAAAATATCACAAGCCCAGTGATCTACCATAGTGTCCTAGTTTGTACTGTCGTGAAGTGCCAAACATCAAGGTCACCGACGATCATTCGTGAATTGATGAATCTCGGTTGGGACAACGAATTCGCAACATAGTGACTTCAGTGATGGAGATATGCAATGGTGATAGGAGATGGTGATAGGATTTAGGGAATGGGAAATAGGCTTTAGGTATAGGCCATACGTAATACAGGTATGGGATTGTTTGGAAGGAAGTGATGTTGGGACGGGCAAAGGATCATGGGTGAGCGCAGGAGGAATAGCGGGTTGTTAGAAGTTTGTTGGAAGTTTGCAGAAGGATGTTTTTTTGTCTTTGGGAATGTACATAAATAGGAGACTTGTCCTACTCGTTTTTAGAGAAGCCGCTCCATAAATTAACTATCATTCCCATTATATGTATACACCATACTGTCGGAATACTGCGCGTAGCGGCGTGAGCATCGGTACTCGGGGATCAGGACGCGAGTTACAACTGAAAGGTCGTTGATACTGTGGAGATTTTGGAGATTTTGGAAATGGAGGACACGTGAGCGAAATACCTTGAAAGATTAGATGGGTTAGTAGAGATATAGGTACATGAGGATTTTTGAAGTAGGAGGTACCTGAGATCCTTGTTATAAGTGATGTAATTTGTGTTGGCAATCGGCTTGTGAACAAATTTCTAATTTGGCGATGGCGGATATCCTATATAACAGTGGCTGGTATAGAGCAGGGGTGTCATAGAAAGGATGGTGCTCATGTGTATAAAAGGTTATGCGATTCCTGGACTTGCGATAGTGCATGCCATGATTTAATGGACATTTGCGATGATATATGTTTCATTCTATAATTGCCCAGTTCCCTCCTTATTGTAATTGTAATTCTAATTCTATTTATTAGGCTCACTGATGACTATGAGCGCAAGACGTGGCACCGCTTATATACAGTCACTAGACAAAAGTGTTGGTGAAAGGACATTTCTATCTTTGCCGGAGAGCACGGTCGCCTAAGGGGGGGGTATTGCGCAATTGAGGTCTGTGCAAGAGAGGAGCCCATCCCACGAAACAAGGGAAATCCCGTTTCACCAACACTTTTGTCTAGTGACTGTACATATGACTCCGCCCATAGCTAATGATAGCAATTACAAACAACAACCCCACATTACCAAACAGGCTCAGATTTTACCAAACTTGCATAGACTGTCCCAAACATCACAAAACACTGCAACCCTTGCTTCGTTACGTTCCTTTGTGATTCCGACAAAATAAAATTGCCCATGGCTTAATCCCTCTTCCTACACTCTACAGCTGCTTCCTAGATGTCCCACCAAGGCCTCTTCGCGCGCAAAGCCACGTGAGCTCCCTCAACCGATCACGGAGTGAGCGCCGGTTATTGACATCATTAATAACCACTCGCACGTCAATCGCACTAGTCCTCAGCAGTTGGTTTTGTCTCTCGTAACTTCGTCAACTTCCTGATACATTCCAAGGTGGTGGGATGTTGTTCGCCAAGAGTTTTGGAGAATCCCGTGCAGGCCCGCTCATAGGATTCTTCGGCTTGAGAATATTTCCTCTGGTTTTCATATACACCAGCCAAACGCTTGAGGGTTTCATAGACTTGAGAGTGGTCCTGGCCAAGTGCTGTCTCTTGAGCTTCCAGTACACGTGCCCACATCTTCTCTGATTCATCGTACTTTCCTTGGCCCTCCAGAACCCAGGCCAGATTGCGGACACTGGTTAGGGTAGTTGGGTGGTTTGATCCCAGAGCTGTCTCGAACCCCTCCAGTGCACGCCGAAACATCGTCTCTGATTCGCCATACCTCCCTAGGTTTTGCAGCACCGAAGCCAGGTTATTGACACTTTGTAGGGTGCCGGGGTGGTTTGGTCCATGAACCTTCTCTTTCCCCTCCAGTGCACGCCGTAACATCGTCTCTGATTTGCCATACCTCCCTAGTTTTTGCAGCACTAAACCCTGGTTGTTGACACTTTGTAGGGTGTCGGGGTGGTTTGGTCCATGAACCTTCTCTTTCCCCTCAAGTACACGCCGAAACATCGTCTCTAATTCGCCATACCTCCCTAGGTCTTTTAGCACTACAGCCAGATTGTTGACACTTCCTAGGGTGTCGGGGTGGTCTGGTCCATGAACCTTCTCGAACCCCTGCAGTGCACGCCGAAACATCGTCTCTGATTCGCCATACCTCCCTAGGTTTTGCAGCACTGAAGCCAGGTTGTTGACACTTTGTAGGGTGTCGGGGTGGTCTGGTCCATGAACCTTCTCGAACCCCTCCAGTGCACGCCGAAACATCGTCTCTGATTCGCCATACCTCCCTAGGTTTTGTAGCACTAAAGCCAGGTTGTTGACACTTCGTAGGGTGTTGGGGTGGTTTGGTCCATGAACCTTCTCTTTCCCCTCCAGTGCACGCTGAAACATCGTCTCTGATTCGCCATACCTCCCTAGGTCCCTTAGCACTAAAGCCAGATTGTTGACACTTTCTAGGGTATCGGGGTGGTTTGGTCCATGAACCTTCTCTCTCCCCTCCAGTGTACGCCGCAACATCGTCTCTGCCTCGCGGTAAAAACCGATATATACAAAGTACTCCCCCATGCGAGAAATAAGGACTTCAGCAATCGAATCAGTTGAGTTTTTAGCTACCGCAAGTGCATGCGGAGCGTATGCCGCTGCAATACCACCATATCGCCACTCGGCCTTATCTCGGGGGAACAATCGTGAAACCACTCTTAGTGCCGTGACCCTCCAGTGATCCAGCTCCTCTGGTGATAAGTACACACGGATAGAAAGTTGGACCAAACGATGAAGCTCGTAAAACCGTTTGCCTTCGCGCTTGACATCCGTAACTAATGAGAACCCGAGTAGCTTTCCAATAGCCTCACGAAATTCAATAGAATCATCCATCCCTTCCAAGCCACATTGACTCATTAACACCTCCGGTATGTTTTGACGATCGAAGAAGGCAATCAACCGCAGAAGACGCGCCGCTGTGGGCATCTGTTTTGTTATTCTGTCAAAGGTGATAAGGTATGTGCCCAGAATACCTTTCGTCATATCGGTCTCTAGTCGGATGTCGGAAAACTCCTTCGAAAGTAGCCTTGTCCTTGCTCGATCGTTTTCCTGGAAAATGGACCAGTAATTGGAAGGAGGTGTCTCTGTCTCGGTCATAAAAGCTGCCGCACCAACCACAGCTAGTGGTAAGTAATCCAGTGACTCGAGGATCGTTGGGACAACTTTTCGTTCTTCATCTTCCAACGTGTCCCAGCTGCCAAAGCATTTCGAAAACAATTCTAGTGCTTCTTCCATTGCCATTTTGTTCACGTGGATAGCTTCACAGCCCCGACGCCTTGCAACCAGTTGAGACCTAGTCGTAAATATAACTGTTCCCTTGTTACCCTGAGGTACAAGCTTCGCGATAGGGCTGTTGTTGCTAAGAAAGTCTTGGTCGTTGTCGGCATTGTCGATAACTAGGATCCAGTCGCCACTATCTGGTCCCTCAAGCCATGCCTTTACACTCAACAGGAATTGCTCTTCATCTTTCTGGATGCTGGCCTGAGGAATGTGAACACGTTGTCCAATAGTCCGAAAGTCCTGGCTGAACTTCAATATCCCGCTTCCGTGTGTCCAGAAAACATGACAACCAATCTCCTGCGCGCGCTGATAAACGTATTCGAGAGCAATCTGAGTTTTTCTAAGCAAGGTTAGTATATCCTTCCCATGGCGGGGGAGTAAATACATACCCTGAACCCCCTAATCCCTGGAGCGCGACCCTGTTATGATCCTTACTTTTGCAATGTCCCTTTACCGACTCAATGATACTATCACGGCCCGTAAACGTTCTATTCCTGCTGTAAGGAACTATCCAATACGGCCTAGATGCATCACTGGGTTCTACTAGCGCGTTAGATCTTTACTAGCAAACAGGGACGTAAAGAAATGATAATACCTCTGTCTCCAGCTCTCGACGGACCCCCTTGATTTATGAATAGGAAATTGGCAACATTGTTGTCCGCACGCATGTCCACGCGAACATTATCATTACCGATAACGTTATTATTCCCCCTATTCCCGCTGTAGCTTCCCTGGATATTGGATTGGATTTCGGTAGTTCTGACAAGATTATTAGATGGATGTTGATCGGGTTAAAACATGAAAAGGTAGATTCATAGGGATACTCACTGATCCATCAAAAGTAACGCTATAGTTAGCTGGCGGTAATCTGTTTTTTGAGGGGGTTGTATTTGATAAGATCCAGAGGTAGCTAGCTTGTTTGATAGTGATGGCCTAGTTGTCGCTTGTCGTAATAGTTGAAAACTATGCTTTTGCAAGTCCTGAAATAAGTCAACAACACGGGATATGATGGAATGAAACGCAACCTTGGATATTGAGATGAATAAGTCTCTTATTCCGTGACAGTTGTAGGGTAGAATCAGAGCTGGCAGTGCTCTAGTAGAATGGGGATCAAGGTATTGCTGTCATGTGTACGAGTGAAAGGGTGTGGCAACGAAAGTTAGAATTTAGAATTCAGAAATCAGCGGCCTTGGCTGCCCGGCTGAAAAAAGGCCCTCAGAATTAGATAAAGGTACCGTATCTCACCTCATGTTCTGTTTAATGCAAGTTCAGGCAATGCAATTAGCTGTGCTGCAGTCGGGGTATGGGCAGCGGCTAGCATTTGTGTGGATGTCACGCTTTACCATTGCATAAATGACACAAGAGCAACAACCTTCGGACTACAATGTAGTCTTCTCCCACCGACAGTAGCTGTGCATTTACCATCAACCTATTTCTCGGAATTTCTGAAAACGCAAAATTTGGGCTTTCGAACAATACTAGTAACGTCATTTATCATGAAACCGCTCATGACCCAGATCCCGCTCGGCCCTTATGGCGCAATTAGTCTAATCTACTTTTGGGATCTCAGACCCCGCCTTGACCGCCGAACTCCATTATCTACAGATTCCATCCCCTCTAGCCCTGTAGACATGACCTCTGTAGACTCTAAACCCACATTCTTGTCTGGTTGAAGTATATCCGATACTTTTTGAATGTTTTTTCCCCTCAACCGGGCTCTCCCTTGCTGAGGACCCCCATACTCACTGCCACTATTACTCCGGGTGTTACCCCCAAGCTCCAAATCCTCCAAATCCTCCCAAAGTGCTTCCACCTCATCCGGCATGCCAGTAGGAATGATGGGTGGGGGAATGGATGCCATCTTGGTTGACTTAGATCCAACTTTGGTGTTGGCTCGTAGGGGGAGAGTCATGTCCAAAGCTGTTGAAGTCTTTTTTGCTTTCCGGGCAGCCTTTTCCCCATCAATTCGCTCTCTCTGCTCGCGAAGCTGTAGTACTATCTCTGAGGTGACTACTGTAGCGGCAGTAAGCTTTCTCCGGTCCGAGGTCTTTGCCTTTTTTTCTTTGCCCACCAGCTGACGGTACTGCCGATGGGACTCCTCTTCTAACACCTTGTCGGCAATGGTTTGCTGAAGGCCATCCGAAAGATTGGTCAAGATTGATCGAAGTTTTTGAGAATCTGGAGTATTGCGAGTTACAAGAGAGAATGCTGTCCTTGTTGCTCGGCTGACTGCTCGTGGTGTTTGAAGGGCCTGAGAGTGGCTTTGAATCTCAGAATCTGAAACCTTCTGCCGCTTTTTTGTCTCACCAGCCAGGACGCGACGAGGATTGAATGGTATTATACCAACCGCTTCCCAAGCACTTCGAATATTGCTTTCTGTAAATGTCAACCGCCGGGCAGGCATTAAGATCCTAATCAGAATTTCACTTTTAGTATAAACTGTTTGAACACTAAAAAAAAAAAATGTGAAATTCATAGGTGCCCCAGCACCCCCCCTACCGAACACTATATCTTTTTCCAAACAGCTACTGAGTGCTCACTGTTATATTAAGAAGTGAGCAACAATCAGCATAATAGCCACAGTTCATCCAAGTAAACCACTTGAAAGTTTCTTATTTAGATTACGCTGCTTGGAAAGGAAAGTGTTCGGCTGGCTGAATTCAATGCAGGCGGTCAATAAGCAAAATGAGGGCGGGTGTAAACATATGGTAGAAATTCCCCTTTATTTACCCCCATGTTCTTTTTCCGGATGAATTCGTCTAAACCATTGCTGTAGTTGCGCTGTAGTGGGCCAAATAGACCCACATCAAGGGGCTGCAGCAAATGTGTGGAGTGGGCGGGGAGGCAGAAGGGTACAATTTTGTTATTTAGACAAAAGTCAAAGAACTCCCAGTTGAAATGGGAGGTATGTCCATCAAGTATCAATAAGCGATACTCACTCCCAGCCCTATATCCTGTAGTTAGAAGCAAACTCAAGCAGTAAAATTTAGTAGATAATAGCTCGCAACTTACTTCTTGCGTGTTTCAATATCAAATACTTCTTGCAACCACCATAGCCCTAGTTTTTCATTACTCCACCCCTTCTCAGAAACCCCAAATGTAGCAGTATCTTTTTTTTTTAGTTTTGCATACCAGCCCATGTAGTGGGCTTGTCCCTTATTAATTATCATAGGCTGCAGCACCTCACCATCACCTGAGATAGTCTCAATTACTGTCACCCACTCCTGAGAGCTATCCTGGGTCAACTTTGGCCCCTGCCGCCTTTTTCGACAAATCACCTTACACCGTAAGGCAACCCCCATGAGAAAACCCTTCTCATCCATATTATAGGTATTACCAGGTAATATGTTGTGAAATTTGACTAAATTCCGAAGCTATAGAAAGTATTAATACAAAGTTTAAATCTGTCTAAATTTCTTAGCATACCTTTTGATAAAAATCCTTTAGAATTAAAGGATCATTTGCGAGGGCATGCTGGTGATCAAGCTGGGTACTGAGCTTAGAAGCTAATCTGGGGTGACGGTTCAGGAATCGAGATACCCAATGCTTACCCAAAGTGTGCCCATTTATTCTTCGAGCCACGATAGCCTGTGCCATATTCCTTACTACTGCTAATCGAGCAGGATGACCCCATTCATCAAGGCGTTTGCACCATCTCACAATAGAATTTTCTTCATATTCTGTCAGTACTTGCATCCTACGATGCCCACCACCCTGCGATTCACCTCCTACCAACCTTCCCTGCAGTGTTGAGTAGGCGAGCCCATATTTCTCTGCCGAGTTGTGAATTGATGGCTCATTACTCTGGCGGTAATGCTTAATGGCCCCTTGAATGTTTCCCTCCTTCTCATCCTTTTGTCTTTGCTTAATCTGGGGCATAATAGGAAGTTTCGGGTGGTATTTTATTGTGAATTTGCGTTGTTGACAGCGAGTTTGGAAGAAGGTGGGGTATGCTCTTGGCACTGAGCCGGATCCCGGTACCGAGCGGTCATGTGATAAATGACGTTATAGTACGGGTAATCGAACGCTTTTGTCCAACCCCGCCCTAGATAGATAGAAACCTTCTCCTCTCAGTCCCCTTTCTCTCACCAGGGGACCGCCATATCTTCATGTTGAAAAATACACACAGCCTTACCTTACAGTTGATCCAATAACTATCCTACACGATGGTGCATAAACAGCGAAAAGAAAGAGGAAAATACTGGCGGGTTATCCGACTTTCAGGGTTGTGCATGGGGGCTCATCTGAAGGATTTCCAACAGAAATTGAGCGATTTATCCTTTACTGCGCATTATGTTTGACGAGGCTGGCGCTAAAAATGGTGAACAGAACCGAGTGTGATAACGCTGCTTACTGAAGTGCAAATGGTATTGCCGCTGATAAGGCGATACAAACCCCAAGATATGCACTCTGGTACTCGAGTATTCGAGAAGGCGATCTTTTTACTACACCACGTTAACCTTGCGAAAACCTGACGTTCTCGCCCCATCAAACTCACCTCTCGTGGGGGCTGAATCTTATTGCTGGAGCCTCTCTGGTACCCCTCCAACTTCTCTCTACTTATGTTTCGTAGCACACCTTGACTGCCTCTGCAGCCGCACTTCACGTTCCCGCATTTATGTAATCCAGATCAACGTCTAGTGCGAAGTTCCAATGTTTAGGAAACTATTTGCCCCCTAAAACTTGATTCTCCACCTCCGATCATGCACCATACAGGACAGCTTCATTAGATTTTTTAGCCCTCCGTCTATGGTAACCGTGCCAAGGTTCCCATCACTTCGAACGACGCTAAGCGACCTTCGAAGTTTGATGGCACTCCAAGGGAGTGCCCGACTGCTTAACGATACACGACAGCTCAACGAAACAATTCCAGCATATCACCTGTTATTGATGGCAACACTTTCCTGGATCATCAATTGTGCGAAGGGGAAACAGCGGAGAAGGCGCGGGGAGAAGAGTGTTCGTTGTTGTGTACTATGGTCGTTATCTCGTAAGTAAAAGGAACGCAACGCAGACTAGGTACAGTGGACTAACTACCGCGCACAAACACCGGGAAACCTAGTTACCCTCCACATGGTGACTGTCACGATCCCAATCCTATCAGCCTGCCCTAACCTTACATACCACGATGGGGTTACTCCATCAGTTATCACCTTTCCGCAAAGCTTTTTATCCACCACCTGAATCCGCCATGTCTTCCAAACCATATTCAGAGATAGAAATACAAATCCAGCCAGTAATTAAATAGTTTAAGAGGGAAATAAAGCGAAGCACCCTGATAGCTCTGTAATGCATAATGATAGATTTATTCAAGAGTAGAAACATTTACAATTGAATGCTCAATTCCATGAAACAAAAGCTTCTGGATCTTTTGTTTCTTATTACGATCCTTTATTGCCTTTCTCATTTGCTTTGAAATTTCCTTTCACTGCTTTTTGATCTTGTTTTCTGCCACTTTTGAAACTATATCAAGAGAACGGGCAAGCTTGGAGTTTGCAAATTTGTTTAGATGGTGATAGCGAGGCGGAATCCCTATATGATCAAGTTTACTGAGATACTGGCAAAGGCCCAACTCTTGGTCTTCAGTCAATTTTCAGTTTATTGCAGGTCATTCCTGATGAGATTGGCGACCTTTCCATCATGCACGTAAACGTTGAACTGGTACTTCAAATTCACAAGCAACTGCTGCTATGTTTGGCTTTATTTCTCCCTTAAGCCGTTCTATTGCTCGTTGGATTTGTATTTCTATCACTGAATATGGTTTGGGAGACATGGCGGATTCAGATGGTGGATAAAAGCTTTGCGGAAAGGTGATAATCGGTGATATGCTGGAATTGTTTCGTTGAGCTGTCGGGCACTCCCTTGGAGTGCCGTAAAACTTCGAAGGTCGCATAGCGTCGTTCGAAGTGATGGGAACCTTGGCACGGTTAGTGAGGCGCGACCGCACCCTTTCTAGTCTGGTCATTATTATGGTGTGAATTATCCAAGTTCAAAATGGGATAATCTGTCCCTCCTGGCAACATTGTGTAAATTGTGACTTTTAGTAAGTCTAAATTAAGCTAGCAGTGGACGACTGCCATTATGAGAAAGCATCCATAGCCTAATCCGAATTCGCTTCACCACCCGAACATGGACCGAAACCTTAAATCCACTTCAACCGAGATTTCTGGTGGCCTCCAATCTCGCATACTTCCACATCACTCCTTACCCCCGTGATCTTTCTTGCACATTCACCTAACCTTTCACCCTTGTCTGATATCTTCCCCATATTTATTATAGCCTATTCATACAGTATTCCATGGCAAAGCGAGCCCGCGGTATAGCGAGAATGGGCATACAAAAAATCCCTGTCCTATACAATTAGTATGGCCGTTCTCGCCTCACTGTGTTTTCACTTTGCCGTGGATTACTATAATTCTTTTCTTGTAACTCGTGTGCGCATACTTTACCGTCCATCAACCCTGCCGTCATGGGCAATCGTTTGGCATCTTTACTGCTTATCAATATCTTTGAAATATTATTGCTTCAGGTGGACCGTGGTGCAATCGGCCTTGATGCGTCGCGTTCTACATTCTACTATTTCCATGTCACAAACGCCCCAACATGTGTTGTAACTTACCCCACAAACGAAGTTTGGTTATCCAAGAAATTTCCTCTACACGCCAGCCCATACAGGTAACTTCTAGTGTGGACTGGGCGATAAGGCGATTAGAAAACCTCTTGGAAAGGCGGCCCATGGTGGAATTCCCACATGGGCCAAGTCACTGCGTTGCACACGATTTAACTCCTTGAACAAGTGACTATTAACGCCCTCACACATCTGAAGATATTGTACCCATTGCAAGGTTCCTGTCAGATCACTCTGAGAAGTTGTCTTTAGAGGCAAAAAATAGTACATGAGGGTGCAATCTCGCGAGGAGTGTAGGGATCCGGAACATCTCCCAACCTCTCGCCGCCTAGAACAGTAACACCACTTCTAGGTAGCAACTTTCCCTGAGGTTGCGCCGCCCCGGTAATTCTGCAACATTTGTGATAAATGATCTCAAATTGCCAAACAAGGGGTGGTACGATTGCACCACGATTGATATCACTAGGTCCCCGGTTGAGTGTTTCCCTTGGCATAGCCCTGTATTAACATCGGCTTTCACGGCCAGAGACCTCAATGGGCCGGAGGTTCGTTGGCATATCTTACCGGAAGAAGCATGAAGAGGCCTCCACTATGAGCATTTCTTAATTCGAATCTCAAATTATTATTTTTCAATTTGTCGATACTCCATTTACCAACTCTTAGATATCGCACCACAATTTAATAACCACTTGAACATGCGATGCAAGGAACCGAATTGCCAATAAAAATCTATTTTACCGAAGCGAATTGGAAGGTAACAAAGCTGTGTTTTTGTTTTCAACAGGAAGTTTGACTAACAGAGTGGAATTTCTAATAGTTGAAATTCGAGTGCATTGACATGACTTGGCTCGTAGAGGAATTACACCATATGCCATTCATTCAAGATTTCTTATCGATTTATCTCCCAACCTATGCCGGAAGTTTCTCGTATGCGCTGGTCTATAGAGGAAACTTCTCGGATAAGCGGACTTCCTTGATAGACTACAACATGGCGCTGCACCTAAAGGGGAAGCCTGCAAGTTGGAAGTTAGAGCTCTTGGCCCTCACGCCGAGAGGGAAGATAATTACTTCGGAGCTACGACATTCGTGTCCTTGAGTATCGTTTGGTTTCCTTAACCGTTGCTTTGGGCACAGCTCCCAAGAACTCAGACTTAGGACTCCTATCATTCGCTTTTGGGCGGGGTGCCAACACTCTACCGTAGAAACTCCAATGATTGGGCGGTGTGCTATGTCGTTGGGCTTTCCTCTCTCACTAAGGTCAAGAAACTTTTGTTTTCGATTCTAACCCGGAAGGGGGAAGGGGGGTACTATGGGGAAGGAAAATGGTCTGCAAGGTTTTAGCTAGAAGTTGTGTTTTATTTGGATCGGATAAGCTAGTTGTTATGAGGGTCAGGGTTTGGACATGTAGTGGAAGAGGGGAAATGTTTGTTTGCTAGTTACCTCGGTTTGTTTGCTAGTTAGCTCCGTTGATGGCTTGGCAAGGGAATTGGTAGCTAGAAGGGGCAAGCATCAGGAGGAGGAATGAAGAAAAAACAACGAGAACAACGAGGAAAGAGGAGCAACGGAGCAGCGGACAACGGACGAACATCGGGACATCGGGATCGGGAACACGGGTTTATTTTTTTTTTTTCGGATTTTTTTTTTTTTTTTTTTTCTTCGGTAGCAATTCCAGTGACGGAATTATCTTTTCACTTCGGACGAATAAATTTGACCTCTAGTTGTGCGTGCGGCGATTGCCCCTTCTAGTAGTGTTTTTTCTCCCTTGCCTTTACGATTCCTTTTTTTTCGGTTTGTTTGTTGGAGAAGTGAGCTTCTTCCCCTCTGCTCGACTGCCCTGCGAGTGTTTTTCCTTCGTTGTCCGATCCAATTCCTATAGGTGCCTTGAAAAGGATCGACCCTAGTTTTTGTTTCTCAGTGGTGTTCTGAAAAGGATATCACCTTTTTTCGTTTCTCAGTACGTTTTTGCAATGTCTTTCGCCCCCCTTTCCAGAGAAGCGAATGTTTGACTACATGCAGAGTATTACAGGGCAATGTCGCCGACAGGATAATGTCGCGTCTGACAAATAGACTTGTTTGAGATTAGTCAGAATTAGAACTATTTAATAGAATTGAACTGAGTTTGCATACTAATATCATACTACTAATAGACCGTTCCCCTCCTATTTCGCGTTGCTCATAGTCGGGAAAAAACAAGTGTGACGCAAAAGCAAGTGTGACGCGAAGAGAAATATATGTTAACAGTCTTGACAATGTAGTAAAAAAGAAAATGATAAATAAGTCACATTATTTCAAATAAACTCTACACAATCAGCATTGCCGTTAAGAAGGGAAGAAAGAATATTCAGGTTGTAGATATTAAGAAAAAGGGAGCACTCTACGACTGTTTTATTGATGCTTGGAAGGCAGGGAAGGAAAGAAAAAAAGCAGACAATAATATTGAAACTCTGGGTCGGATTACTCCTGCAAAATTATTGACACCAATCCTAGACCTGAAAAAAATTCTATTACCAAAGATCTTGATTCTGATCCTTCATATATATATATATATCATTAGATTCGGTTGCTAGGAGCTTGATTGAAATAATGTAGCTTATTATCATGTTTTTCTATTACCTTGTCAAGCTAGTTAACATATTTCTCTTCGCGTCACACTTGCTTTTCCCGACTATGAGCAACGCGAAATAGGAGGGGAACCGTCTATTACACCTTAACTGAGAATCACGAAGTGACATGAAACCGGCACTCTCATACCCACCAACAGAGGCCAGAAGCAACCAAAGATACAGAAAAGCAGAAATCAACAGGACAGGAGCTGGGAGCATGCCCATAGCAAACTTTAGTCCAGAGATTCTGCACTCACGTCTTAAACCAACCCGAAAGGTTTCAGAACGCAATTGGGTTAGAATTTCAGATATCTGCATCTCACCAGATCATGGATTCCATTTACCCCAGTCAAACTATCACAGTATTCTATATTGTGGCGTATTTGCGAGCCTACTCAGGCTTAGTTTATAAACTGAATATCGCACTCGGTGATTCCATGCATCTTTCACTATGATTTCCCCTCGCGAGCTTTAGTTTATGAATCCTTGCTCACATCTTAACGGCTTGATTGTGCTGCGCTTAGATATGTGATTTGAAACCAATAAGCTAACCCTCTCCGAACTTGCTTCACGGTAGCTAACAATACTCCAGAAGATCCAGGAGCACAAAACTTAGATGGCCCTGGAGTATCGGCACCCACATATCGGGTACTGGGGAACGTAAGTTCATCAACCCCACACTACCCTACCCTCTATACAGGTGATTCCTCAGCCAGGTATACATCTATAATTCCGAATAAAGTTGATACCCGAATTATCAACTCGCTTCCGGATTTGCCGCACTGAGCTATCCTAGCCACCGAAGAAATCACCATTAGATCCCTACCAAACCATTCCGCCGGCATTCGAGTACTAAGACACCCGCACTAACATGACAGCCCGTGGAGTTTGAATTCAATGTTTAATACTGTTAGCGACCTTGCACTATCGCGCTTACCAAAGGGACTTAGCGGCTGCTGTCAGTCTTTATCCCTGATATAAACCTTCCTATCTTGGCTTTGACAGTTGATCACCGTCGAATAAGACGTCTTTCTTGAGCCAATACAATTCAAGCCTTTTCATTTCAGCTATTTGCCATATTAATTTCAATCGCCCCTTGCACTCCAGAGTATCTCATTTTTGATGTGACCCAAGTTAAGTCCAACGAGTTCATACAATTCTCAAATGCTATCCCGGATAGAAGACCAAACCACTCTTACAAGGGAGATGGAGAGAACTCCCTCTCGACCAGAAAGTTCTCCCCTGAACTCCTGTAGTTTTGTCAGCTAATTTTACCTCAATTCCAGCAGTTCAATCCAGCCGAAATCACTTCTGAGTGGCCCTGAGTGATAACAAACCCCCACATTACCAGCGGTTCTCTTCCCAGATCACGTGAGGAAACCCGAATCCTATCGCATCGTTCATATCATAAAACAGCCCTTCTCCCTGTCCAGCCTTATTCTTTTGCTATTAGTAAGCTCCGGAGAGAAGTATTACGTGCAGGGGCCACCCGTAGATCCCTGTTTTTATGTGATATATCGGGGCAGTGTTACAGCTGCTCTTCGATGAATATTCCCAAATCAAGAAAAGCCCCCGCAATCAAGAGCCAAATACCTCAGTGTCCATCAGACTCTTTTGCATTGGTATTCAAGCCCAGATTTGAGCTCGATAAGTCTAGGTGTTACATTCTTACCAATATTCCAGAGAACCCAAGGTGATCTCATTCTGAGCTGCATTGCTACTTCATCCTAATCGCTCGGTCGAATGGATTGTGAGTGTTTGTAAGTCCTCGAGCTCAATTTGGGCATTGGGTTTGAGCTCGAGAGACTGGCTTTACAGTCCAGATCAGGTTATTGAAATGGATGTGGGGTTCTGGTCTGTTCTTTAGAGCGTTTTGATTACCAACTGGAGAATTTCCCCTCAAAGAGAGTTCCGTTGAGTTACATTCTGACAACCCCAAAACAGCAAGGATGATTGGAATTCGGCTCCTTGCGTCTTAAAAGCATAATATTAATGATTTTATCATCATTCTCGAAGTCAAAGTCCACGTGAAAAATGCAATAATTCAGCACAAAGAGTAGGGGGTTGGAGCTTCTGTTAAGTATAATAAGCCCTTGGAACCGAGAATATATATTATTTTGCGACAGTCCTAATTTCTGCAAAACAGCAAAATATATTGCACTCTCTTTATTCCATCATAAAAATGCCCTCCACTACTGACTAGAAATGGGCTCACTACCTGCCCGTTGCGGACGAGAATAAAGAGCTTGATCTTGAAGACTATAATCATGTCGAACCCTCCACTCGTGCAGATCCGACGAAGGAGCTCACATTGTTAAATGGTGCTTCACAAATCACCGAGATCTCACCTGAAATTGGTACAGAGATCTGTGGAGTTCAATTAAGCGCTTTAACACCGCCGGAGCTTGACGAACTTTCCTTGCTTCTGGGTTGCCGTGCTTTACTCGTTTTCCACGGACAAGATTTTAGAGATTAGACCTTGGAAAAGTAGAAGCAGGTTGCCTCGTGAGTTCTCCCTGCATCTCACTTTCGCCTCCCCGATTCGGACTGTGGCGACGGCTTTCCAGCGCACTTATTTTCAGAGCACTGAGGAGGTGAGAGAAAAAACTTTACAGCCATTTCGATCGCCTCCGCGTTCATCCTATCTTTGGGCATGTTCCTGGATCTCGCGAGCATTTGGTCTTTTACAGAACCAAAGAAAAGTATGCAGCGCTTTTTCCCACCCGATAAAGTGCAATCAATCATGGTGATATGTTCTTTCCAGTCTGCAAGCTGACCCTCATAGTGACGACTTCCGTTCCAGCGCAGCTCAAAATCGTGTCTCAACGACCCTATGGCATCATGATCAATCATTCGAGCGCCACCCTCCTTCTGCAACCATCTTGACTGGTCTGACCATCCCCGATGGGTGTGACGGTGACACCGAGTATGTTAGCATGACAGCGGCCTACAAGAAGCTCTCGCCTTCTTTCAGAGAGTATCTTGAGAGACTCACAGCTCTCCAT
Source organism: Choiromyces venosus 120613-1 (assembly GCA_003788595.2). Taxonomy (NCBI): domain Eukaryota; kingdom Fungi; phylum Ascomycota; class Pezizomycetes; order Pezizales; family Tuberaceae; genus Choiromyces; species Choiromyces venosus. The sequence continues at coordinate 198,856 of ML120426.1, read as the reverse complement.
TCTGGAGTGGAGCAGGCAGAAGAAAGTCTTAAGAAAGGCGCTAGCGGTATTCTTCGCCGAAAGCCCGTCGAAACTATTCATCCCGTCATCCGCATCCATCCTGGCACTGGCGGGAAGGCAATCTTTGTTAACAAGGCTTTCACCAAATACATTATCGGTCTCAAAGTTGAGGAATCTGAACTTCTTGTACGACTTTGTTGCCAAAGCGACAGAATTCCATGCGAGTTCTGTGGGAAGGCGCGACCGTCATTGTTTGGGATAAGTACATGTTGCCAGGGACCTTTTAGCCTCCATAAACTAACGTTATTGCCTCTCCAAAGCCGCGTCACGAATCAGTGAGTGGTCACTCTTTTCGTCTTCTTGAACTCCTCTATCAGCTATTGATTAACACTCTCATGATAGGACTGTTATTTCCGATTTTCGGATACGATAAGGGTGACATTCGCCATCACTTCAGATTGACCGCGACAGGAGAGCGCCCGATTCCAGTTCCGGGGAAAGTGTCATCAGAAGCTCTGGCTTGATCAGAGATACTAATGATCCATAGCAACTTGCCGTTAAGGGCGCCGAGGTCGGAATTGTTGATTGCGATGTCCCCCTTACCTGCTAATTTGAAGTAGGGTGGGAGGAAATGAAGTGAGAAGGTTTATCTATGAGGATTTGATCAACAGGAACAAAACGCATACATTAAATGACTTTTGAATATGCAATTAAAAAGTGTTAAAGTGCCGGTACTTGTGCAAGAATTGTAGCCGGTATAAGATTCCTTCGAGAATAATCATCTCACTCCACCCAGTCATGAGCAAAATGCTTACTTGGGTGTGATTAATAATCCGGAAGTCCTAAACGAGGACTCTACGGTACAAATCTTCTGCGTGAAGGTGAACCAACGTAGCAACGCACCCAAATTTTACCAATATTTCTGTCGATGTCCGAATTCCTAAACTCGCCTGCAAAAGGATAACCAAAAATCCTCCTCACAGCACTTGCCAAATTAGCGGAATGGGTACCAGTATGCATAGAGTTAGTGGGAGTTGTCCTGAAGGTTTACCATTTACCCTACCTGTAATACGCCTTACCATCAGCTTGGGATGTTGATGGCCGCCCTTTTGTAGCAGATATGGTATGGATGCGGATCTTGTTGATGCTGAAAGGAAATGGGAGTGTTTGATGCTGGATGGCAACGGGAACATATTCCGGGATGGGAATGTGGTATCAATGGAAAGCTTGCATGGGATTTGCTTTGTCTTTCTTTTTTGTCTTGGTGGATTTTCGGAGAAAGTGCTCCAGGTTATTTTTCTTTACTACGTTTTGGAATGTTGCGGCAAAAGATAGATGTTTGTGGCAAGCAAGAGATGGGGCTTGGATTGGTTTTATTTTGATATAATTATTCCTGTCTTTTCCGAATTATTGGTTAGTTTCTTATTAGATAGTTTTTGAGTTTCCTGATCGGCGATTATTTTTACCTTACCTCTTTCTTCATCAGACCATTGTACTAAGTCCACGTTCATCCGCTGTGCATACTTGACACTGCCCATACAACAATAGATCTGACTTCATAAAGAACGCAGGATACAGGACTACTAGAAGCATAGAAGCATAGAAGCAGAAACCCTTAGGGTAGCAAATATAATTAATAAAGAAAAAAGACCGTCCTTCTGCTGGATCCAAATGGATGAACTGCTCATCAAGATAGATACAGTAACTTAACTACCAGAAAGAAGCCAAAACACAGTTCAGAGACACTTGTAGATTGTTAGTAGGCTTTCTGAAACTACACCCATACTAATATTGAAGATGTGTTCCACCGACTCCAACTACCCATCCTGCATAACCTACTTAACAGACAAGTACTCGAGCACCTGTTGGATTGCTGTCTGGAATTTGTACCGTACTAGTATGTATCGTTTGTACCACGGGAGCAGTAGAGTGTTTCTGGAGTCCCAATTAGGTTGTTGAAAGGAAATTTTGAAGTTCATTACGGTCCAGGGCTTCCCAATTTTAGCAATATCTACGCAAAAATAGGTCTGTGTTCTCAAGAATCTCAGAAACTCTGGTCCTAAAGGAAGAAAAAAAGAAATCTGCCCAGCCCAACCCTCCTGGCTATACCCTAAAGAAATAGTGTCTCTGACTTGGCCAACTTAAAACTTTCCTTTCAACAACCCAATTGGGAGTCCAGAAACACTCTATTAGGCTTGATCCCTTGCTATAGATCCAGCCGATGCCACCGAAGCCGTCACTGTCGGTTATACTAAGACCAAACTCACAGAATTCACCGGTAACAAAGAGGTGTGTGAAATTGTATGCAATTCACTGCCGACACAGTACTGGCAACTCCGTACCATAGGATAAGGTATTCTGTGAAAACAAAAAGCTGTACCGATAATACTGTGGAAACACTGAATGGTATTCAAGAGTGGCCACAGCTTTGTACCGTAAGATAATTACAGACTATGCTAACTTGCCGAACTTTGTTGATTTTAATACCCAGAACAAAATTGGAGTCAACAAAGCTTGTACAAGTACTCTACAGTGTTCCACAGCAAAGTGAGCCCATGGCATAGTGAGATAAGAATGAAAATTAGGTTTAAGTGAGAATGCTTATACAAATAATCCCTGTCCTATACAATTAGTATGGGCGTTCTCGCTACAGTACCGCAAAAACTTGAATAATTGGACGTCGTACAGAGCGGTTAATTTAAAGTGTGTTTTGCCAAGTGATTTTCAGGTCGATCAGTCAATATGGGTTTCATTATCTCTTGGCTAATCATAGTAAAAATTTAGATCTTCGACAAAGTCTTCTGCTTCATCACCCTGACTATCTACACTCTCTCTAGCCTCTACCCCCCCTTCTGACTCCCCCTCCAGTTCCTGTACAACCTCCACCTCCTGTGGCACTTCTTGCTCTACCTCCCGCTCAACTTCCCGCTCTCCCTCCAGCTGAACCTCCTGCTGGCACTCCGCTTCTTCTTCCTCCTCGCTGACTTCTCCCTCCTCACACTCTCCTTCTCCCTCTGCTGCCCTATCGCCTCCCCTCCCCCATTCCTTCAGCCCTTCAGCAAGAAAGTCGGTGGCTAATCCTTTTATTGATAGCTCAGAATCATCACTACCATCGATTGGTAGTGAGAGACCGACAACACGAAATGCTCGCCGGACAACTTCTACCCTTTCGGTAGAAAATCGCTCCCAGGCCTCACCAACCGCTTTGGTGCAGGCAACTCGCCGCTGCCCTATCATGCTGCCAGTAGGTGCCCCTCCTGCTGCCAGAATCCACTCCTCTTCTTCTTCAATCAGCTCGAGATGCTGATCCATCGCTTCCTAAGTACCAAAATTAATTCAATTCTCCGATAAGTATTCCACCCCTGCCTTGAGATAAGTTTTACTAACTCTTAATAGATCTTTAAATGGACCATTAATTGAAACATCTAAGGGCTGCACCAGCCCAGTGCACCCACCGGGTATTACACTTGGTGTAATATCATGGGCACATAACGTATCAAGTACCTCCTGTGTTTTGTGTCCGGAGAAGAGGTCAATTGCTAGGAGAGTTGGCTGACCATTGAGTGCAGGAATTAGCTGTTCATCCAGCCACTCAACCATATTGGCTGAGTTGGCATATGCAGTTGGGTTGAACTTCACTATCACCCGACTGTCATATCGTTGTCGCTCTGCGACAATCGTAGGTCCGGTTCCCATTCCGCGAAAGAAGATTAGCGGCTTCACGCGAGGAATTCCGTCAGCAAATACAGTAAGTTGAATGGTCCCCTGCCTCTTATCCCATCCTGAGCGGCTGGATTGAAGCCAGATTGTTTTATCCCCTATCTGATTATATGTTTGGCCATCTAGATACTCAAAGGGAAGGGGGGTTTGATCCATGTTACAAATATTCTGTAACTGGTATCGGCCCACCAAATTAGTTTCCCCCCAGCTCGCCTCTCTTGTTTCTCCCGGACGGTACTGAGAGTTTCGATGGTTAAATTTTAACCAGCTAAGTATCGCATCCCCAAAATCTTTTGGCAGTTGGCTGGCTTTATTGGTAGCAAAGCGTAAGCTAATTTGATGCCAATTTAGGTATCCACGAAACCACCCATTCGAAAACCTAAACTCTTCTGGATTCCTGGCTGGATAGTGTTTTTTGAAGAGATCTTTACTAACTCTTTTAAACCAGCCCCGTCTCACTGGTCTTCCCAGAGCCCGCCGCTCTTGAAACTGTTGGAAAAGCTCTTTTTCCATCTCTGGCCAGCACCGCTTTCTTCCTCCTCCTGCAGCCCTTCTCTGCCCTGCCTTTTGCTGTTTAAACTTCCCCTCTTTCTCTTCAATTCTCCACCGCGATAGGTTACTTGCTGGAACCTTAAAGTAAGCCGCTACCTCCTCCTGTGTCAGCTCCCATACCTTTGTTGGGCTACAACGTATTCTAGTTCCTATCCAGTAAGATAGAACTCGTAGCTTGTAGCTAACTGTATAGGAACGATAGGGGTTTTCCGCCGCCTTTTTCGGCTTTCGAAGAATCTTGGTAAGTGGCTTTCGTTTAGGTCCTCGCTTTTTTTTTACACCAGCATAGAATCGACCAGCCGGAAGTGGAGGGAGGTCTGGCTGTACCCGGATTCGGCCACAAGGTGCTGCTGGCATCGTGGATATCAATAGTTAAAAATCTGTGTTTGAATTATCTTTTTGTATATAATTTTTTCTCTATTTACATTGTATTTATTATCTACAGGTTTTTGGAATCAGGTGAGGTTGCCGGCTCTGGTGAGGTTGAATGTCTCTGATATCTCATATTTTTTTTGTCTCAAACAATCCCTGAGACACCAATTTCCGCTCCTCCTGGGTCCTCCCGGATTTGAACCTTATTTTGACCTTCTAGCACACCGTCCAATTATTCGAGTTTTTGCGGTATGCCGTGGGCTCGCATTGCCATGGATTACTGCATCTAAATCGGTACCGTACTTCAAAAGCACAACAAAAACAAAAACAAAACATCTGTCCTGTAGGAGAACTTGCAGAGAATCCACAAAACACGTCTTGGCTTTCTGAGCTGGACTTCCCCTGACTTGAAAACACACGATGAATTGGGATACAATCTTTTACAAGTACGGCAGGGCCTCACCTTTGCAATTTCTATCTTTCCAAGTTCCAAGTATCCCCACGATAATTTGCCTCTTGTCACATAGTCAGCGTGAGCGATAATTTCCCCCGGTGAACGATCTACTCGAAGCTTATTTACACTTCTCTTCACGGAAAAAAACAGGGATCATGGGCACACACTCATTCTTCAACTTTACGGTGATACAAGTTGTTATGACAAGCAACGCAAACCTCACGACAACACTAAAATGTGAAAATAGTGGAGGATGTGGCTATCTCCCGGATTCCGGTTTTCGAAGCACTCTCGGCCTTCTACTAGCGACCCTCGTTCCCGTTCTCGCGGCAGCAACCCAATCCGTTTACATGAAGCCGCTGAGCCGATTTTCGAAACGGTGTCTGGACATAGTGCTCTGGGTCTTCTTTCCGGAGATTGGACTATGGAAGGTGCAGATGGAGGAGGCCCACCGATCGCGCGTCTTGAGAGTCCTACGCTCGGAGGGGATCAAAGGGGCCACTCGACAGCAATTGATGGCGATCCAGGCTGGCAGACTCTACCGATCAAACGATCTTACAACTCTCGTCGTCAGCGCAGATCGGGATAATTGGTCACAGTTTCAGTGGTGTTCGGAGGAGCCGGAATTGGCGGTCAGGTTGGAGGTTGACGACATAGCAGCTTATGCCGGCTTGCTTAAAGGCCTCCCAACGGGTAGGCGGACGTGGGAGGGTATTGGACTACCGGATTTCGCTTTGGTTATCCTTACTCTTCAATGGGTCTGGTTGATCACGACTATAGCTGTTCGCCTGACTCGTGGCTACTGGGTCTCTCTAGTCGAACTTTATAGCTTGTACTGCCTTGCAGCCTTCATCTCCGAGCGACTTCTCACCGTACTCAACAAACCTGCTTGGGATCAACATTGTGTTTCTGTCAGGCTTACTCCACCTGTAGTTCCACCGCACACCAATGCTTGTGGCGTTCGCACCGCATCGGAGCTCGGCGTTGTTGTACCAGTACTCTTATTCCTTGCTTTCCCGGCCTACATGCTGGTTTATGGATACTTCATGGGACAGGGTGCAGCGGAGCGAGAAATTGGCCAAATTACGCCACCACTTTGTTTTGCTGCGGGAGCGATGTATGGTTCGGCGGCAATCTGGGGGCTTATCGGGATTATAGTTGCTTCGAAATTCGAAGGATCTTGGTTGTACTTCTTGAGATGGATTCCTTGGGGCATTTCTATCGGGGCTATAATCGCGAGTAAATTGATAGTGTTTACCATGGGCATCGCGCAAGTTTTCCTTATGGCTGATCCAGAGATCTACCGTGTCCCTCCGCAAACATTTACGTTGCCACATATTGGCTAGGGTGTTTGGTTGGGTTTCATTACTTATATAACGTGTTTTCACCCAAAATGTGGAGGATTCATGCTAGAATTTGTTATAAGACAAAGTTGTTGCTAAGTATCTAATTCATAATTAATGTATATTTATGGCAAGAATTAAATACAAGTCATTGTAGAGGTGTCGGTGGAGAACGACTGTACAAAAAGGAGGTTGGTTTCCACAAAACATGTCCAACAGACGTGTCGCATGTGGTCCATGATATATCTATCCGAGGACTAGCACAGGGTAGTTACTTAACCGGGCTTTCATTCCGAAGCTTACCTCGCCCCAGTGGCTGGTTATCATTTCGATAATACTAGAATGACCTCCGCGTGAAGTGCATCGGAGGTCCAATGCAGCAGGAGGGTATTATTTAAAGTACTGCGCCTGTATAAGTCACTAGCATGAAGAACCTGAACACAGGGATTAAAAATTGGTATATTGCGGAGCTGCCTGAGAAAGCGCCGTTCCCGAAATTCATTAGACTACCGGGTTTCTTTTCTAAGTCCTTGCCGTTATCGGAACCTTATTAACGTTACCATGGGTGTGGGATGTGCCTAGGTTTATGCTTAGTGATGCTAGAAAAGGGTGATTGAACATGTGACATATCAGGCTAAAGGTCCTGAATACGATGATAACAACATCTTCATGAGAGATTCCATCCGGTATATTGGACAGAAAATCTGCTTCTTGAGTTGCGTTTAAGTGTTACGCAAACTACAAGTAATTCCAGCAGTTCTAATTTAACTTGAGTAATGGCTGCGCTCAATATCTTTAGGTAATTGGTGGGGTGGTCATTGTGGATCACTCGGACATGTTCTTGAAAGCCCTTCCGAACGCGGATCACCCTCCAAAAAAAAAGAAGGCTTCAAAAGATTAATAGATAATCATGGGCTCCCAGAATCTTAGAGAAGTCACTCGTCTGTGTCGAGCCGAGAAAACTCTTATGACGCAAAGAAAGTTGCTCATAATCTGGGAAAAAAACTTTGCGAAAATAGAAGCAGTCAATTCAATTTACTACGTAACGTCCCCATTTCCACCTCTCCAGCAAGATCGACAAACTTGATCCTTTTCCCCGCGAACACTGAAGGAAAAGTAATTCAAAAAAAAAGACAAGTACAAAGTAATCTAGCCAACGCTCGAGCTGAAACATTTTTTTAATCCTCCAAAATTTCCGGGTATCATCATCTCCATTCACCCTTCAACAAAAGAAATCATCAGAAAAAACATCCTCACAACTTTTATCTAGACATCCATTCATATCGTTCATATCATATCGTTAGCCATGGATGCCTTTCATAAGCCATTGGCCATCTATGCGCCGCTGCCATTGTAGAGGAGTTTGTTGGGGCTACCAGTTCCTGGATTGGTAACGAGGCCAGTGCCAGCGAGGGCAACCATGCGGGAACGGACAGCAGCGGGGGTGGTAAGTCCCTCAAGGGCAATAAGGTAGGCGGCAACACCAGCAACGTGAGGAGAAGCTGTGGAGGTACCGGAGATAGTGTTGGTAGCAGTGGGGCTACCAATCCAGGTGGAGGTGACGGAACTTCCAGGGGCGAAGATATCAAGAACACTTCCATAGTTGCTGTATGAGGCACGGGTAAGGTTGGACTGGATGGCACCAACAGTCAAAGCGTTAGCGGCAGAGGCGGGGGAGGCGTTGACAACATCGACATTGCTGTTTCCGGCGGCGATGGTAAAGGTGATGCCAGCTGCGACAGCGCTGTTGACGGCAGTGCTCAAGGAAGCGGAGAATGAACCTCCCAAACTCATGTTGGGGACAGACTTTGTTTGCGGCCCTTGGAGTTAACATCGCTAGTGACCCAGTTGACGCCAGCAATGACACCAGAGGCAGTTCCGGATCCAGAGGCGTCCAAGACCTTGACGGCAATGAGGTTAACGCTCTTGGCAACAGCGTAGGTGGCGGATCCGGTGGTACCGGAAACGTGAGTTCCGTGACCATTTCTGTCCGTGTTAGAAGTGTTGACCGCGTTGTATCCCCAGGTGGCACGACCCCCAAAGTCGGAGTGACTAATGTAAATACCGGTGTCGACAACGTAGGCATAGACGCCAGCACCGCCGGAGGTATCATAGACGTAGTTGGAGCCAGCGCCGCTTCTGTGGGAGATGGACCCAAGACCCCAAGATGGGATGGGGTGTTGAGTGGTTTACAAAAAGGTTAAATAATCACTTGGCTATTGGGAATGGGGCAAAACTCACGAGGGCCTGAATGGTCCTGACAGCATCGGGCTCAACGTATGCAACTTCATCACGAGCGGCAATCTCATTAATGGTGGCCTTATCAAAGGTACCGGCGTACCCCTTGAGGCTGGGCATGTCGTAGGTGTACTTGAAGGTCCTTGTTGGCAGGGCACCGAGCTTCCTCAAAGCTTCAGAGTGAATTGAAGCGACCCAAGTCTTGTACTCATCGAGGGCTTGGGTGGAGATTGTGTCCTTGAGAACCACGAAGTAGACATCTGGAATGATATCGCCAGCCTTTACGTCTTTGGGAACAGGGCTTGCAACAGCCGGGAGGACTGCGAGGGCCGCGACAATAAGAGTTCTAAAAAGTTGCATGTCGAAGAAAATTCAAGATACCAAGAAGATCAAATACCTGATAGATGATGAGATGACCGGAAGAGGAACCTAAGGAGAGTGGGATAACAGAGGAGTATTTATGTGGAAAAGGTATCACTACCTTTGCTACCTCTCTTTGCGAAAAATGCGATCTAGATAATGGCGAACATGGGGATGAACATGCGGGGCTGGAGTCACAGTATCACCACCAGAAGCATTAGCATTCCGAATTCACTGAATTATTGCTTCCCCTCAATCAGACCTTATCCCACCAGGAACGCCCCGGGCCGGCCATGAAGGAAGATGTCGCGATGACCATCATGTCACTCTACTTTGAAGACCTCAATGTTGTAGGCTAATCGTTAATGACGAGCCACATTAGGAAGGACAGCAGAAGCCGGGTTTGATTATAAAGGGGCATCTACCGTAGACGAGTAAACCTGCATGAGTAAAGTATGCATACCAAGCCACTCTAAGCAATTGCCTAGATACCCATACTTGTACGAGTACAATGTTGGACATAGTGGAGCCTCATTTCTTTATTGCTGTTCGGATGTGTTTCCAATTTTGCAGTAGACTTGCGTTGCGGTACCGTTTTGGTAATCCCAGCTCTTTGACCCTAGGGGGACAACCAATAAACTCACTCGAAGCTAAGCCAGCTAATGGCGATCGTCGTCCTGACTATTTTGCTAACTCCAATTAATTCCAGCAAGAAATGCCACACTATCCCGTCTAGTTATCTCTGCCCAAATGCGAACATCTTGAGCTCTTTGACTTCATCGAAGGTATTCGTAGTTTACTACTTTGTGTCTTAGACTCAAGACGTTGCTTCCGTTACGTTACCGCTGCTTACAAGTTAGAAGCTTAACTCCGACTATACTTGTACCAAAAACTCTTGCCTTCTGAGACATGTAGTAAATTACATTCATGATACGACGGGAATTCCCACTAGAATATAGTACTCCCGCGGCCGAGTTGAAGTTGAACACCCACAAAGCGTAGCGATCGCTGAGCCAGTAATGACCAAATGCAGGGCAACACAATTAATAATCGCATAGGATATAAAAGAAAAACTCAACACAATTCATTCTTGTACTCAAGTACATGAGATACCCATATAGGCAGTGTCACAGTCTACCCAAACAGCCCCCCTCACTCGAACACTCCCCTCTCCTGAACACCGTTCCTCCCCTGAACACTGCTCCTCCCCCAAACACCACTCCTCCCCTGAACACTGCTCCTCCCCCAAACACTGCTCCTCCCCAAACACTCCCCTCACCCGAACACTCCCCTCACCTGAACACTCCCCTCCCCTAAACACTCCCCTCTCTTGAACACTGCTCCTCCCCTGGGTGCTCCTCACCCCCAAACACCGCTCCTCCCCTGAAAACTCCCCTCCCCCAAACACTGCTCCTCCCCCGAACACTCACCTTACCTGAACACTCCCCTCACCTGAACACTCCCCTCTCCTGAACACTGCTCCTCCCCTGAACACTCCCCTCCCCCAAACACTGCTCCTCCCCTGAACACTCCCCTCACCCAAACACTGCTCCTCCCCCAAACACTCCCCTCACCCAAACAGCTGAACTCAAATAAGAAACTTTCCAGTGCTTTACTTAGGTGAATGACTGAAATAGCAACTGCGCTGGTCACCACTTGTTTCCTGATACAAAATCTACCAATCAGCATCTATTTAGGTGGGTGGTGTTTGGGTGGACTATGATGCCCACAAACCTGGAATCTAGCCATTGAAATTATTATTTCCAGTACAAAGTATCACTTGTCGAAGTTTTTCGTGAAATGATTGACACTCCTGATTGATCACAGCCTGAGGAAGAGCTGCCCATATCTCCACAAGTGCATGTTTAGCACCCTTGACAGCTGCCCTTCCACTGCCCATAAATTTCCATGTCAAAATATCATCTTTTTCATACTCCTAGATCCGTTCGATGGAGTTCAAATCAGGGGACTTGGATGGCCAATCTAAGGTAATAATTCTGCAGGATTTTCTCTCCTTGTTGTTAACTTGTCTTGCCATTTGATGACTTGGTGTGTTATCTTCTATAAGATAGAGATGGGAAATACACATCTTGTCCTGTAAGGTCTCCATCCATGGATACAACTTGGGCCACAAAATACGTTCATGATAAGAGACCCAATTGATACCACCCTTGCTTGTGAACTTGAGCTCCTTCTCTTTAAATACTTGATCTGCCTTATATCTCTTTCTCTTTTTCCTTCCAATATGTCCTTTGTTATAATTACTGTTTTCAATGTTTTGATTAATATTTGTAAGTGTCTGGTATTGTCAGGTCCCAGGAAGGTATACTTGTTGGCGGTTAAACTCTTGTCACCCTTGATTAGTCTGATTCTCTTGATCAATAATCTGCTGAAATTGAATTTGGTCTTCTAAAGTATCCTGCTCCCAAACATGACAAGGACCCTTGGATCCTAAAATTATTGCACCTCAGAACATGATGCGAATAGGTTGTTTTTCACTATCTTTATCATGAATTGCATATTCATGCCTATCAATACCATAGTATTGTGATACATTTCTTTGATATCGGGGTTTACCAAACTCAACCCACATTTCATCGGTAAATACAATTGTATTAATTGCAATTTGAAGTGCCATATGAGCAAAGGCAAAGCAGGCTTCCACATGGTCAGGAGATAGAGAGGGTTTATGTGCAGTTTTTCATCGAAAAATATTGTGCTGGTGATGAAAAACATGCTCCAATGTTGAATGTACTGCAATAATACCTAACTTGCCTGCTACCTCAGGAAATATTTTTTGCCAGTATTCTTCATCTTTTTGACTGAGGTCACATAATGATAGTGATTTTTCACTGTCTTTGGGAAAACGTTCAGGATTGCCACCACCCAGTCGACTATCCAAGCAAGCAAGAACATCATCAAAATCCTCTGGATTTGCTGAGTAGGCCTTAAATACTCCTCAGTAAGTCCAATATTTTTTTACAATTGAGTCACTGCTGCTATGAATTTAGATAAGAGAGACTTACTTTTGACCTTTTAATACTACTCTCTACTGTTGACTTGCTAACCCCCAATAGGCTCGCAATTTTTCGATAAGACATATCTGTATGCCAAACGAGGGTGATAATAGCTGCTCTCTTGAGTAGAGACACTTGAGGTACCATTTGATGTCTATGTACTGGCAGATTGGATAATTGGTTCATAATAGAGGTAAAAGGCATGTATCTGAATACTTTAAGTTGGAGGTTATCAGGTGGTGATGGGTTTTGTTATCTTGCTCACTTATTTTCTACTATGGTATATGGAATCATTTGGCTCTGCTTGGCAGCTTAGATATGCCCATCTATTGGTCTGGCGATCACTACACATTGTGGGTGTCCAACTTCAACTCGGCCGCGGGAGTACATTGATAATTATTTGCAACAATCCACATTGAGCAGCTTGGGTTCAGAATGTTCTCAGTGTCTCATGGTTTCACGGCGTCTAACTTACTGCAGAATTGAAGATCCGATTAACGGATCCAGCTCATGAGAATACTAAAAAGGCAGATCACACCAAATAGAACGTGCTGGTATTTACTATCGACCTTATCGCTGCTGGTTTTGAACTTAGGCCTTCTCCGCGTGATACAGTACATTCCACAAATAACTTGTTGACCCCTCCAATCTCAACAGTCACTCGGAGTATATACCACTGCAATAAATTGCGGGGTAATGATTAAGGAGAGGGGGGTAGAGTGCATGTATCCACAGCTACATGTGCTGTCCAGAATTCCTCGGACAGTGCAAGGAGCAGTTGGATAGTTTATTTTTTTTCCAGAAATTATTATCAAGCTAAAAGGAATACATGTAAAGTTTCTCGGAGGGTGTGTTAATCCTCTAAAGCCTGTTAGTGGCTCAGGAATTTTCGGTGAGAAGGAGGTGTAAGATAGTTTTTAATATGCAGTAATCCACTGCAAATTGCGGCATAGAAGCACTTTCCAAACATTTAGTAAAATTATTCCCTAGGGGTATTTCAAGAAAAATACGATGAACTTGGGGGAGAGCAGAGTTATTTAAAACTCAATGGCAGCACACTTGTTACTTGCTACACCCACTGGCAAATACTTTGGAGAATTGAAACACATGCACTTGTGGTGGAATCTATATTCATGCTCTTCCGGTGGCCGAGCAAGGACGAGGTGATGTACTGTACGGTACAGGTAGCAGGCAAAAAGTGTACGAACATTGAGGCGTAAACAGGGGCGAGAGATCGGGTGGTGAACCTGGGGGCGGAGAATTGGCCCAATGGGGATTGGTCTTATGTTGTGATACTTCTTGCCGGTTACTTGTACAAGGGTAGATCATGAATTGATGGCACACTAGTAAAAGAACACTTTATGCCGAATAGTACACCAAGATACTGCCCGCCTGAGGGAATGCCTATTTTGTCCACTATCATTGGACGTAAAGAGAAAAAAATTGGTTCATAAAATAGGCAATAGCTATCTCAACATACCTATCATAAAATCAGCTTTTATTTGACTCTGGCAGAGGTGTGGTGGGTTTTGCGTTGAAAGGGTGATGGGTTGCTTGTTCCACTACTCTTGTCTAAAACCATCATCAATAACCCTGCCCCGTACCATCAATTCATGATCTACCCTTGTATCATACAGTACAAATGCAGCTGTGTGATTGGTCAAGCAAATTTCTGGGGTTCAGCCACTTCCGTAGAAAGAGGCGTATACGGAGGTACAGCTCCTAAGTTTTGTATGTTCCACAGGGGGTAAGGGCAGCAAACCTCGCTGGTGGAACATACAAAACTTAGGCGCTGTGCTTCCGTAGACACTTGCACTCCAGTTCAGGCCACCAAGCATTTAGTAGGATTGACACTTCGGGAGTCGGGATTAGGGGGATAAATCTGGTGGAGACAACGATTCCTGTAGTGGGTCTCTCAGCATTAAAACCAGAGGGACCAGTACCGTACAATTATAGGTATAATACAAATTTGTAGTATTTGCCTCAATCGTGCCTTTAGAATAACAGCAAAGTTAGTATAAGTACGCTACAGCATGCTTAACCGGTCCAGGATATCCAACTTCTATTGGCGAATTAAGTTTAGGTCAGGAAGCTTCGCCCCAGCAGTTAATTTTCTCCAGGATACTAGCGCAACGCTTGTTGCTCTATTGTACTGTAGTCAAAGTGAGCACAAGTACTGTACCTGCAGGGTGTCGATCGAAAGAATTCTAACTAAGCTATCGTCAGAGTAGTGCTGGTCTAAATTCCAATTCCAATATCACCGATAGGCTACAATGCTAAGCGCGCTCGCGCAGTGTGATCACCTTCTATATTCGCCAGTCATCGGTGCCGCCCGAGTAAGTTCATTTCTCTTTTCATTCAATACCATACCGATGAGTTTTGGCGGAAACTCCCATTAGGACATCACCAACTTAGAGCCATGTTGATGCTGGGGAACTTTCACCCAGAGAGCGAACTGCAGGGGCTCTCTTCATCCTTCTTTCAACGATACCTTCTCTATCGTGATTCCGGATAGGGATACATGGGCCGAGTGTTAATGATATCACCTTTGATTCTTGAGTTTAGTCGCCCTTGTTTATCTCTAACTTTGGCGTAGTCAATTTGATGAGATATAATTGTCTCTCTGGGCGATATGCAGGTTATTGCCCGCCTGGGGATTCTTTCACTTTTATTAGAGTACTATACTCGACGAGCGGCGTCGAAGCTGGAGGTGCTCGAAATTATTTGTTCAATGTACTCAGTACACTACAGGCATATCGGACATGGATCAACAACCCTTCCAGTTCCTGATATATTAGGGGCTGTTTGGCTCGCCACAATTTGTAATAATGTAATTCCAAATTGCGCATTTCAAATTACTGTGGGGAAAAATCTGAAATTGGGAATTTGAAATTTCCGTGAGCCAAACAGCTGAAGAATTGTCGGAATTAGAATTTGAGAAAATGAGGCTCAACTAAATTTATTTACAGAGGAATTAGGGTTAAGAAGGAAAAAATATTCTTTATCAATTCATCCATAGTTACTCTATATCATATATGGTCTGGGTTTGTATATATATGCTAGGGGGTGCATTGTGTTGTGGATCCAGTGTGGGTAGTCTCTGAGTTGGTGAGTTTAGTTTGCTTATATTATTTATGATAAATATGATACCAAATAGAAAATGCCAAGAAATAATGGTATTTGAAATGGTGATTTCAAATTCTCTCATTGTAGAATTTGAAATTTTTGGTGTGCCAAACAGCTCAGAATTTGAAATTGTGATTTGACCCCAAGGGACGATTTGAGATGTCCAAAATTTGAAATTGTGGCGAGACAAACAGCCCCTTAGTGAAGAGCGGAGCTATAAGTGCAAATCAGGAAAGTGGATATTCGGCAAGGTTTGTTCCGCCTTGGTTAAGGGCTAGGTGGATCCTGTTCAATATCACAGCTATCAATAATGCAATAGTCGCGCTCGAGTACACGTAGGGACATGTGATAGTAGTACATCGGGATTCGTGATGATGGACAAGAATTATCAAATCGTGTGATATACCATAGCGCACCTGCGTCGAAAGAAGGTTGGAAAGAAGGTTCATCGGATGGTGTCACCAGGATTTAATCTGCAGGCACAAACATCGGTGCAGACCAGTAAACTAGAGTTAAGCTGATGGTGTGTTCCACATATGAATTATTTCCCGTATTGGTTGGTGGTTCAACATCCGCTCCTTCCCACCACGGCTATATCTCGTCCAGAAATGTCTGCTATCGGTTTTCGGCGGAAAGGGTCACTTTGCATCTATCACATCTTTCCAAGTTCGAAACTCTTCATATTTCCAACTCCCCGCAGATATGGTACTTTAGCATAGTGCTCCAAGCTCGCTCTCTTCTCGAGAACCCGGACAACTACAATAGATTAGAAATTAACCTGCTTGCTACCACCCAACGATATCAATATCTGGAGGAGAGTTCTAACAAAGATAACACATAGAAAAATCGCGTTACCTTCGCTTGAAAATCCTGTTTTAAACCCCCAACTTCCGTTTTAGACATACCTCAAGCCTCTTCACATTCGTTCAAGCAACAAGATTTGAGTCACTGTGACTAATAATATATCAGATATGGCCGGTGGTGTTTGGGTTGTGTATAGATTGCGTGCAGACTCCCAACAATTTCAGCTTCTGCTAATATCACCTGCTCTAAATGCAATGTCATGAGCAGTAGTAAACTCCATCACTGCATTTAGCCTACCATAATTGAACTACAATGTTTTAGAACCGAGACTCTCTCCCTCCCCAGTTGGCTCGGGGAGTGCTGCATTCCCGGCTCTATGCACCTTAAACTATTTTGCACTTGTTGGGGAGAATATCCCCTCAATTATGTTGGAGGTGGTTGCACCCGCCAAACACCTCCGAACAGTAACATAGATTCATACTGAACCGCCTTCCTAAGCACAATCTTTTGACTATCACGTGTCAACCCCAGTAAGCCTATAGTTCTAGGCACATAAACACACGGTTTTCATTCTATTCTCTGATCCTTCATTCTCAAGCTTTTTCCTCCCCTCCACGTCAACGGGGTGTAGGCTGGTGAAACCGCTCCCCACTAAATCTCTATTGGCTGCTACGTCTCTTGATTACCTCTAGCTAGGGATTGATCTAGGTCTATTGTGGCATTGAAAGTGAGGATAAAAGTAAGTTCTACGTTCTCGCATACACAATGTAAATGCTTGTGGAGTTGAGGTTCGGATGTGGGATCTCGCTCGGGACTCGGGAGCAGATCATCTGGCCAATCTTATCAATCTACCATATGCCGTCCCAAGCAAACCTGCCTAATAATTTGAAATTTATGATAAGCTTGGGTAGTAACAATTCAGTAACCATCTCTGGAATGAATAATAATAAATTCAATTACGATATTGATACGGTAGACACTGCACACAAACGCGTGGTACGGGTGTGGTAGAATCTCCGAGTAACCACTGCTCCACATTAGCACCAAGGCAGCTAATTCTCGCCAGTTATGACTTTCACGATGAATCTTGATATGGAAAAAAACATTGCAGCCTCGGCCTCGATCTATCGAGATGGGAAGCTACTCATACTTGACGATTATTAAGAATTGGGAAGTCTTGCAGGTGTGAGTGGAGAAGCAGTATTTTCTCCTGGCTGCATAATCATAATTAACATTCCCCTAGAAGCTATCCACTGGCCCCTTTTTACTAAAAGAAAACCCCACTTAAATCCATGTTTTAAGCTTCCCAAATGGCCCGTAGTATCTAGTGGCGGTCTGATGGGCTGCCATAAAATTCCACCAAATACTTAAAAATACAGCTCAGTCTTACCCCTACGCAGGCCTTCGGCTCTTATTAGAAGTTCTGACGAGAGAAGTAAAGTCTTTTGTGTGTTTTAGACTACCTACCCTTTAGTCGTCACTGTCAAAAGCCCATTTATATAACGCCTCAAAATTTCCCCTGGTTCAGCTCTCGCTACTTTCGCTCATTGCCATGTCATGAGATATCGGAGAAGCTTAAGTGTGTTGTAGGAACTAACTTAATTACCTACCTCGTTATCTAGTAGCCTTCTCCGCGTGTGCCCCTAGTACCGTAGATCATCAAGCCAGCAATTGAGAGAACTCTGCTTTCTCTTAAACCTGCAGCAAGGTTTGTCTCTTTATAAGACCATATGCGCTGGGTTTCACCGGTTCCAACAGCCCAATGGCATCCGAGGTATCACAAGTGGCATACCACTTACATTTTAATCTGCTGGACAGATGTTGTAACCTGTGACCTTCTACTGATTTGGCTTTGCGGCTTTGCCCCTCGTCTATTAGTTGAGTCTGAAATTGTAAGGCGATACTGGACTTGTACTTTCACATCCATACTCTCAAGGCAATTCCTTCACCATAAGAACATTTAGCGAACCATGACCACGGTAGTGCAGATTTGTAAATATTCATTAGATCTCATGCATACTCAGTTACTTCAGCCCATCTACTAAGTTTGAGTCAGCTACTCAAACCCTCTTTGTTGGTAGGTTGATCTCTGTGCTCTCAAAAGCTCCGTCCAGGTGACCAGGTCTTTATTTTTATTTTTATTTTTTCAATAGAAGTTACATTTACCATCGGCTCATGATATAATGGATCCTTTTTTTCTTGATCTTCTTATTTGTTCTTCATTGACCTTTATCTATTATTTCATCAATCAAGATATCAAGGAAAACGCATAGACGAACAAGAGCGAGCCCCAAAAGCACAGCTATCATGGTTTTCCGCACAAGACGAGGAAGGGCTGCGAGGATCAATTGAAATTCGAAAGTCCTTAATCAAATTCTCGAGATTTCATGGCTAATTATCTGCGATGAGAAAAAAAAAACCTAAATGATCAGATCGGGGTTCGATCACAGCTGTCAATTCCGAAGAAAAGAAAACTGAGTGACTTTTGGTGAAAAAGGCATGTTAATGAACCAAGATTGAGACAGAATAGAACTTGAACCTATATTATGAAGCTGGGCTACATCTCTAATCATGATGTCTCATTCGGTTCTCTATAATTAGTGAATAACCCATGCTAACTTTCCAGTTTTTTCTTCTTTTGTTTCTTTTTCTTTTTTTTTGGAATGCAGAGTTCGGCTGTCATATGCCCAATTCTCACAGAGGGCCTCGAAGACAATTTCGAAATCCTCGAGGACTAAGATGGTAACACCGCTACCAGTGTAGAGCCTCGCCTTCAGAACCTGACTCTCCAAGGGGGTTTCCTTCAGTACACTACTAATTTACATCGTACCGTGTTCATGGTTAGTTGGTCCATCTTGGTTGCTGTCGTTCACCACTCTCTACCTGAATGATGTATATCCTCTTGCTACTCTTACTTCCACTCCGAATTATCTCATATATGTAAGCTCTTTCAGTTACTCGTTTGCTTCAAAATCTGCAGCGGAATATCCACCCCGACCCTTCGGTATATTTATAATCAACTAACTTCGGTCCCTTTTTTCTATTCTACCCATGAGCCTCCCCCACTTGACTGACCAAGTAATTTCATTTCTATCGGTCTCTAAGTCTGCTGTCGTAACATCTCAAGTCCCGCTCTTTGTAGGTCAGTGAACAGATTCCGAGTGATAAAGCATGACCGCAACTTTTCGCATCAATATTCAAAACTAACTCATCTGCCGCCGCTAGCAATGTCTCACAATCAAACCCCTTCTCTTATACCGTAAAATCTGGTCGTTAGTGAATTGGCCTGGACTAGAGCAGTTTGCAATCGACGAAGTTTCTTAAATTGATGATAGGCCAAATATCTCTTCTTTTCAGGGATTCCCAGAAGCTTAGTTTTCTTAGTACTGAGGATGCTGAAAAGCCCTAGTCCAGGCCAGTTCATTAACGGCCAGATTTTACGGTAGTAGAATCCTAAACTACCCCAGCTTCCAGAAGCTAGGTATAATGAGCATGTTCTTTCCCTAGGGTTAGGGTCCAGTATCGGCTCCGGAAGTACTATTTTCCGCTCCTTGACGTCATCGATCCAAAATATTTTTTGCTATCCCTTGGGCAGAGTGACTCCAATTGCGAACCTTGCCCGAACACTCTAATGCTCAGGCATATCTTGAATTGCTTATGGTAGTACGGTAACCATTGAGAATCGAGAAAAGACCCCTTCAGGCACTTTATCCGGGTATCTCCCGGGTCGGTTTGAGACCTCCTTGATTAAATATAAAATTAAAGATCTCTATGCGTCAATTTTCCTATTCACCCACTGGTAGATGGCAAATTTAGAAACTAATTTTCACAAGCAGCTACAGTAACATACCGGTACAACAGCGTTGATGATCTCAATACAGATTAGGGTGGTTAATTGGTAGCATCGTGTCGGGTGGTATGTCGGGAACACAGATACCCGCAAGAGACCTCAAAATACTCAGTTCTTAACCGTACTGATCTCAGCAGTATCTCGTTGTCCGATATACCTGCCGAAGCGACATACCACCCGACACGATTCTACGCTCCACGACATTAAAACCTTGTGGGTCTGGTCCAAGTTACTCGTACAGTCCCAGTCCTCGCGAAGATAAAATCTCAAGTTTAGGTCTGAATAGTTTACCAACACGTGATTTTTTCTCTGGTAGTCAAGACAGTCAACAACCTTACTAGAGCACTCGGTGGTTCGGAAGCTTTATGTTAGTGTGTAGGTCATAACTTAATGACGATTTACTAACCTCTAACATCCAAACCACCAATACCAATGACGAAAGACCTACTTTCAAGATCCTTATAAAGTCTCCGGTTCGAACAGTAATGTTGTGTCTCCATCGACATCTGAAAACAAATTTAACCTCCCTATTTCTAATCAATTCCCTATAAGTCAACTAGAATCCAAGTAGAATCGTCATGTCCAGCTCAACAGGCAATACCGGTCCAAGGAGCAGATCAAAATATGGTCTCGAGACGGGGGCAAGCGGAACATTGCCGGCTCAAGACCTCGCCGATGGCATTGACGATCCAAGAGAGCCCGAGGGAGAATACCTGAGAGGGGTTCGTGACACACCTATCCTCTCCTGATGTACCAGCACCTCTCTTTACATTAATATATAGCTGATTTTCGGATATAGGCAGCATCGCGCATGTCCAGCGGCCACTATGGAGGCTCGAATCCGCTGAAAGCATTCACTTCAAAAGGTTCTGCCGGTAAGGAATTCAATGGTACGTTTTTTTGGCCAGGAAAATAAAACCCCATCATATGGATTGCATTGACACCTAAGATAGCTGAGGGTTCTGTCGGGTCTGTTCCGCAGAAGGCTGGAGGACCGCTTGACAAGGAAGGGGTTATCGGAAAGGCATCTTCAGGCGAGGGTATTATCGGAGGGACCGTTAATAAGTTGCTAGGAGAGAAAAAGAAATAATCGGCCACATTCCAGCCGTTAGGCGTTATTATTTTTAAAATGTATGAGTAGGAAATTGTGGAGCATATACTATTTAGTGTCGTTCATGTGTTTTATTTAAAAGAGTACGGCTCCGGTAACTGATGACAGTGAAATACGGTAGTCAAATAAATTTTCACTGAACTACGAGATTTCTTCCGGTCAAAAAACCGCTCGGGTAAATTTTAAGGGGACATCTATCGCATGGTATCAGCTGATCTTGTCCTCTTACTTTAACCCTACCCCAAATCGATCTACAACCAGTCATACTCCGTGATTCGGGAAACAACGAAACAACATAAATTAGAGGGGGTCAAAGAAAATCACGTTAACACAATTTTGCACTTCCCCCATTTTCCCCTCTCCTCCGCTAACTTCACACTTTAGCTGAGTGATAAAGCCAGTCGGCTTACTCAGTACCGTGCTCCACTCAGATGATCACCCTATCAAAACACGATAGTCAGACCTACTGTTTCAGAAGTGACAATGCTTCGTTTCCACTTCACAACGAGCTCCCGGCGTATCAAAGACTAAGAAGTCTCTCGCATCATCAAACTATTCTCTGATATGGATGGCGATTGTTAATTGGCTGCTTGCCATCTTATCTAAATTGTTTCGAAATAAAATTAGAGGAGTTCCTATGCACAAGCAGCTTCAAAAAGGCACTACAGGTCCTGTACATGGTGGTAACGTTATCGCAGCCGTCTTGCCTAAAGCGGAGCTCGCCCTACCAGTTGACTTCGCTTCTTGGAAGCACTTAATATTCTTGAATTAACAGCTACTTGAATCGATGATAACCACAATACCTGTAAGTTCCACTTGACGTCACCAGGTATCAATCGATATTTCATCAGTTAAGTCATTATATGTTCCGGTTTCAACCAGTCAAGGTGACCATTCCGCCTTCTAACAAATTTGACCACCATCTCAACAGGTGGTGGGTACTGTGAGGGTTAAAATCTGGCTGCGTATTTTTAGCGCTTTGATAGCTATTTTTACATGATCCAAATGACTGTTAGTGATTGTGTTTTTGTTGAGCTAGAAGATTGGGAGATTGCATAACTTTTGTACATAAGCTTTGGATGTATGGTTGTTGGGTAACTAGATTAGCAAATTGTATGATGAAAGAGCTATGTGAGGTGATGGAAAAGGCGGAAAGGGCGGAAAAGCGGAAGAAAATGGGACAAAAGGAAGCTTTGGAAGAAAAAATTATCGGAAGACAATGGGATAGTTGGTTTTGGAGGATTTCAACATAAATAGTTGGGAAATCAGGATAGATTGGAAGGAGAGCGGAGGATAGAAGAGATTGGTTTTCTTTTTTGGTTTTTTCTTTTGGTACTTGTTATAGATTTTCTACATGAGATTGGTTGAATTGATTTCGATTTTGTTTTCCTTTTACATTGAGAGAGCATCTACTGTGTGTTTGTGTCTTGTTTGTTTGTTGTTCCTACGATTTTTTTGATAAGGCTTGACTATTCTTTCCTTTCTTCCTTTTCCTGTTTTCATTTGATGCTCTGAGCCTGACCCGTCGATATTTGTTTTTTTTTTCAGTACTCCGGCTCTAGCACTGCCCTTACGGAAAAAAAGGCAGGAGACGCTAACAAGATATACATTGTCGGTTTGCTTTTGTTTATCCTTATATCTACACTAGTACATCTATCTATTTACGTAGGGCCGAGGAAACACATTAAGGCCCCAGGATTATCCAATGGCAGTGACACTATCGACGTCTCAGATGTTCGTCTTATGTAGCAAGGCGCGATAGCTCAGGTGTGAGAAATAGTAAGAATAGTGAACTGTGGTAATTTATGTTGGAAATTGGCTTAGCTGCTCACCGTATATCGCAGGACGATCGGAACGCTAGTCAATCGGGCGAAACGTTAGTCAAACATCACCATAATTGCATCATTGACACAGCACACGAAACATTGGTTAAACACCTGGAACGTTGGCCAAACAGATATATCTTTACCATTGATTCGAATGTGTTTTGTGGAGGTATTATGAGACGTTGCCTTGTCTCCTGGCGAGAAAGGAATGGAAGAGTTTTTCTTTGGCACGTGCTTTTATCATTAGTCTAGATGTCTTGATAAGTTCTGTGTATTTCCGTTTGTTTTGTTAAAGTTGTCGCTCTTCGTTATTCTTAAGTTGTTCATCAGTCAATCAGAATAAGTTCTACGATCAATCATCACTACCTGTCACTATCTTTTATTACTCTCTAGTCTTCTAAGTTCTTTGCTTCTGTTATTCCTAGGTATCCTATATACACATCCTATCGGTTTACATTGAAACAATAGACACCTCTAAACCCATTCCGCTGTGTGATAAACCTTATTGCTTAAAAGGTTATGAGCCCGGATAGCCAACCCGAATAACAACCCAAACAACAACTCGAAGAACAGTTATGTCAGCCACTGCCAACGAATCAAACCTGCTGGCCGGCATGGGTGTGAAGGCACTTTCACGTGGAACCGATTACCGAGAATGGAGACTTGTCATTACTGACATCCTCACCGAAAAAGGATATTGGGAAGTAGTATCTGGTTCCTTGCCGTCATACAAGTCTTCATCTGAGTCCAAGAAATCCAAGATAAAAGAGAAGTCTGCTAAAGCAAGAGGCCTATTATGCTGGCTACTCGACAGCAATCACCAAGAACTCTACGCAACTGAATGAGACCCCCACCAGCTATGGGTAAAGCTGGAAAGCCGTTATGCTGGCAAGGATCAAGCCCGCATCTGGTATCTGTGCGGTGAGCTTTCAAAAGTTCAGTATAAGGACGAAACAATAGTTGACTATATCATGAAATTGGAAAAGTTCTTTAATTTGTTAGCTGGCACGGGAGAACGCCAGGCTGAAAAGGATAAGATATACATCCTCCTATCCAACCTACCAACTCTGTACCACCCGTTTTGAACTTCAATCTCTAACAATTCAAACTTCGAAGATGTAACATACGATGACGTATGTGACAAGTTGATCCTGGAACATCAACAGCTCACTGGAGGGCCTAGTAAAGAAACGAGCTTGGTTGGACCAAGTAGTAATGCGTTTTTCACAGTACAAGGTAGCAGAGGAAGATCTGGTAGAAGCCTTGGAGGCTGAGGAAGAGGATACAGACAGAGCTTTCACGGTCAGAGGCATGGGGCTGCATATGGACGACCTAGTTGGACCGGCACCAGGGATGAGTTAGGAACAGTTGACAAAGATAGTTGTCATTACTATAAAGAGAAGAGTCATTGGGTTAAGACCTGCCAGAAGAAACAACAAGAAACAGAAAGAAGAATTCAGACCTCTGCCAACATGGCAAGTACGAGGAACAGCACAGAGACCATTAGAGCCTGGATGGCTGCCACTGACACAACACGATCAATGAAGGATTGGATCCTCGACTCAGGAGCATCACATCATATGAGCTCACAACGACATCTGTTTAACAAATTCCGCGAGCATAAGACTTCTGTGCACATTGCGAACGGTGGAAACATGGAAGCCACCAGTAGAGGAAACGTCTGGCTAATGGTGAAGAATGAAGATGATGTGATCTCCTGCATTAAGCTTCGAGAGGTTCTATATTTCCCTGGACTAGGTCCAAACAACTTGGTATCCGTACAATGTATTCAGCAGGCCGGTGCGATGGTTGTGTTTGGTGGAGCTGCTGGAACGAAAGCAACGATCTGTAATCAGGACGAGATCATTGCCATAGTGGAACTTTGGAATAATGTTTATATTTTGCAGGCGTGTGCGGATAGCCTGACAGCTGATGCCATGATGAATAGCGCAAACACATCAAAGCCAGGAACACTCATGGAGTGGCATAGGTGCCTGGGGCACCTAGGATTTGATGACGTCAAAACTTTATCTAAAAATCATGAAGAGATTAGCATCACAGGTTCCCTAACTAACCCATCCTGTGAAGATTGCCTCGTGGGGAAACAAACCTGAAAGCTAAACTCAGCACCGGCAACTCATTGAGCAACTCAGCCATTAGAGTTGATCCATAGTGACTTGGCTGGGCCAACGCGGACAGCCTCCTTACGTGGCGCACAGTATTTCCTCCTATTTATCGATGACTATACACGATACATGAAGGTATACACGATAAGATCCAAGTCAGAAGTTATCGACAAGTTCCATGAATATAAAGCTCTGGTTGAAAACTATCATGGGATGAGTATCAAAAGATTTAGGAGTGATGGAGGTGGAGAGTATATGAGTAGAGAATTCGACAAACTTCTCCGGGATTGGGGAATCATTCGCAAGAAGACTGCACCATATTCGCCAGAACAAAACGAAGTGAGCGAATGAGCAAATTGAACAATAATTGGAAGGGCGAAGGCAATGCTGCACCAATCTGAATTAGCAGACGAGATGTGGGGAGAAGCAGTACACATAAAAGTTTATCTGAAGAATAGAAGCCCAACGAGTGCACTTGAGAAGGGGATCACGCCACTAGAGACATGGACTGGCGAAACACCCCGATTAATGAAGCTCATACCATTTGGGGCGATTGAGTATAAGCACACACCAAAGGAACTTCGGACTAAGTGGGAGCCGAATGGTGAAAGGTGTACCTTTGTATGGTATGAAGGAAGTAATCAGTACAGGGTACTGATAAAGAGGAAAATTCACATAACCTGCGACCTGGATTTAGTTAAGCAAATACTTACCACAGTTAGAGAGAGGGAGAATACAAGCACAACAGAAGAGAGGTGACTAGTGCAGGTGCTAGGTCTTGGTGACAATGAGATTACCTCACCTACCAATTGCACCCCATCACCACTGATAGAGGAACCGCCGCAGGAATATTTTCCCGTGGAAAATATTGATCTATCGGCAGAAACCCCACCAAGGATGAATACCCCTGGCGAATTTCCTCAAGAGACACCTGAGGGAGCGATTCGACTACGACCAGAACTTCGTTTAAACCCACCCCCTCGGGAACCTGTTTACTTACAAAGACCACAACGTTTGAATGCTGGACAGTTTACCAGTACCCATTTCCATGATGAAAATTATTCTAACTTTGCCATTGAGCGCATGAACAGCACACATAGCCCACCAATACACCATGCACTACTCACCACAAGTCACACCACCGAACCAGCGAGCTATGAAGAAGCAATATCCAGCCCCAATTGTGACGAATGGAAGGAAGCGATAAAAGACAAACTGACATCACAGGCTAAAAACGAAACATGGATAGTCACTGACTTACCAGTTGGTAGGAAGACTGTGAAATGCAAGTGGGTATTTCGAGAGAAGAAGGGAGCAGATGGAGAGACAGTAAGATACAAAGCAAGATTTGTTGCAAAGGGTTTTACACAGCAATACGGTATTGACTACTTAGAAACATACGCACCGGTTGTCAAACTTACCTCATTACGAATCATCCTATCATTGGCCACCTTCCATAACTTCGAGATCCACCAAGGCGATATAAAAAGAGCATATCTGTTAGGCAAATTGAATGATGAAATATACATGGATATTCCCGAAGGAGTCAACAAACTGCAGAAAGAAAAGAAGGTTTGCAAGTTATTAAAAGGCTTATATAGATTAAAGCAATCAGGCCGAATCTGGAATCAGGCCTGGAACTGTTGTCTGATTGGGAAGTGTGGCTTCACCCGATCACAGGAAGACTATGCAGTTTACTATCGAATCGGTCCAAATAATACCCCGCTATGGATACTAATATGGGTAGATGACATTCTCTGGATTGGAAGACCTCAGGATATCTTGAAAGCAAAAGAACAACTCGGAAAGCAATTCCCACTCAAAGACCTTGGACCAGCACACTTCTTTCTTGGGATGAAAATCATATGAAATCCAGCACAACGAAAGATTACTCTACTGCAGGATCAGTACATCGATTTGATAACTACACGCTTCAGATTCCAAGATGCATATACAGTATCAACCCCACTAGAGCTAGGGAGTAAGCTCACTACGATGTGCGAATCTGATAAACAAGAAGACGAAACCCACTACCAAAGCATACTAGGAAGTGTCATGTACCTAATGCTATGCACCTGGCCCGACCTTGCCTTTGCTGTAGGAAGGCTCAGCAAATTCAGTTCAAACCCGAAAACCGAACACATGACCACCACAAAAAGACTCCTTCGATACATAAGCAAAACAAAGAAACATGGTCTACATTTTGGACCATTCACGCCGCAAGGTTCACCAACAGCATTTGTTTTTAGCGACGCTGATTGGGCAGGTGATACCGAAAACCAGTGAAGCACAGGAGCATACGTGTGCACAATAACCGATAGCACAGTAAATTCACAATACACTGCGATCTCCTGGTTGAGCAAGCAGCAGTTGACAGTAGCACTATCCTCCACCGAAGCCGAATACATGGCATTGATGCAAGCCAGCAAAGAAGCCCTCTGGGTTAGAAGATTTCTAACAGAACTAAACACCATCGGAAAGCTTCACAATATAACGAACCCCATTACCATCTTCGCAGACAACCAAGGAAGTATGGCATTGGCCAAGAACCCTGAATTCCACAGTCAAACTAAACACATCAGCATCCAGAAACACTTCATATGAGAAAAGGTGGCAAATAAAGAAATCGTTCTGGAATATCTGCCGACTAGTGACATGATAGCAGACTTGCTCACCAAAGCCCTCCCTCGAGAAAAGGTAGAAAGATTCAGAGAAGCAATGGGTATCTATCCGGGATAACAAGGAATGTGGAGAAGTGACGGAAGCGCGAAGAAGATTGGAGAAGTTTTGAAGCAGTGGGAGATGGAAAAGGATTTTTGTTTTCTATACTTTTTGTTTTGATTCACAAGGTTACTGTTATTGCGGTGGATACAAGTCTCACAGGATATATGGGTTCGCAGAGTGGGAGTGTTGGAAATTGGCTTAGCTGCTCACCGTATATCGCAGGATGATCGGAACACTAGTCAATCGGGCGAAACGTTAGTCAAACATCACCATAATTGCATCGTTGATACAGCACATGAAACATTGGTTAAACACCTGGAATGTTGGCCAAACAGATATATCTTTACCATTGATTTGAATGTGTTTTGTGGAGGTATTATGAGACGTTGCCTTGTCTCCTGGCGAGAAAGGAATGGAAGAGTTTTTCTTTGGCACGTGCTTTTATCATTAGTCTAGATGTCTTGATAAGTTCTGTGTATTTCCGTTTGTTTTGTTAAAGTTGTCGCTCTTCGTTATTCTTAAGTTATTCATCAGTCAATCAGAATAAGTTCTACGATCAATCATCACTACCTGTCGCTATCTTTTATTACTCTCTAGTCTTCTAAGTTCTTTGCTTCTGTTATTCCTAGGTATCCTATATACACATCCTATCGGTTTACGTTGAAACAATAGACAC
Source organism: Choiromyces venosus 120613-1 (assembly GCA_003788595.2). Taxonomy (NCBI): domain Eukaryota; kingdom Fungi; phylum Ascomycota; class Pezizomycetes; order Pezizales; family Tuberaceae; genus Choiromyces; species Choiromyces venosus. The sequence continues at coordinate 170,557 of ML120426.1, read as the reverse complement.
CTCTAAACCCATTCCGCTGTGTGATAAACCTTATTGCTTAAAAATTTACTTTCGTAAAGACTAATCCGATACAAAATCATCAATGACAGGAATGAAAATATCCCAGCTATTTATCAAGGTGTTCTGGAAATGCCTTACCGTAAGAATTCGTGGAATCCACTATCAGATGATCAGCCGGTCAGCCCACGATTAGTTTAGATTGACAGGTTAACAGAATTGCGAATCCCGGTTAATGAGATCCAACACGGCCTGAGGGTTTCTGGAAAGAGCTAGTCCTTCTCAGGAGCTTTTGTCTCTGAATCTTGAGATTGCAGGGTGACGAAGATACTAGCGCAGCCGATAGATATATTAGTCACGTGTCTTATCACCGCAAGCTTCAAAAAAGAACCCTTACCAAAACTTTGCTCATCATTTTCACGTGACTAATATATCTGTCGGCTGCGCTAGTAGTGGATTTCACGAGTTCTTACGGTATACACCACCGGCTTTCCCAGACACCCTTAACGACGAAACAGCTAAACAGAGATCCCCTAAGAAAACATATACGAAGAGCAAGAGGAACAACGAAAGCAACAACTACCAGTTCTAATAGGAGCTGGTGTGGAACAGGAATGTGATCGTGTAGGAAGTATTTGAGAGAGGATAAGCAATCCTCGTATTAACATCATATGAGAACCATATATCGAGTGAGGCACCATGAACCCTCCATTCATCGACTATGCCCAGAACTCCGTAATTTTGACTTCGATACGGACAGCAATATACCAAATTAGAAATCCTCAAAAAAGCCATCACGGCTGATAATTCTTTTACGCAATCTATGGGGATAAATAAGTAGATCGGTGCGTAGGGCTGAACTCTCCATACTCCATTTTCATCCCAAAGATGAATCACCCTTCTGGCCAAATATCAGTAAAAAAAAAAAGAAAATTACTATCAGCATGGGTGCGAGCGGAGTTTAAAGCCGTTATGCTCTCAATCTCGCTCGGATATTATGTCCTAGGTCTGCTGGAGGAGCTCACAAGAGATCAGGGCAATATAAGGGCGAAACACAATGAACAGTACAAAAATCGACTGTGCTCAACGAAAGAGGGTTTACCGCAGGTTGCCTTGCTCTCCACAAATATCATTCGCCCATCACATGCCGGTACAGTACTGTATCTTATTATATGTTACATGGTTGCAAATCTTCAGGGGTTCCGAGAGTAAGTTGCATCAAACTAGGCAGTTGCAAGACCTCGTGGGAACAACCACTCACCCCATCAGATCTCAAACTTTAGTGGTGGTAACCTGTCAGTTGCGTGTAACGAAACACAAGACCGTCACGAGAACGGATATCATTCCTAGTGGTTGCCTCTCAAGATGAAATACCGGTAACAGGAAAAGGAAAGACCGGGTCTGGCCTGCCGGGGTACCCAACTCGATTAACAAAGACAGCCTCCCAGGCCATCCAGACACCCCTGACCCGGACAGCTAAACGCAAATGAGAAACTTTCCAGTGGTTTACTTTGGTGAACCGTGGCAACTGCGCTGATCACCGCTCGTTTCTTCATACAAAGCTCACCAATCAGCATCTGTCTGGGTGGGGGGATGTCCGGATGGCCTGGGAGACTACTCATCCCCTTTCGAGTGACGGGTTGATGGGTTAGGGTTGTTGCTGCAAGCATCCACTAGCGCCATGTAAGACAAGTTGAATTCCCAATGGGGAAAGTTTATTAAAAATCGAGAAAAGTTTTCTCGAGTACGGTTGGCTGAATGTTGGATCTTACAAGTGCGAGGATCAGCGGAACATGGCGCGAACACGATGGGCAATATCCGCTCGGCTGAAGATAAGAAGAGGAAGGGCTAAGGAAATGGCGTATCTCCATCAGGGCTGCACAAATTTCTGGAGGTTCCACGACTCTCGCTTGAAGTTGATGTTGGTTATTATTATACTCGAGTAGATCAGTGGTTGATTGCCGCGCTACAGCCATGGCGGGGTCTTCCGTTGCTACCATGGCGCTAGGTACTAATATGCAGCCTAAATGCAATACTCGTATAGGATTTGCAGTACGATAGGTACAAATATGCATATGTTCGCATCGAACTAATGCTATCCCGTACGTCTTTGAAGGCCTTCTTCGGCCAATGTAGCAACGGGCGTGGACCTGGTAATGAGATGGAAATCAATAGTTGTGATCAATGACGTCAGATATGGTCGATCAACAATTCGTCCAATACATGCTGTTGTCGTGTTAAAACTATATCCAAGCATTATCGTAGTTGGCATAATAAGGCAACATAAAAAGAGCGCTCAGTACTATCACGGCACCCCCAAATTCGCGGCGCCCTCAAATTCGGATTCTGGGTTATGCAGGTTGGGTATTAACCGTACCAGTAAACAACAAGCAATAATTTGTGAGAAAAAGCTTGACGTCACAACTCCGTGAATGAAGTGAATAAGCTTCAACCACTGCAGTCGTGGTGAAATCACTGTGGTGAAATCGGACTAGCAGAATACTACTTGTTGTCTACTGGTACAGTTGGTACCCGAGCTGTGCAGCCCAGAATCCGAATTTGAGGGCGCCGCAAATTTGGGGGTGCCGCGATAGTACTGAGTACTTGGGTATGCCATGCAAAAGAAGCTTTTCTTGGCCTTACTATGCTCGAATCCAAGGCATTTGACAGCATCCCTTATTCTGTGTGCAGATTTCGCGGCTTTTTAGCGCGGTTAATGACATTAAGTTAACCTCAGATCTTTACCAGAGGTATGATAGTATGGCCGGGAAGCTCTTGTTGCGACGTGACCAGTAGAAAACATCTCGACACTTGCCACACTTGATCTATTCCTAATCTCGGAATATTCTAGGGAACTAGGAGGCGACAAATACAGACGAAGGGATAGGATAGACATCCACCCGCTGTGGTTCATGGATTTTCTCTCAAACCTCAATATGACTGATCTCCCTGCGAATGAAACAACTACGCCTCAGCAATACCCGTAATTCCCTGACGTCCCTGACGTCTGCAAACACGTTCCTATCGCGAGTAGGCAGTATCGCATCGACGATTAATCCTACCACAGGACCAGCAATGGTGACACTGTTCAACCTGGTATCGCCCCGACGGGATGCATTACGCGGCCAAATTAAGAAACCGGTTTTAAGCGGCATGGTGGTGAGGAGTCTGAGGAAAGCCCGATGGATTCCATCCCTCTCAGATGGCTATATAATCCCCTCAACGTTCCGCTTTTTTCCATTTCAACCAACACGACGAAAACTCTCGACTACACCAAGCAAGAATCTAAACATTTGATACTTTAAGCTACAGTCCTCTTCAAACCTAAAGCACAATGACAGACCACATCATCCCTAACCACTTCATCATTGTCTTCAAGCCGGAGGTCCCCAAGGCCAGATGTCAAGAGCATTGCCAATGGGCAGCTGAACTTTATACCCAAAGAATTAGCGCTCGCTCAGCCGCCGGCGAAGAGCCTGAGACTTCCGGAATTTCGCACCACTATAGCTTCCCTACGTGGAACGGTTATGCCGGAAGCTTCGATGAATATGTGAGGAATGAGATCGGAAGCAGAGACGAGGTATGCCGAAGAATTCATAACTGCCCTCACACTACTAACCGGAACTATATAGGTCGACTTCATCGAGCCAGACTACAAAGTCTATACCAAAGACTTCATCACTCAAGACGACGTCCCATCATGGGGTCTCGCCCGCATCTCCCACGACGAGAAACTCACCGCCGATACTCGGACTACATACACCTACGACAGCTCCGCCGGAGAAGGAACAAGGGCGTATATCATTGACACCGGCATTCTCGCCGACCACGAGGTTGGCATCTACTCAAACTGTCGGTCTGGTACTTGACTGACACGTATAGGACTTTGGCGGACGTGCAACTTTTGGACACAATGCCGTCGCAGGCTCTTCGGACACCGATAAGAATGGGCACGGGACACACGTTTCTGGCACTATTGGAGGGAGTACATTTGGTGTTGCAAAGAAGACTACGCTCATTGGAGTCAAGGTCTTGGGGGATAATGGACAAGGAAGCAATTCCACCGTCATTGCTGGGCTTCAGTGGGCTGTAGAGCATGCCGAGGCTGATGGTGTTACCAATAAATCTGTAAGTGGCTCGCGTTTATCTTTTTCCATGGAAACTATGCTAATGATATAGGTCGCAAACATGTCACTCGGAGGTCAAAGCTCACGAGCAATGAACGATGCTGTCGCAGCCGTCGTCCGCATGGGCCTCACTGTTTGTGCAGCCGCCGGAAACGAGAATGTATGAAGAATATACCCCCCTCCCCACTCCCCCCCACCACCGTGTACATATCCTAAAACTAACCTCTCTCTCGAAATTCCAGCAACTTGCCGACACCAGCTCTCCGGCTTCAGAGCCTACCGTCATCACAGTTGGAGCTATTGGCGATGGTGATTCCGAGGCTGACTTCTCCAATTTTGGCAAACGTAAGTTCCCCTCTCTTTAATGCCGGCGGTAGATCCCAGTATCTAACAACCACAGTCGTGGACATCCTCGCTCCCGGAATAAACATCACAAGTGCCTGGATTGACGTTCTGGGTGGTACAAGCTTGAACAAAACCCGTACCATCAACGGCACTTCCATGGGTAAGCTTCGACCCTCCCTCCCTCACCCCCCACGACTATAAACTCTAACAAACCTATATAGCAACACCCCATGTCACCGGTCTAGCGGCCTATCTGATCGCCAAAGAAGGCCTCAGTGGATCCACCGCCGTGACCAAAAGGATCAAAGCCCTTGCAGCCAAGAACTCCCGCCAGGTCGCTGTACTCAAGGCCGGCAGTCCCAATCTTATCGCATACAATGGGGCTGCCAGCAGCACGTAGTTAACCTTCCCCCTCTCCCTCTCCCTCTCCCTCTTCTTTTATTCTCATCGTTCACTTTCTTTTGGGGATGGATGTTCACGGGTTTGGGGAGGATGCTATGGGGTAGATAGGTTTTGGGGCTTTTTTTCGCGGTGTGGGTGTTGGGCATAGGGGGGTCACTCGGACCGATTTATTGAATGAATGCATGCATGCATGGAGAAGTAGATGGGAGTTTTATTGTTGGGTGAGCCTTCCATATCTGGTAAGGTATTTGTTGGAACAGTCACTATGATGAGACGACGAGTGATAGACTATGTACATCGGAAGTCGGGTCACTAGCATGTTTGTCTTATATATATAGCGGGCTTCTCCCCCATCTAGTTGTCAATTAAGTCTCGCATCTACAACAATTACTATACTGAAGATTCTAGATGGAATTCCAAGTGATTACTCCATTCTTGTTTCCATAACTGTGATATTTTACGGCCGTAGATCTCTTCCGTGATAAACATGACATTTAGCCTGCCAAACGACTAAACGTGTAAAAACAACTTGGGGTATCGACTCCCAAACCGCGACAATCGCATATTTAGTTGATCCCAGATTTTTAAAAGGAGGGATGAAAAGAAAAAAAGGTCGCACAAAATCACATCATGATAAGCCATCTCGTAAAATGAATCACGATAGCAGAATACGGTAGATTAGCTATACCGAGTATAAAGTAGTCTGATAATATAAAAAACAATAAAACGGTAAATTAGAGCATAGAAACAACTCCAGAACCCAGAAAAAATAACCAATATCAAGAAAAAAAAAACAAAAAACCTGACTGCATAAAAATCTCACGATACCCCCCCCCCCCCTCCAGTCCCCATTACCGCACGCATGAAACCGATTTCCGGAACAACGATACAACCTACAAGTTTTGAATATATTAGAAAGTTGGCACAAAACGCCGTCTCACATGAAATAAAACTAAAAGACTGATTGGAAGGGTATAATAGACTAACAGCAGAATAAATCAAGGGATGTTGAGGACCCGAAATGATTAATGTAGGAAATATTTGCGCCGTGAATGACGCCAGAACTGTCGGAATCGCTGGAAACGGGAGTCGGCGGGGCTTGGTAACTGCGGGGGTGAGATGGGTTGGTGCTCTAATGGTGGTTTTGGAAGTTCTGTATCTGCTGCGGTGGGGTTGGTATCTTGGGTTTCTGGGGGTAGGATCTCCGCACGCTCATTGCCTGAACTAACAGCGTGGGATAATGGCGCTCGGCTTGTATCGTCTGCTGCGGCGGGATTGGCTTTTGGTCTTTCCTGGAGTAAGCGCATCACATCCCCTTTACCGGATCTTTCAGCGTGAGAGAACGGTGTTTGCCCTTCATTATCTGCTGCATCGGCATTGACATCTTGTCTTCCCAGGAGCAACCTCACCACATCCTCACGGCCAGAACCAGCAGCATAGGAGAGCGGTGTTCTCCTTTTAGTATCTGCTGCGTCGACATTGACATCTTGTCTTTCCAGGAGCAACCTCACCACATCCTCACGACTGGAACTAGGAGGGTAGAAGAGCAGTTCTCTCCAATTAATACCTGCTGCGTAGGAGAGCGGTGTTCTCCCTTCATTATCTGCTGCGTCGACATTGACATCTGGTCTTTCCAGGAGCAACCTCACTATATCCTCTGTTCCGTAACCAGAAGACGCGTGGGAGAGCGGTGTTCTCCCTTCATTATCTGCTGCGTCGGCATTGACATTTTGTCTTTCCAGGAGCAACCTCACTACACCCACGTTTCCGAAACCAGAACTAGCAGCGTAGGAGAGCGGTGTTCTCCCTTCATTATCTGGTGCGTCGGCATTGACATCTTGTCTTTCCAGGAGCAACCTAACTATACCCTCTTCTCCGTAACCAGAAGACGCGTAGGAGAGTGGCGTTCTCCCTTTATTATCTGCTGCGTCGACATTGACATTTTGTCTTTCCAGGAGCAACCTCACTACACCCACGTTTCCGAAACGAGAACCAGCAGCGTAGGAGAGCGGTGTTCTCCCTTCATTATCTGCTGCGTCGGCATTGACATCTTGTCTTTCCAGGAGCAACCTCACCACATTCTCACGACCAGAACCAGCAGCGTAGGAGAGCGGTGTTCTCCCTTCATTATCTGGTGCGTCGGCATTGACATCTTGTCTTTCCAGGAGCAACCTCACCACATTCTCACAACCAGAACCAGCAGACAGCAGCGTAGGAGAGCGGTGTTCTCCCTTCATTATCTGCTGCGTCGGCATTGACATCTTGTCTTTCCAGGAGCAACCTCACTACGTCCTCATGACCGGAACGAGCGGCGTGGGAGAGTAATGTTCGGCCATTTTTGTCCGCCGAGTTGTAATCAATACCTTGACATGCGAAGAGAAGCTTGACTATACACGTATTCCATTGTTGTGCAGCATACGAAAGCGCCGTTTGCCCTGAGATGTTTTTCTGATGGGGGTCGAGATCTCGTGAGAGTAGGAACTGCACCATGCTCTCATCCCCGGTGACGATAGCCCAAGATAAGGCCGTTCTGCCTAACATGTCTTCTTGATTCGGCTTGACATCCTTTCTCCCAAGTAGCAATTTCACCACGTTTTTATAGCCCTTGCCAGCGGCACACATCAGTGGAGATAGGGACGAAGCGCGCATATCATGGGGATTTATACCCCTATTTCTGCAGAAAATTAAATTATGCGTTATCCAATGATTACCCGTCAACCAAGCATAATCGGATAACGATAATCTCAATTCTGTGCCTAAATTAGGGCTAACATGATCCCATCCCAGAAGCCATCTCACTACCTCCTCATTTCCCTTTGCCGCAGCCCACAAAAGTGGCGTAGAACCCGAAAAGTCGAGTCCGTTTAGGTCCCAACTTTTCATCTCGCTCAATGGGGCCAGGAGGCCGTCAATCCCCAAATATGCTGCGCCATGGATCCCAGTGAAGCCCACAGGCCCCTTGCTTAAATTGGCTCTAGTCGTCCAGATTTCTTTATCTTCATCTAAGACGATCTTGGCAGATATATGGTACTCATATCGGTCGAGAAGCTGGAGGGCGAGTAATTTGACACTTTCTGTAATATCTCTTTTGGTATGGGCTCCCCAGTAAAGGGATGCATAGTTGAGAAAATGGGCTGTTGGTGGGAGACTGGATGTTGATGGGCGAGTGGAAAGTGCAGGTGATAAATCTTTGATGGAGCGGAAATGGAGATAAGTCAGGCAAACCTCCGCCATCTTTGGATGGGCATTGCCGAAGTGGTCAGGGTGGTCACGGAGATACTCTTGTAGGCTAAAATGCACAAGGCGGACTGTTGATCTAGAGTCAATGTCCACAAGTCCAAGGGAGCATCCTAACAAAGTCTTTATCGCAGGGACCTTTTCAGGATCCAGTTCCTTGTCCCCCATCTCTACTGCAAGGGCCGAGCAGAGTTCATCGACTTTTAATGGACGCTCAGAGTGCACAATCCACATCAACACACCCATACCAAGTGTAGCTTTATTCCCAGTCTGTTCCATTATCCGAGTTAGTGTGGCAGTGTATGCATCTTGTAGACCCAAGCCCTTTTTCATCTTATCCAGCTGCTTCCTTCTCTCATAGATGGTTGCTTGTGCTAGAATTGCGTTGACATTTAAGGAAACCAACAGAAATCTAATTATCAACATGAGTAAATAGCTCAAAGTAAATCTATTCATGAGTCTTCTCCCACATACATATCTGAGATGAGTTCCGGAATACTCTTCATGATAGCTACTCGTAGATCCTCGTCCATTGCCTCGGGCACTGGGTCCTCTTCCAACTTCTTGACAAGATATCTGATGATGTCCTCCGGAGTAGGCTTGATGCGCATACTATTTACCGCTCTAGCAAAGCACCCCTTAATCACATCCTTGACGTATGGCCTTCCAGTGAGGAATAACCGTGTCCTTGGAGATTCCTGCATAATTTGCTTTAAGGATCGCAAAAGCTCTGGCCGATGCTCTATGGGACATTCGTCCAGTGCGTCGATGCAGATAAAGGACCGCCGTAAGGATGTCAGACACTTGATTAGCATTTTAAGGATGTCAGAGAGTTGAAGGCCTCGGCCGTCAAGCTCTTTTTTTGCCCGTTTAAATGCATCCGCTATATCCCCGGGAATCTCATCAAATCCGCTGACAAATTGTTTGAGGAGGGTGCCGAAAATTCGCGTGATGGATTGTTCTTTGTAAGTCTGGAAGTCGCAATAGAAACATGCGACTGCAATGTTATCTCCAGTACTCTGATTCAACAAGGTGTCAACCACCAGAGAGCTATTTTTACCCTTATTTAGCTTTGTTGGCCACATTGGGGGGGGGGTTTAACTCTCCCACCTGATAAATGTCTTTCCGACTCCTGGGTCACCATAATAAAATAAGGTACGGTTAATGGTCCCGTCCTCGCCATTTTTCCATTCCATAAACTCATCCGTCTTCAAAAGCCATTCGCCCACCCCCTCCAGTCGGTTGGTACGAATGTCTTGATGCCTTTCCCGAGGCGCGAGTGGCGACAGCCATTCCAGGATCTGCCTATCGTCGGTGGTTAGTGACACCTCGTAGTTGTTCATCACAGTATTATAACTCTCCGATACATTGCCGCAGTTGATGTTTCCAGAAGATTGCTCGAGTTGATGAGGTGATCGAAACATGTTGCCTAGGGTGTTGTTGGGGAAACTAAGATTGAGGGGTATCAAGAGTTGGTGGAATTAAGTGGGACTGACAACGGGGAAGGCTGAGTATTTTATGCTCTGTTGATTTCACCGCGAGAACCGTCCAATCATCATACCCGTGTCAAGGCAAATCAAAACACACACTACTAAGGCGATTTTTTAAGCATTAGGAATGGCAAAAGGTAAGTGATGTGGTTAAGGTAGAACCAATGCGTCCGCTGGGGCCTAGTTTCGAGCGTAAGGCTGTAACCCACTCCTAGAGTCAGGTAACTCACTTCCGATTACTTTAAAAATGGCCAAGTATGTATGTACGAGGCTGGTGACAAAAATGATGAGTGGAATGGCATGTAACAACCCAAACCTTGCTACTTCACGCTTTCTTCTCAATAGATTCTAAAGCCCCAAGAAAATTGAAAAATTGATAGTATAGTCCCAAATTCTTTCAAATATCTCCCCAAGAGCCTACAGATTTTTAAAGAATTTTTGGCTACTTTGGCATGCCATATTGTAAAGTTGGAGTCGACAAAAGCGCTAAGCCTGACCATTTCCCATACAAAATCATCAAAAAATGCGCCAAGAGCAATGTACCGACCACAGCTCCCTTGATAATTCTTCAGCCAGTTTGGATACAGAGTTCTAAAGGGTCGGAAAATCAAATCTAAGGAATTATCAAACAAAGATGAAGATTCAGTGTCAATTGCTTAACTAGCTCAGTTGTTGGAAGGTTGTGAACATAGCTGTTTGGGGTGGGAAACCCTTAAACTGCTCATCATTTTTGTCGCCAGTCTCGTACAGTACTCGCGGCGAGATTCAGTCCTGAGTCAACGGGCGCAGCCACGATCCCCCGCAAAATTCAACCATCATGATAACCACAATGTCGACTACAATCACAACCACAACTATAATGATAATTAATTAAATCTACTGAAAATACAGGCTACCCATGAAACAACTTTCCTCCCTCCTGCTTATAAAATTCGCGCATTTTCCGTGGTAAAGTAGTAATTGTGTCTCGTGTAGCCACAGTTACCACTTCAGCCCTTTGCGTATCATTGAATTTGCGAGGCCTCCCACTCTTTAGTTTTGGCATTAGGTTCACCATAGGTGTTGGATCAGGTTCACTGTTCTCCTTGTCCTCACAAGCGGCAGTCTCGGAATTCCGAACTACTCCTGGTGCTGTGGGTCTAGGTACGCTGTCTCCTTCTCGATTTCTTGCATTGTGAGAGGTTTCTGGGTCTGAAGCTAGTGTAATGTCATTATAACACCTCGCTTACTAAGGTCTATATATTTGTGTCCCTCCCTCTCTCTAGGTGCACGAGATCTGGTAATAGGACCTTTCATTTTGACTGCAGTATACACTCGAGTGGTTGTGGTTGAAGTTGTGGTTATCGTGATGGTTGAAAGTTGGGGGGAATTGTGGTTGCGCCCGTTGACTCAGGACTTAGACTAATCTCGCCGCGAGTATGGACGTGAACGAATCAACAGCTCGGGTTTCTCGCTTACCAACGGTCATGAGAAAGCAGAAGCAAAACATAAGCCATGTCCATGAGATAATTTCAACAGTTTCGGTCTCCAAAGAGTCGATGCACAGCCGAAGAGTTTATAGGAAGGGGAAAGAGAGGTGAAAAAAAATCATACAAGTCTACACCGATTCTGAAATGTATTACGGAATACTAATATTATCAAGAATAACTTGTCCACATCCAAAGTAAGTGAGGCTGGGCTTCAGTGGGCTGCGGAGCATGCCGAGGCTGATGGTGTTATCAATAAATCTGTAAGTGGCTCGCCTCTATCTTTTTCCATGGAAGCTATGCTAATGATATAGGTCGCAAACATGTCACTCGGAGGCCAAAGCTCACGAGCAATGAACGATGCTGTCGCAGCCATCGTCCGCATGGGCCTCACTGTCTGCGCAGCCGCCGGAAACGAGAATGTATGAAGAATATACCCACCCATCCCCACTCTCACCACCGTATACATATCCTAAAACTAACCTCTCTCTCGAAATTCTAGGAACCCGCCGATACCAGCTCTCCGGCTTCAGAGCCTACCGTCATCACAGTTGGAGCTATTGGCGATGATGATTCCGAGGCTGACTTCTCCAATTGTGGCAAAAGTAAGTTCCCCCCCCAACGCCCGCGGTAGATCCCGGTATCTAACAACCACAGTCGTGGACATCCTCGCTCCCGGAATAAACATCACAAGTGCCTGGATTGACGTCCTGGGTGGCACAAGCTTGAACAAAACCCGTACCATCAACGGCACTTCCATGGGTAAGCTTCGCCCCTCCCTCCCTCACCCCCCAGCACTATAAACTCAAACAAACCCATAAAGCAACACCTCACGTCACCGGTCTAGCAGCCTATCTGATCGCCAAAGAAGGCCTCAGTGGATCCACCGCCGTGACCAAGAGGATCAAAGCCCTTGCAGCCAAGAACTCCCACCAGGCCGCTGGACTCAAGGCCGGCAGTCCCAATCTTATCGCATACAATGGGGCTGCCAGCAGCACGTAATTGACCTTCCCCCTCTCCCTCTCCCTCTTCTTTTATTCTCATCGTTCACTTTCTTTTGGCGATGGATGTTCACGGGTTTGGGGAGGATGTTATGGGGTGGATAGGTTTTAGGGCTTTTTTTCGCGGTGCGGGTGTTGGGCATAGGGGGTCACTCGGGCCGGTTGATTGAATGAATGCATGCATGCATGGAGAGGTGGATGGAAGTTTTATGAGTTGTGGGAATATTACTATACTGAAGATTCTAGATGGAATTCCAAGTAATTACTCCGTTATTGTTTTCATAACTGTGATATTTTACGGCCGTAGATCCCGTGACAAACATATTTAGCTTCCTGCCTGCAAATCATACCCGCAGAGTTTAATCATTGTTGGTCTAAGACTGCACACCCCCGGCCCCCCCACGCCGCTTGGGGTATAAAACAGCCAAACGACCAAACGTGTAAAAACTTGGGGTATCTACTCCCAAACCATGACAATCGCATATTTAGTTGTTTCCAGATTTTTAAAAGGAGAAATGAACAGGAAAAAGAAAATCGCACAAAATCACTATTCATGAAAAGCCATCTTGTAAAATGAATCATGATAGCAGAATACGGTAGATTAGCTATGCCGAGTACGAAGTAGTCTGACAAAATAAAAAACAATAAAACGGTAAAATTAGAGAACAGAAACAATTCCAGAACCCAGAAAAAACGCCCAATATCAAGAAAAAAACAAAACCTGACTACATAAAAATATCACGATACCCCCCCTTCTTCCTCATTACCGCACGCACTAGATCGATTTCCGGAACAACGATACAACCTACACGTTTTAAATATATTAGAAAGCTAGCACAAAACGCCGTCTCATGTGAAATAAAACTAAAACACGGGTTGGAAGGGTATAATAGACTAACAGAAGAATGAATCAAGGGATGTTGAGGACCGGAAATGATCAATGCAGGCAAGGTTTGTGCCGTAAACGGCGCAAGAACTGTCGAAATCGGTGGGGATGGGAGATGGCAGGGCTTGGTAACTCTGGGGGTGAGATGGGTTGGTGCTCCAATGGTGGTTCTGGCGGCTCTGTATCTGCCTCGGTGGGATTGGTATCTTGGGTTTCTGGGGGTAAGATCTCCGCAAGGTCGTTGCCGGAACTAACGGCGTAAGATAACGGCGCTCGGCTTGTATCGTCTGCTGCGGCGGGATTGGCTTTTTGTCTTTCCTGGAGTAAGCGCATCACATCCTCGTTACCGGATATTTCAGCGTGAGAGAACGGCGTTTGCCCTTCATTATCTGCGGAGTGGGGATTGACATCATGTCTTTCCAGGAGCAACCTCACTACACCATCTGTTTCGTAACCAGAAGCCGCGTGGGAGAGCGGTCTTCTCCCTTTATTATCTGTTCCATAACCAGAAGACGCGTGGGAGAGCGGTGTTCTCCCTTGATTATCTCCTGCGTCGGCATTGACATCTTGTCTTTCCAGGAGCAATCTCACTACACCCTCTGTTCCGCAACGAGAAGCCGCGTGGGAGAGCGGAGTTTTCCCTTCATTATCTGCTGCGTCGGCATTGACATCTTGTCTTTCCAGGAGCAACTTCACTACATCCTCTCTACCGTAACCAGAAGCCGCGTGGGAGAGCGGTGTTCTCCCTTTATTATCTGCTGGGCCGGCATTGACATCTCGTCTTTTCAGGAGCAGCCTCACTACACCATCTGTTCCGTAACCAGAAGCCGCGTGGGAGAGTGGTGTTTTCCCTTCATTATCTGCTGCGTCGGCATTGACATCTTGTCTTTCCAGGAGCAACTTCACTACATCCTCTCTACCGTAACCAGAAGCCGCGTGGGAGAGCGGTGTTCTCCCTTTATTATCTCCTGCGTCGGCAATGACATCTTGGCTTTCCAGGAGCAACCTCACCACATCCTCCCGACCAGAACCAACAGCGTAGGAGAACGGCGCTCGCCCTGTATCACCTGCTGCGGCGACATTGACATCTTGTCTTGCCAGGAGCAACCGCACCACATCCTCACTACCAGAACCAGCACCGTAGGAGAGCGGTGTTCTCCCTTCATTATCTGCTGCGCCGGCATTGACATCTCGTCTTTGCAGGAGCAGCCTCACTACACCATCTGTTTCGTAACCAGAAAGCCGCGTGGGAGAGCGGTGTTCTCCCTTTATTATCTGCTGCGTCGGCATTGACATCTTGTCTTTCCAGGAGCAACCTCACCACATCCTCACGACCAGAACGAGCAGCGTAGGAGAGCGGTGTTCTCCCTTCATTATCTGCTGCGCCGGCATTGACATCTCGTCTTTGCAGGAGCAGCCTCACTACACCATCTGTTCCGTAACCAGAAGCCGCGTGGGAGAGCGGTGTTCTCCCTTTATTATCTGCTGCGTCGGCATTGACATCTTGTCTTTCCAGGAGCAACCTCACCACATCCTCACGACCAGAACCAGCAGCGTAGGAGAGCGGTGTTCTCCCTTCATTATCTGCTGCGCCGGCATTGACATCTCGTCTTTGCAGGAGCAGCCTCACTACACCATCTGTTTCGTAACCAGAAGCCGCGTGGGAGAGCGGTGTTCTCCCTTTATTATCTGCTGCGTCGGCATTGACATCTTGTCTTTCCAGGAGCAACCTCACCACATCCTCACGACCAGAACGAGCAGCGTAGGAGAGCGGTGTTCTCCCTTCATTATCTGCTGCGCCGGCATTGACATCTTGTCTTACCAGGAGCAACCTCACCGCATCCTCGCGACTAGAACTAGGAGGGTAGAAGAGCACTTCACTCGAATTACAACCTGCTGCGTAGAAGAGCGGTGTTCTCCCTTTATTATCTGGTGCGTCGGCATTGACATCTTGTCTTTCCAGGAGCAACCTCACTACACCATCTGTTCCGAAACCAGAAGACGCGTGGGAGAGCGGTGTTCTCCCTTTATTATCTGCTGCGCCGACATTGACATCTTGTCTTGCCAGGAGCAACCTCACCACATCCTCACGACCAGAACCAGCACCGTAGGAGAGCGGTGTTCTCCCTTTACTATCTGCTGCGTCGGCATTGACATCTTGTCTTTCCAGGAGCAACCTCACCACCCCCTCACAACCAGAGCCAGCAGCGTAGGAGAGCGGTGTTCTCCCTTTACTATCTACTGCGTCGGCATTGACATCTCGTCTGCCCAGGAACAATTTCACCACATCCTCAGGACGAGAAACAGCAACGTAGCAGGGCTGCCTTCTCCCACCATTACCTGCAACGTAGGAGAGCGGTGTTCTCCCTTCATTATCTGCTGCGTCGGCATGGATATTTTGTCTTTCCAGGAGCAACCTCACTACACCCTCTGTTCCGCAACGAGAAGCCGCGTGGGAGAGCGGGGTTCTCCCTTTATTATCTCCTACGTCGGCATTGACATCTTGTCTTTCCAGGAGCAACCTCACCACCCCGGAACGACCAGAACCAGCAGCGTAGGAGAGCGGTGTTCTCCCTTCATTATCTGCTGCGTCGGGATTGACGCCTTGTCTTCCCAGGAGCAACCTCACAACGTCCTCATGACCGGAACGAGCAGCGTGGGAGAGTAATGTACGGCCAAATTTGTCTGCTGAGTTGGAATCAATACCTTGACAACCGAGGAGAAGTTCGACTATACACGCATTCCCTTGTTGTGCAGCATGTGAAAGCTCCGTCTGGCCTAAGATGTTTTTCCGATGGGTATCAATATCCTCTCGTGAGAGTAGAAACTGCACCATACTCTCTTCCCCGGTGAAGACAGCCCAGGATAAGGCCGTTCTGCCTAACATGTCTCCTTGATTGGGCTTGACATCCTTTCTCTCCAGTAGCAACTTCACCACGTTTTTATAGCCCTTGCCAGCGGCACACATGAGTGGAGATAGGAACGAAGCGTGCATATCAAAGGACGTCATATGCCTATTTCCGAAGCAAATCAAATCACCCACCATCCAAGGCTCACCCGTCAACCGAGCATAATCTAATAACGATAATCTCAATTCTGTGCCTAAATTAGGGCTAACATGATCCCATCCCAGAAGCCATCTTACTACCTCCTCATTTCCCTTCGCCGCAGCCCACAAAAGTGGCGTAGAACCCGAAAAGTCGAGTCCGTTTAGGTCCCAACTTTTCATCTCGCTCAATGGGGCCAAGAGGCCGTCAATCCCCAAATATGCTGCGCCATGGATCCCAGTGAAGCCCACAGGCCCCTTGCTTAAATTGGCTTCAGTCGTCCAGATTTCTTTATCTTCATCTAAGAGGATCTTGGCAGATATATGGTACTCATATCGGTCGAGAAGCTGGAGGGCGAGTAATTTGACACTTTCTGTAATGTTTCTTTTGGTATGAGCCCCCCAGTAGAGGGATGCATAGTTGAGAAAATGAGCTGTAGGTGGGAGAGTGGAAAGTGCAGGTGATAAATCTTTGATGGAGCGGAATTGGAGATAAGTCAGGCAAACCTCCGCTATCTTTGGATGGGCATTGCCGAAGTGGTCAGGGTGGTCACGGAGATACTCTTGTAGGCTGAAATGCACAAGCCGAACTGTTGATCTAGAGTCAATGTCCACAAGTCCAAGGGAGCATCCTAACAAAGTTTGTATCGCAGGGACCTTTTGAGGATCCAGTTCCTCGTCCCCCACCTCTACTGCCAGAGCCGAACAGAGTTCATTGACTTGTAATGGTCGCTCAGAATGCACAATCCACATCAACACACCCATACCAAGTGTAGCTTTATTCCCAGTCTGTTCCATTATCCGAGTTAATGTGGCAGTGTATGCATCTTGTAGACCCAAGCCCTTTTTCATCTTATTCAGCTGCTTCCTTCTCTCGTAGATGGTTGCTTGTGCTAGAATTGCGTTGACATTTAAGGCAACCAACAGAAATCTAGTTAACATGAGTAAATAGCTCAAAGTAAATCTATTCATGAGTCTTCTCCTACATACATATCTGAGATGAGTTCCGGAATACTCTTCATTATATCTACTCGCAGATTCTCGTCCATTGCCTCGGGGTGTGGGTCCATTTCCAACCTCATGACAAGATATCTGATGATGTCCTCTGGAGTAGGCTTGATGCGCATACTATTTACCGGCCCAGCAAAGCACCTCTCAATCCCATCCTTGACGTATGGCCTTCCAGTGAGGAATAACCGTGTCCTTGGAGATTCCTGCATGATTTTCTTTAAGGATCGCAAAATCTCTGGCCGATGCTCTATGGGACATTCGTCCAGCGCGTCGATGCAGATAAAGGACCGCCGTAAGGATGTCAGACACTTGATTAGCATTTTAAGGATGTCAGAGAGTTGAAGGCCTCGGCCGTCAAGCTCTTTTTTTGCCCGTTTAAATGCATCCGCTATATCCCCGGGAATCTCATCAAATCCGCTGACAAATTGTTTGAGGAGGGTGCCGAAAATTCGCGTGATGGATTGTTCTTTGTAAGTCTGGAAGTCGCAATAGAAACATGCGACTGCAATGTTATCTCCAGTACTCTGATTCAACAAGGTGTCAACCACCAGAGAGCTATTTTTACCCTTATTTAGCTTTGTTGGCCACATTGGGGGGGGGGGTTTAACTCTCCCACCTGATAAATGTCTTTCCGACTCCTGGGTCACCATAATAAAATAAGGTACGGTTAATGGTCCCGTCCTCGCCATTTTTCCATTCCATAAACTCATTCGTCTTCAAAAGCCATTCGCCCACCCCCTCCAGTCGGTTGGTACGAATGTCTTGATGCCTTTCCCGAGGCGCGAGTGGCGACAGCCATTCAAGGATCTGCCTATCGTCGGTGGTTAGTGACACCTCGTAGTTGTTCATCACAGTATTATAACTCTCCGATACATTGCCGCAGTTGATGTTTCCAGAAGATTGCTCGAGTTGATGAGGTGATCGAAACATGTTGCCTAGGGTGTTGTTGGGGAAACTAAGATTGAGGGGTATCAAGAGTTGGTGGAACTACGTAAGTGGGACTGACAACGGGGAAGGCTGAGTATTTTATGCTCTGTTGATTTCACTGCGAGAACCATCCAATCATGATACCCGTGTCAAGGCAAATCAAAACACACACTACTAAGCGATTTTTTAAGTATGAGGAATGGCAAAAGGTAAGTGATGTGGTTATGGTAGAACCAATGCGTCCGCTGGAGTCTAATTTCGAGTGTAAGGCTGTAACCCGCTCCTAGAGTCAGGTAACTCATGTTCCGATTACTTTAAAAATGGCCTAGTAAATTATTGTTACGTATCAAAAATAACTGAAAAACTTTTATTAAAACAATGCATGACCCGACTCCACAGCCTACTACCACTAATACAACTAATATTTGGTATACCAGCCCTCTGCCTCTATAACAGCCTGCACTCGATCCACCATAGTTTCTATTAAATTTTGAAAAATCATCCTCAGGATCAAGCCAGGCACACTATTTTGCGATCCGTTTTCGTAAGTTTCGCTCGGCAAACCGCCATTTAACAGTGATGAGTGAGACATTAGCAGTGATTTTCTCCTAAATCACTTCATAAGAGATAAAGCGGTTTGATAAGGCTTCATCGATCATTGCCTGGTCCTGGTCTTGTCTGGTGATATGTGGTTGCCCTCTGCCTTTCCTCTCTTCCCCTCTCGGTCGGTCACCATGATGCATATTCTGCACCGTAGCATGCACGGTCGCTAATGGTATTTGTGTTTTTTTTTGAGATATCTCGATAGGACATATTATTCTCCTGAAGGCTAATAATATGTAATCGCTCATAGGAAGTCAGGTGCATTCCTGGTGTAGGCTTTTTTTTGGAGTTCTTTTAGGAGGCATCGGTAGGGAATGTTCATTGCTATCTCATCTTCCCATCCACAGCTGTTTACTCTGAGGGGTCATTAAAAAAATGGAAAACATAACTGTTGTTTCCATAAAGATTTGTATGGGATCTGCAGAAACAGTCTTCCATTATTTAGTGGACCCCCCGAGTACATGTATTCCGCCAAGCCCCTCACATATCTTATTCTAATAGTGACATGGGTGCGTTCAGTTATTTTCGATACCTAACAATATGTATGGAATCAACGGCTCAGCTTTTTTCTCTTATCAACCGTCATGAGAAAGCAGAAGCAAAACATAAACCATGTCCATGAGATAATTTCAACAGTTTCGGTCTCCAAAGAGTCTGCACAGCCGAAGAGTTTATAGGGAAAAAAAAGAAAAGAAAAAAAATCATACATGTCTACGGTACACCGATTCTGAAATGTATTACGGAATACTATCTGTAGGTTTCACATAATAGAGACTTTGCGGTGGATGTATCCAGACACCCTAGGTGCCAAGAAACAAGGGATTTGGAGCTGGATGCGATTTTCACTTTGCGGTAGACCGTGAGCGGGCTCACGGTCTAGTTGAGCCCCCAAAAAAAAAAACAGCGTTTGTCAAGCTTCACATTTTTCCCAAACGAATAATTGACTTGATTTGCCAACACTCCGTTCACCCAGGCTTGAACTCAAATCCCATGATTTTGATAGATCATACACCTCTGCTTCTCCAGTTCTGATGCTAGGAAAAAAATATTAAAAAGAATCGATATTAAAAATTCTATTGCGGACAGAAGTTGTAGAGGTCAAATTTGTCGAAATTGCTCTTGCTGTGGAGTCAAATCGTTGTCTGGATGTTGTGGGGCTTGGCATGCGTATGCCCAGATAGTCAAAAAAGACTCTGGATGCGTCCACCGCAAAGTCTCTAATATTAAACTATCAAGAATAACTTGTCCACATCCAAAGTACTGGCAGGCGAGGCTGGGCTTCAGTGGGCTGCGGAGCATGCCGAGCCTGATGGTTTTACCAATAAATCTGTAAGTGGCTCGCGTTTAGCTTTTTCCATGGAAGCTGTGCTAATAATATACGGTAGGTTCACGAGCAATGAACGATGCTGTCGCAGCCGTCGTCTGCATGGGCCTCACTATCTGTGCAACCGCCGGAAACGAGAATGTAGAGAAAACCTATTCAATACCTTACCAGCGAATCCCGAGCCCTTCCCTACAAAATATTGTTAGTTATCAAAAATAACCTGCCACCTCCTAGTAGCAATGGGAAATACTTCCATCATAGTCTATATCGGGCATCATGGTAGAGGTTTTTCCGGTTGCTACCTGGAAGTGTTCGCTTATTTTTGATTACCATTAACGTTTTTTTATGCCAGCCAAAGGCAACGTTTGACTTTCGGCCAAGAAAACCACGCTTCGCCTTCTAATTTCGAAAACACAGCCATAAAAAGTTTTAAAAACACGAAAAGTTTTTTAGAAAATAAACTGCATCCAGCCAGGTTTATTGATATTTTTTTTTTTCAATTCTTAAAGGAATATAGGCACAGAAAGAATGTGATGTGTGCGAAGGTCAATTTCTTGGGGCATCAAATGAGGCAATAAACCATGTGTCACTGATCTCTTGGCAGGTAATAACCCTTGCACTTACCTAAAAAGGAAATCCAGCAGTGAATTTTAAGTGGTGCCAGTTAACTAAGTTACCTGAATAATTATTCTTTAGCTATGAAAAAAATCGTCAAAGTTGAAAGTATCCCTGACTTGCTCTCTGTGAATTTTGTTTCATTTTTCTATTTTTTTTTAACCGAGTAAGTCTGGAGTTAAGGCTGGCGTTGTCGTTTATTACTGAATTAGGGTTGAGAGATAAAGGTATTATAGGGAGTGTCTGGGAGTCGCTGGTAGTCTATTGAAAAGGGTTTCCCCGAGAATGTATGAAGAATATACCCCCCTCCCCACTCTCACCACCGTATACATATTCTAAAACTAACCTCTCCCTCGAAATTCCAGCAACTTGCCGACACCAGCTCTCCGGCTTCAGAGCCTACCGTCATCACAGTTGGAACTATTGGCGATGATGATTCCGAGGCTGACCTCTCCAATTATGGCAAACGTAAGTTCCCCTCTCTCTAATGCTAGTGGTAGATCCCAGTATCTAACAACCACAGTCATGGACATCCTCGCTCCCGGAATAAACATCACAAGTGCCTGGATTGACGTTCTGGGTGGTACAAGCTTGAACAAAACCCGTACCATCAACGGCACTTCCATGGGTAAGCTTCGACCCTCCCTCCCTCACCCCCCACGACTATAAACTCTAACAAACCTATATAGCAACACCCCACCTCACCGGCCTAGCAGCTTATCTGATCGCCAAAGAAGGCCTCAGTGGATCCACCGCCGTGACCAAAAGGATCAAAGCCCTTGCAGCCAAGACCTCCCGCCAGGTCGCTGGACTCAAGGCCAGCAGTCCCAATATTATCGCATACAATGGGGCTGCCAGCAGCACGTAATTGACCTTCCCCCCCTCCCTCTCCCTCTCCCTCTTCTCTTATTATCATCGTTCACTCTCTTTTGGCGATGGATGTTCAGGGGTTTGGGGGGATGTTATGGGGTAGATAGGTTTTGGGGCTTTTTTTTCGCAATGCGGGTGTTGGGCATAGGGGGTCACTCGGACCGATTTATTGAATGAATGTATGCATGCATAGAGAAGTGGATGGGAGTTTTATAGTTGTGGGGATATTACTATATTGAAGATTCTAGATGGAATTCCAAGTGATTACTCCGTTATTGTTTCCATAACTGATATTTTACGGCCGTAGATCTCTTCCGTGATAAACATGACATTTAGCCTGCCAAACGACTAAACGTGTAAAAACAACTTGGGGTATCGACTCCCAAACCATGACAATCGCATATTTAGTTGATCCCAGATTTTTAAAAGGAGAGATGAAAAGGAAAAAAAAAAAGAGTCGCACAAAATCACTTATCATGATAAGCCATCTCGTAAAATGAATCACGATAGCAGAATACGGTAGATTAGCTATACCGAGTCCACAGTAGTCTGATAATATAAAAAACAATAAAACGGTAAATTAGAGCATAGAAACAACTCCAGAACCCAGAAAAAATAACCAACATCAAGAAAAAACAAAAAACCTGAATGCCTAAAAATATCACGAAACCCCCCACCTCCTCCGTCCCCATTGCCTCACGCATGAGACCGATTTCCGGAGCAACGATAGAACCTACAAGTTTTGAATATATTAGAAAGCTGGCACAAAACGCCGTCGCACATGAAATAAAACTAAAAGACGGGTTGGAAGGGTATAATAGACTCACAGCAGAATAAGTCAAGGGATGTTGAGGTTCGGAAATGATTAATGCAGGCAAAGTTTGCGCCGTGAATGGCGCCAGAACTGTCGAAATCGCTGGGGACGGGAGACGGCGGGGCTTGGTAACTCTGGGGGTGAGATGGGTTGGTGGTCCAATGGTGGTTCTGGCGGCTCTGCGTCTGCCTCGGTGGGACTGGTATCTTGGGTTTCTGGGGGTAAGATCTCCGCAGGCTCGTTACCGGAACTGATAGCGTGGGATAATGGCGCTCGGCTTGTATCGTCTGCTGCGGCGGGATTGGGTTTTTGTCTTTCCTGGAGTAAGCGCATCACATCCTCGTTACCGGAACTTTCAGCGTGAGAGAACAGTGTTCGCCCTTCATTATCTGCTGCATCGGCATTGACATTTTGTCTTTCCAGGAGCAACCTCACTACACCCACGTTTCCGAAACGAGAACCAGCAGCGTAGGAGAGCGGTGTTCTCCCTTCATTATCTGGTGCGTCGGCATTGACATCTTGTCTTTCCAGGAGCAACCTCACCACATCCTCACGACCAGAACCAGCAGCGTAGGAGAGCGGTGTTCTCCCTTCATTATCTGCTGCGTCGGCATTGACATCTTGTCTTTCCAGGAGCAACCTCACTACACCCTCTGTTCCGTAACCAGAAGCCGCGTGGGAGAGCGGTGTTCTCCCTTCATTATCTGCTGCGTCGGCATTGACATCTTGTCTTTCCAGGAGCAACCTCACCACATTCTCACGACCAGAACCAGCAGCGTAGGAGAGCGGTGTTCTCCCTTCATTATCTGCTGCGTCGGCATTGACATCTTGTCTTTCCAGGAGCAACCTCACCACATTCTCACGAACCAGAACCAGCAGCGTAGGAGAGCGGTGTTCTCCCTTCATTATCTGCTGCGTCGGCATTGACATCTTGTCTTTCCAGGAGCAACCTCACCACATCCTCACGTACCGAAACGAGACCAGCAGCGTAGGAGAGCGGTGTTCTCCCTTCATTATCTGGTGCGTCGGCATTGACATCTTGTCTTTCCAGGAGCAACCTCACCACATTCTCACAACCAGAACCAGAACCAGCAGCGTAGGAGAGCGGTGTTCTCCCTTCATTATCTGCTGCGTCGGCATTGACATCTTGTCTTTCCAGGAGCAACCTCACTGCGTCCTCATGACCGGAACGAGCGGCGTGGGAGAGTAATGTTCGGCCATTTTTGTCCGCCGAGTTGTAATCAATACCTTGACATGCGAAGAGAAGCTTGACTATACACGTATTCCATTGTTGTGCAGCATACGAAAGCGCCGTTTGCCCTGAGATGTTTTTCTGATGGGTGTCGAGATCTCGTGAGAGTAGGAACTGCACCATGCTCTCATCCCCGGTGACGATAGCCCAAGATAAGGCCGTTCTGCCTAACATGTCTTCTTGATTCGGCTTGACATCCTTTCTCCCAAGTAGCAACTTCACCACGTTTTTATAGCCCTTGCCAGCGGCACACATGAGTGGAGATAGGGACGAAGCGCGCATATCATGGGGATTTATACCCCTATTTCTGCAGAAAATTAAATTATGCGTTATCCAATGATTACCCGTCAACCAAGCATAATGGGATAACGATAATCTCAATTCTGTGCCTAAATTAGGGCTAACATGATCCCATCCCAGAAGCCATCTTACTACCTCCTCATTTCCCTTTGCCGCAGCCCACAAAAGTGGCGTAGAACCCGAAAAGTCGAGTCCGTTTAGGTCCCAACTTTTCATCTCGCTCAATGGGGCCAAGAGGCCGTCAATCCCCAAATATGCTGCGCCATGGATCCCAGTGAAGCCCACAGGCCCCTTGCTTAAATTGGCTTCAGTCGTCCAGATTTCTTTATCTTCATCTAAGAGGATCTTGGCAGATATATGGTACTCATATCGGTCGAGAAGCTGGAGGGCGAGTGATTTGACACTTTCTGTAATATCTCTTTTGGTATGGGCCCCCCAGTAAAGGGATGCATAGTTGAGAAAATGGGCTGTTGGTGGGAGACTGGATGTTGGTGGGCGAGTGGAAAGTGCAGGTGATAAATCTTTGATGGAGCGGAATTGGAGATAAGTCAGGCAAACCTCCGCTATCTTTGGATGGGCATTGCCGAAGTGGTCGCGGTGGTCACGGAGATACTCTTGTAGGCTGAAATGCACAAGCCGAACTGTTGATCTAGAGTCAATGTCCACAAGTCCAAGGGAGCATCCTAACAAAGTCTGTATCGCAGGGACCTTTTGAGGATCCAGTTCCTTGTCCCCCATCTCTACTGCAAGGGCCGAGCAGAGTTCATCGACTTTTAACGGACGCTCAGAGTGCACAATCCACATCAACACACCCATACCAAGTGTAGCTTTATTCCCGGTCTGTTCCATTATCCGAGTTAATGTGGCAGTGTATGCATCTTCTAGACCCAAGCCCTTTTTCATCTTATCCAGCTGCTTCCTTCTCTCGTAGATTGTTGCTTGTTCTAGAATTGCGTTGACATTTAAGGAAACCAACAGAAATCTAGTTATCAACATGAGTAAATAGCTCAAAGTAAATTTATTCATGAGTCTTCTCCCACATACATATCTGAGATGAGTTCCGGAATACTCTTCATGATAGCTACTCGTAGATCCTCGTCCATTGCCTCGGGCACTGGGTCCTCTTCCAACTTCTTGACAAGATATCTGATGATGTCCTCTGGAGTAGGCTTGATGCGCATACTATTTACAGCTCCAGCAAAGCACTTCTCAATCCCATCCTTGACGTATGGCCTTCCAGTGAGGAATAACCGTGTCCTTGGAGATTCCTGCATGATTTTCTTTAAGGATCGCAAAAGCTCTGGCCGATGCTTTATTGGACATTCGTCCAGCGCATCGATGCAGATAAAGGACCGCCGTAAGGATGCCAGACACTTGATTAGCATTTTAAGGATGTCAGAGAGTTGAAGGCCTCGCCCGTCAAGTTCTTTTTTTGCCCGTTTAAATGTATTCGCTATATCCCCAGGAATCTGTTCAAATCCGCTTACAAAGTGTTTGAGGAGGGTGCCGAAAATTCGCGTGATGGATTGTTCTTTGTAAGTTTGGAAGTCGCAGTAGAAACATGCGACTGCAATGTTATCTCCAGTCCTCTGATTCAACAAAGCATCAACCACCAGAGAGCTATTTTTACCCTATTTAGCTTCGTTGGCCACATTGGGGGGGTTTTTACTCTCCCACCTTAGAAATGTCTTTCCGACTCCTGGGTCACCATAACAAAATAAGGTCTGGTTAATGGTCCCGTCCTCGCCATTTTTCCATTCCATAAACTTATCCGTCTTCAAAAGCCATTCGCCCACCCCCTTCAGTCGGTTGGTACGAATGTCTTCATGCCTTTCCCGAGGCGCGAGTGGCGACAGCCATTCGAGGATCTGGCGCCTATCGTCGGTGGTTAGTGACACCTCGCAGTTTTTTATCACAGTATTATAACTCTCCGATACATTGCCGCAGTTGATGTTTCCAGAAGATTGCTCGAGTTGATGAGGTGATCGAAACATGTTGCCTAGGGTGTTGTTGGGGAAACTAAGATTGAGGGGTATCAAGAGTTGGCGGAACTAAGTGGGACAGACAACGGGGAAGGCTGAGTATTTTATGCTCTGTTGATTTCACCACGAGAACCGTCCAATCATCATACCCGTGTCAAGGCAAATCAAAACACACACTATGTAAAAGTAACCTCCCAAAGCGTTTCGTGCATGGCCCTATTTACACTAAAAGTATCCATTTTCACCACCCTCTCTCACAACACAAAGCCTATGAGATTCTGCCACAACTTGGCAGTGCATAACTAAGCCCATAGATAACATGGAAAACATTTCGGGATTTCCAAATATTATAAAAGAGTGGAGTAAATGTTGTTTAAGTTGAAGGTATTGGTTGCCATGTACTTTCTTGTATGTCCCCCCAAACAAAAATTTAGGACACTTTCACACAAGTCAGCGCAATCATGAACAAGGAACACAGTTTTGATTCCTTGCACTTCTAACTCTTGGGGATTAAGTGTATACTAATTATCTAGCGGATGGAAGGTTTTGGCGAGTTTTCAAGCGGGTAGCGTTGGGAATTGTCTGTTTGAAAATGCCTATTTTTCGCTAAATTTGGTGTAAAAACCGGTGTCGTGCGAAACGCTTTGTCCTAGTACTTTATGAACGTGAACGAATCAACGGCTCAAGTTTTTCGCTTATCAACCGTCATGAGAAGTCATGAGAAAGCGAAAGCAAAACGTAAACCATGTCCATGAGATAATTTCAACAGTTTCGGTCTCCAAAGAGTCTATGCACAGCCGAAAGGTTTATAGGAAAAAAAAAAAGGAAAAAAAATCATACAAGTCTACACCGATCCTGAAATGTATTACAGAATACTATCTTTAGGTTTCACATAATATTATCAAGAATAACCTGTCCACATTCAAAGTAGGTGAGGTTATTTTCAGTACGTTTTTCCAATATGAAATCGCTTCCATGACTGGAACATGAACATCATAACTCCTAATTCCTCACAACACAACAGGAATTTAGATGAAAGATTCCCCTGTCCTTCCAACAGAGTAACTTATCTGCTACCGGGTATCCGAAGGACGATAACTAGTAATTATGCAAGTAGAGCTTTCATATTATACATTAATCTACACTGCATTTACCCCAACATCACCACTACCACCATTTCATAATGTAAAAGGTTGGCTCAGAGACCCTCACTTAAACCAAGAGATCTACAAATAAACATGCTGAGCTTCAAAGATACAGAAACTTCCTCGAAGACCACAACATCCGAACCACAGACTTCACTTATGTTTTTTCTCTATCATAAGAAACAACCCAACACCCTACGTGGACAACTTATCCACATACGCATCTTGCAAGACCCAAGTCCCATCCGCACTTGAAAGAGATTCAAGCGGTAACTCGCCATCAGCATAATAAATTTTCCCACAGGACTTGATCTTCCAAGCCAGAAGGAAAACAAAAGATAAGCCCTTCATACGACAGCATTAAACATAGACCTAAACCCCGAGTGACCACTCGTGACATTCAACCACTGACACGCGGAATCACCACCACCACCACTTCCTTTCCTCCTTCCCTACTTCCTTCCCCCCCCCTCCTTCTCCCCCTCCCCTCCTCTCACCACCCATCTAGCCCACAACCTCCACCTCCCCGTTTCCCAACAAACAAACTACACCCTCCCCCCACCGCGGAGGAGTAGCACAAACAAACAAAAAAAAAAAAAGAGAGAGAATAAAAAAAATACAAAAATGGCATCGAATTACCACCCATACTTCTACCCCAGCCCCAACGACCCACCAAACTGGCGCGTGGGCACAAAAATCCACCAAGCCGTGGGGGAAACGCTCGAGTACCTGCTCGACACGGCCGAGCTCGCCACGATAATACTCGTGCTCATTATCATAATCCTGTGCATCTCAAAGAATGAGGCCCGACTGGTCCCGATCGTCGGTGCCGTGGCGGTCTGCTTCCACGACTGGACGCTCGTCTTCACGCTCGTTGTTGAAGTCTGCTCAATCCTGCTGGCCATCGGTGGTATCGTGGATATTGTGATTTGGAGGTTCTTCCTGAATGATGCTTGCAGGCTGGTTCGTCGGTGCGGGTGGTATTCCGTCGTGGCGGTGTGTAGGGCTCTCCAACCGATCTTCGAAGCATTATTTTGGTGGTATAGGCTATTGGTGGTGGTTACTCGTCTTCGGGAATGGGTGGAATTTGCTGAGCTGAAAACCAACAGGTTGCTCGAGTTGCCGGAGGTTTACTGGAAGGAATGGGTATCTGACTCGAGGTTTTTTGCCTGGGCGTATACCTTGATTCCATACTTTGGTCGAAAGCCCCCGGAGGCAGAAAAAGGTGATGAGGATGGCGAAGATGATTTAACAGTCACAATTCACGATGTCAAGGCTGACGACCCGATCAAGCCAAAGGTTATCTGTGGAATGCACTGCTCTGGCTCTATAATGATGGACTACGGAACCGCCTCTGCGTCAAACCGCGATCTGCTCTTGCCAGAATCCTACCCCCTTCCCTCCACCAGCGTTCCGGATACTCCCGCAGCCAAAAAAATCCGCGAGGAAGACCCCTTCAAGACCCCCGCCCCGCTCCGAGCTGGAGACCCCGGGTTCCTGGATGCGTACCCTAGCCCCGAAGGCGGGTCTGAGTGGCAACGCGGCGTCAAGTCCTCCGCCGAAAAGGAGAGAGAAAAATGGAAGTCGGCAAGGAAGTTTGTGCCGGAGCCGGTGAAGGAGTACAAGCCCAGCCTTGGATCGGAGCCAGGGTTTCTGGACGCGTATCCGTGTCCTCCTGTCCCGATGCCGAAGCAGCTTGTAGAAGATGTTGAAGACTTCTATGGAAATGTGCGGTTAAATAATGATGAGGTTGCAATTGAAAGCGACAGCTCTGGAGGGGGGACTGGTATGACTATTAATTTAGTTAGGATATAATTGAACATGGATCGCTGATTTGTCTCTATGTAGAGCTCTATGGGGATCATTCCAACCAACGAGCCACGGTTAATAGCCATGGGAATGACACTATGGAGAAGGATATAGATGTGGTCATGGAGAAGAGCTTTGAAAGCTCCGACTCGCTGGACAGTCAGGAAACCATCGAGCCCAACTCAGAAGATAGGCTCACCGAAGCAGGTAGAAGTGCAGCTACTGGATCTGGTGTAGAACTCTATCTAAAAATGGTTAAAGTGCGGGATATACTGGCGAATAATGCGGGTGCAGAGGAAGGTAGCGCTGGCGCAGAAAATAAGGCACCTGCTGAGAGAAGCCAGACCGACAGGGAGATTGCCGGAATATGGGATGGCAGCCAGGAAACCATCAGCCCTGTCGTAGAAGCTCAGACAATCGAATTGGTAGCCAAACCAGCTGCAGTTACTCAGCGGATAGAAGCAAGTCCCGAAACATACGCCTCCCAGCTCCGCACAGAAGCGCAATCGACAATCCAGGCGACGGCCGCCAGAGCCACCAGGCCAGTAGAAGACAATCCTGACGATCATCGATTCGGAGCAGGTTCCAAGAGGATGAAATATTAAGTCCAGCCCTATTAGTTAACTAACAATGCAAGGGACCAAAAACTCCAGATGGATAATGGAAAAAAAAATCGTTTGTTGAAAGTACAGTACCACTTGACAGCATGCAAAAGTCTAGTTATCCAAATGTATCCAACTTCGATAAAGTAGTTAGTCTCAATAAAAGTTTACTAAAACCACCACTATGTCTTTCCCTCTTGACTCTCCCCCTCGCCTTCTCCACCAGCATCTGCCTCTCCACGTTTAATAGCCCTCATCAATTCGTATAACTGTCCAATCTGTTGATCTATCCACCGTCACTGCCATCAGTTACAGAAACTATGCCAACCGGAAGGGCCCACAAACCACTCATCCTCTCCAACTTCCCCTCCTCAAGCTTCCCATCCTTCCACGTCTCGCCTTCGACGGCCTGCGCGTACAATTGCCATTCCTTCAAGAAGCCGATCTGACAAACCCCACAGTTAACCCCACACCCCATCTAAGCAAAACCGCCAAACCAAAGAAAGAAAAGAAAAAAAGGAGCCAAACAATAAACAAAGGATTCTCAACATCCTTATGCCGTCGAAACTCCGCCTTGACGTACTCGTCTCCGAGAACTCGTTTCTATCCCACCCACCACGGACCTCCAAATCAGCCTACCTACCGCCAAAAAAGTAATACCGCGGAGCATACCTCAGGCGATAACTTATGCCTATGAGCGCGCAAAAGCCGGCGGTAAAGCGGGATTGGCGGGAGGAGCGCTGGTGTGGAACGTCAGTCGTTGGTCCGTCCGAGGTGCTGCACTGCACTTGGGTAACGGGGGGTAAAGGGTTATGCACCGAGAGGAGGAGGCTTTTGCACGAATGACCTGGAAATAGTCTCCGAAGCGCGGAGGAGGAGTGTTTGGCGCATTTTGGTGAGTGAGCGGGTGGAGATGGGATCGGTGAGAGTTTGTGCTGCGTGCGGCTCTTGTCGGGTAACGCGAGGTTTGTGAATGTTGGATTGTAGATGGAGTATTATTACCCGGCTTTGACAAGGAGGCTCTTGACAGAACCTCTGCAGAGCCTCACTTTTGTTCCCTTCCTTGGTTCGCGCTCGCTCGCTTCCTCGGTCATCAATCACCCAATCACACTCGCTTGCCCGCCATCGCAAACAAACAAACCACAAACCCATCTACGACCCCCGAGCGCAAAGCATAGAGCACAATTACACAACTGCCCTAGACCAATGTCACCACCACGGTCATCGTCAACCCTCCCATCACCAACGACCCTCCTCCACGCTGGTTTACAAACCGTCTTTCTGGTGTTTTTCCTCTCGACGCGGAACTCGGGGTACATTGTTCTTGGGCTCATTTGTGCAGCAACGTGGGGTGCTGTACGCTGGATGGACGAGATTTCTCGGGTTGAGGGGGAGGCGGAGAGGTTGCGGAGGGAGAGGGTTAGGCGGGAGA
This sequence comes from Choiromyces venosus 120613-1, assembly GCA_003788595.2. Taxonomy (NCBI): domain Eukaryota; kingdom Fungi; phylum Ascomycota; class Pezizomycetes; order Pezizales; family Tuberaceae; genus Choiromyces; species Choiromyces venosus. Next base: position 139,874 of record ML120426.1, on the reverse strand, counting down.
GGGAGGGCTAGTCTACGGAATGGGGGAATGGGGGTGATATGGGATGGGATGGAATATTACAGGATTGTATAATATTGTAATAGCCCTTGCAAGGTAGCGGACTGGTTATTCATTGGTGGGCATAATAATTTGAGTGAGATTCACAACGCTTGTCGTGCTATGATATTAACTCTTAGTAATTAAGTTTTGGGGTGAATCAAGGTGTCATGAGGACTGCTTGAGATTAGTGCCCGTACGGTAGCTGTAGCCTAATCCCGGTCATCAGCCCTCCGCCAACCACACACCAGCAGTGAATTCTTACTACTACTGTAAGAATTTCTCGCGTTAGCCTGGACTCAGCACTCCTAATAGTCTAAGATTGTTACTAGAAATAGTAGCAGTATGTGATAGGTGTAGTCGTTAGCGTGATCAAGCACGATACAAGTTCCCTAAGTGTCAATAAGAAATATACAGTAGGGAGGTAGACCTGATTCTTACGTTCCAAAGTGCAGTACCGTAAGTAAATACCCTACCTAAAGAATCCAACAATCACCACCACACCATCCGAGAATACACCAGATAAACCACCACATCCTACAAAAATCCCACCCCACCCACCCAGTAAACAAACCCCAAATACCTTCTTCCCCAATAACACCGGGAGAAAAAGAAAAAAAAGAAACACAAACCCTCATCGATAAAATACCCCATCACAATACAATAGATTCCACACATACCGATAACGCACCTACATCCGACACAGTACACAACCCCCATCAAGACTCCAACCAACCTCCCCCCCCCCCCCAAGAAACCATTCCTACAGCACAGTACTCTATCCTCTTTACCCGAACTCCAAGAACCTTTTGCAAGCCATAACTTTACTTCCTTCTCCTACTAGCACTCACATCTCAAAAAGAAAACCAAAAAACCGAGTGACATCCCATGTCCACTTCCAGCCACAGCCGCCACTCCAACCCAGCGCTTACCAGCAGAAAAACGACTAGTCTACCCACCTGCCAGCAGCAGCAACCAAGGCTCTAATTACACTACTGTATGAGTCTTGTCTTCCCAAGCCGAGTTCTTGCTCATCACAACCCTACGATTGAAATAAACTTTATCTATCTACGATACGATACGACACAGATAACCATGGTTCGGGAACCGGTTCGGGATTAAGTTTTTGCGGAGCGAGTTTTGAGGTCCGGGTGGTAAATTTAAGTTAGAGGCTGTACTGTGCATTAGAGGAAGTGTGAATCACCAGTGTGTTGTCGGGGGGTTGAGGTAAAATTAGGCTGCGAGATTTTTTTTTTTTATCACAGATTTGTACAAGTCATGAGACGGACGGGTGGAAGCAGTGATCTATGCGGACGGTAGCGGTTATAATTTTTTTTCAATTACTCTTAATATTCGGTTTGTAATTACTTTTTTACTTGTAGTTTCTACAATGGGCACTCAGTCTTTTCGTGAGTCGCGAGGGAAAGGCCTACTCAAGGAGAGTGCTCGGGCAACTTAATCTTGAACACCAACGCCTGCGAGTCCAGATCGAATCCAGACGCGTCTTTGTAGGTATTTTTTCCAAAGTTGTAAGTTCCTGCAGACTGTTAGTCATTTCTTTCTTTCTTTCATACTTTCTTTCCTCAAAGTGGAGAAGGAGCTCACCATCCTGCGTGATAAAGTCGTTGTCACTAACCGTGATGACAAACCACCAGTCATCGTCGCCGATCTTGCCGTCGACCGGCACGATCGCGAGAGATTCCCATTTCTCATTCAGGAGCGCCGCGTCCTGAGCGCCGCCGTTGTGGAGACCGAATTTCGCGAGTTGGGCTGCGTCGTTGATGTCCAGGAATGGGCAGTAGAGGGCTGGCTTGATGTCGCGTTTTAGGACGCCGCTGTTGGGCTTTGTGGTTATGGATGCGTTACGCGAGTCGTATGTGCGACCGTTGATGGATGTCGCATCGGAAATATCGAAGATATCGATTTGACGGTAGTTGGAGAGGGAGACGTCGCTGCCGTGGCCGAAGCCGCTGTCTCGACTGAGAATGAGGAACTGGTCTGAGCCGAGTGAGAGGATTTCAGATTGCGCTGCGGTGCGAGGGTTCGTCTTCTTTGTCGGCTGTGTTGGAGAGAAGGTATGTTAGCCAGGCCTTATTAGGAGTACAGTACACGCGGTTGATGAGGGCAATGATAAGATCCGGGGATTTCGGAGGAATACTTACGTCGTTGAACTGAGGTAGCGGAACAACATATTCCCGGGACAATCGGGCTTTTCCTGGCCCACTGATGTCATACTTGACCATTCTGGCATAGCGGTTTGTAAGTTTGCTAAGTCCGCCCTCCTGTACTGCTGCAGATTGGAGAAGTGCATATAGATTCCTCCCGTTGTCTGAGACAGTGAGACCTTCAAAGCCCTGATTGTTTGATCTTCCAGAGGTAGGGTCAATTGGATCAGGAGTTTGAGCCGGGTCGTAGATTGGTGGGTTGTTGGAAGCAAAACTACAGACTGTCAGTATGCTGATATATACAAGTAGACATGGTAGAGTAATTTGAGGAGCAGGTATACTTCGCAACATCCTGGCGGATTGGAATGAATGCATCTGGGGGTTTAATAGCCTGGACAAGCTTCCCGTCCTTATTGAAACGGTAGATGAACGGGCCGTATTCATCACTGATCCAGAATCCACCATCAGGGCTCGAGGTATCGAGGACCAGTCCCTCAGGGTCTAACGACACGCGAGTACCACCGGGCCCAGCACCACCAAAGCCATCACCGACGAATTTTGCAGCGGGCAAGTTCGGATAACCATCAAAGGGCAGAGATGTGGTAGGATCCAGACCGGAAAAAGGGTTGCCAGCAGGATCGCGGAATAGGGTTGTGTCCAAGTAGGTAAACTTAAGGTTTGGTGGTGACGGAACGGTTGCTAGGGTTGTGTTTAGGGAGATTTTGAATTTGTGAATCCGTGGTTGGTAGGCTGTGGTGCCTTGTGTGTTCCTGTATAAAAATCGTTGTTAGGATGTCTCGATAAGTCCTTACAGTGGACCAAACTTACCATCCGCGATCGGGCAGCATCCATAAAGTGCCCTCGTAGTATCCCTCGCTCAACTTCTTCCATGAAGGACGTTCAATGGCAATGCTGGAACCAAGAGATAGGGTATCATTGTACTTGTCTCTAAAGTTGCTGGGCACGAGACCGTAGCCACTCAATTCTTGGAATGTATAACTCTTGCCATTGCAAACCGTAGTTTTCACTGGAGGATCCCCCCTAGGGTGTAAAGCGGGAACCCTAGCATAGGTGGCTAAGGGCAGCAGAGCCAGGACAAACGAGCGGAAGAAGGCCATCTCGACAAGAGTAGCGCAGTAGAGTGTTAGATACCGTTATGCTACGGTAATTGTCTATTCTAAATACAATTGATGTGGGAATGTTTGTCTTTTTAAGCCTCTATTGCGCCCGTTGGGCTGATGTACTCGGGTGTAAGGGTAAGTGATCGGAACGAAAGTGATTGGTGGATCTTGCTGAAGAAGTCAGAAATCAAGGAAATACTCCCCGGTAACCCTAACCCAGCCTTGAATACCGTATATACGAGATGATGATGCAAAGATGAAGTGGAAAAGATATTGCAGCTCTAGTTAATAAAGCAGAGTACTTGCCACGATATCTACGCTTGTTCAAAGGCCGATAATACACCAACAAACAAGCATCGAACTGACCGACCACCTATTTTACATGAGGCTGAGAAAGAGAAACTTCGCCCCTTCATTACTCAGGATAAGAGAACACAACGATTATGCTACCCCATATTAGAATAGGAAATCATCTACGTTCCGATCACTTTTTTCCTCACATTAAATTTGAACCCTAATTGGTAGCACTCTAAGATCTCGTGATAATAATTGGTCGAAGTAGCGGTTTTCCGATCACTTTCTTCCCCTCCCTAGTACAGCCCAGACGATATGAATGCGATGTTCCATCTGTCCCCTTGAGAAGTTGACAAAACCAGGGGATGAAAACCAAAGATCTTCCGCTTCCCGTCCCCGATTTTGATTATTTCCAATAGTTTTAGAACCATTTGAACCTTTTCACACCAATGTGGGCCCGGAAGGGGTACCGAATATCGCTGGTGGGACGGGTACAACACGAGCTCAGCCTAATAATGCTTGTTGGGTAGAAGAAGCTGGGGCATAAAAGGTAGGTAGATAGGACTGGCGGATTTGGCGTTCTGATGAAGTTGTTTTTGTGATGAGAAATGATGAGAATAGAGTAATGTTAACTTGGGCGGTATTTATCTCAGTTTGTGGCGGGGGAGGATACTGCAGTGCGGGCGGGCACGCGGGGAGGGTAAGGCCGCTCATTCGATTTAGAGTTTCTGTTGCTAGGCACTGGTGATGCCTTAGATTACGGCATTGTAGCCTGTTGAGGCACGACTGCCAAGAGATAAGTGCAACGATATTATCCCATAAGCTGTCGAGACATTCGGTCCATTTTAAAATGTGGAACCCTAACCTATTTGGGGAACTGGGAGCAAATGTACGCGGAATTTCTCGTTTCCATCATGGCCATACTGAGCAGTACAGATTTTGCGGTATTCTGAGCACTACACCACTTGCAAACAACGTGGTTTTTCCCATCACGATTACTCAAATAGGTTAGGGTTCCACATTTTAGGATGAACCGAATGTCTCGACAGCTTATGGGATAACAATTCCAGCAGCCTTGTTTTCTTTGGTCAGATCGCACAGGGAAAAGGGAAAAACCTGCTCCACCAATACAGAACTCCCTGGGCTCTACAATAAACCGGCAGCGGTTTCTGGAATACGCCGGAAGGGCTCAAGAATACTATTACATGATGAGTGTTGCCACGCTGTCCGGATTCTACCGATGTAGGAAAGTTGACGCTTCAAGGATCAGATTGAGATTCCTGGAGGAGCTCGTTCTTCCGAGAACAATTTTACAGAGACTTAACCGTCGGCGGTTCTCTCGAGTCTCCCCACTTAACAGCGAACAAAACATCTCAACTCACCCGATCAACACTGTTTAGACCGCACGAAAAGGCACTGCAAACCGTAAACCGTCACCTTTTGTTCCAGCAGCAGCAGCTTCTGTGGTCAGCCTTTGCTTCCCCTCACTTGGAAAAAAAAAATAATTCTCTTCGCCTGTGCCTTCGACTCTGTGCCGCCAAGAATAAACAGGTGAAATGTCGTGATCTGCTCGGTGCACCCAAAAAAACAAATTAAATCTGGTAATTGCCGGGGTCCTGGCCGTGCTGGCATGACCTGGTGGTGACCATACTTTGTGATTGAAGGGATGTGGAGCCAATCGCAACCTCGGTGATTGGATACCCTTGACAAATGAATAAGCATTTCTCCTAGACACAAAATCCGTCTGCTGACTCCAATCAGGTTACCATAACCACTGTGTTTTACACAGTGGTTACGGTATTTGACCATTCAACTTTTGTGACCTCCAGCCGTGTAGCACGGAAACGCTGAGTCTATGCCTGAGCATCTTAGGAGCTAAAAGCACTTTGCATGCAACCCGAAGTATTATAGGTTGCAGGGTAGATAGATAGCGCTTGTGCCAATCGGGGACTCAATTGTTGACAAAACCCAAGATCGAAAATAGCGAAAAAGGTCGGAAAAAATTCAAATATTTCGCTTCGAACAGGTTCACAATTTCAAGCTCATGTTTCTAATGGAATAGACGATATGGCGAAACTTTCATTCATTTAGTCCTTCGACTCACTGAAGTGTTGTTGTTTTTGTTTTTGGTCTTTCGCTGTCACGGAAGGGGTGGGTGTACGGTACTGTAGGGGGCTGCGCTTTGTCGGAAATAGGTGTTGCCAGTCCGGTTGTTCCAGGGGGGTCCCACACCCACACACCCATTCTTACGAGACTCACCCACCCACACCACCTCAAATCATCACCAAAAAAACCAACCTTTCACCTTCATCCCCCCAAAACCCAGCTTTTCGATCCATCCACCAAGCCCCCTAATTTTGCCTCCCACACCGTAGCCCGGACATAGAGCGCATTCTGATGCAGACTCCATTTTTCCACTTTCCACAGCCAGAAGTTGGATGGTTGGCCCACACCCACCCCCGTTTGCTTTGATGGCAATACTGGCTGTTAACCTGCCCTTCTCCTCCCTTCCTCTTTTCTCCTCTCCTCTCCAACAACCGTCACGATGTATCCCATTACTGCTTGCAAATAGGCTTTACGCTTCAAAAATCAAGAATATCACTTCAACAAACCCCATCATCAAATCTACATTCTTCTGTAAGTTTTCTCGATTTTTTTTCCAACTTTCACGATGCAGGCTCGTCTTGCCTCGACGGTTTGGCCTTCGAGAGGGCGTAACGATGACTTGGCCGAGCCGGCCATCCTCCTCCTTTGCCTTCCACAGTCTTGCTTTCGATCAAGAAAATTAACAACGCACGGGAAGATCACCCTACTGTATTCATCTAGTTCATTCCACCCGCTGCCAACCACGTCGTCCCTCGCCTCCTTCACCCTGTTTTATTAACGCCTTCGTCATTCTGTGAATTCGAATCACTAAACAGCGGTATATACCTTTATATTTTCCTTTAAATATTTATACGAAATGGATTCCCATCCGCCGTCACCTACTTCGCAACCGTCGTCACCGCGGTCGGACACAAGTTCCCACCAGTATTCCGAAGTAGCTACCGAGCCTCTTCCACCCTCTGAGCTGAGGATGTTTAACGAGCACATGACAAGGAGAAAGCACTTTTTGTCCGATTATGAGAGGTACAATCCAATTCAAAATATGCAAGCATTGGCCAATCACGTATTCGACTTGTCAGAAAATGTTCACCGTGTTGGGGACGAAGTTGCTGTATCTCGTCGCATGCTGGACATGGTTGGAAGTCACCAACGCGAGGGAAATCATAACCTACGCATCATTGGTGAGGACGTTATTGGATTGGAAAGAAGGTTTACCGGATTGGAAACAAAGTTTACTGGATTGGAAACAAAGTTTGCTATCTTGGAACGATCGAACGAAGTTTTGAGAGAGGAGATTGGGCAGTTAAGGGGACGTGTTGAGGAGACTCATCGGGAGACCCAGCAGGGTTTCGCGGAGATTAAGGGCATGTTGATGGCCCTCGTGGGAGGGAGTGGAGGGTTGCGGGTTTAGGTGTGTACCTGACATTGATGTCATCTAGAGCGAGCAAGATGCAGGATCTAACAGGGAATATAGCATTGGGACGGCGTTTTTGGCTTGGATTTTTGGTTGCATATATACCACGGCTATTTCATTAAGTTACCTCTTCAGACGATACACCAAAGGTTTTGGAAAGGATTTCCTGCTTTCACATAATATCACCATCGAAAGTCGTACATATGTCCAGTATTTGCTGATATATCTTTCTCTGGCTTTTGCATGGTTACGGTGTTGTGTGCCGGGAATATCATCACCATATACTATTGGAGTCTCTGATTTTTCTGTTTGCTTTTTTGTTTTTCTCTCGTTTGTTGATTTCTTTCTCTCACGGAGAACGTGTTTCCCGCGATCTCTTTACATTCATTCACTCGTTACTCGGGATCGTTGTTGGAAGTGGTTTTGGCGAGAAAGGAGTGGTGGTTCTCGCATTTCTACTTTTTGTTTTTCGTTTTATTTGTTTTTTTCAACCAGGCTGGACTGCTGCTCCGCTAGGTTGGGTTGTATGAGTATTGGGCAGTTATCACTTATTACTTACCGCGTTTAGTTTTTACTTTTTTTTTAAAATTGAGATTTAGCTTACGTGTTTGTCTGGGGACGTGACATATCTAGCAGCAGTGTCTAACGAGGTGATCAAGTGAAATGAGGAGGTGAGTATTGTTTGATTTGATATAAGTGAACCCGATTCCAGCGTTTATTATTTTTGTTTTGAAATATTCGGAGACGTGTCGACTACGATTGTCAGTCCGGCAATATATGCTAATCTATCAACAGCCTTGCTTAAAACCCTTGGGTTGTGAGTGAATGTCGGGGAGTATAGTAACTGTGATTGTAGAATCGTTGTTCGTGAAGTGATGGTATGATTGATATAGGTGTGTCAATCAAGAATTCTCGAAGAAATAAGTGTGCAAAAATCTTATAAGGTCTTCCCCATCCCCTCCCTTCCAATTCCGTCACTTAAGGAGGAAACTGGAAGAATTACCTGCTAAATACTCCCTACTTACCGAAAATAGTACTCCGGGACAGCCTCAAACCCCACTCTTAAACCCCCGCCTCCCCCATCAATAAGAAGCCATTTCTAAATTTTCTAACCCTCTAGGTGTTAAAACCCAATAACTAGGTACCCACAGCATCATCCGCAGCCGGGAAATCCCACCACTCTGGTCCAGCGGGCAGGTGGCAGGGAGGTCTGGTAGGTGTGGTAAAAGATTAAGCTCAATCTGCACCGTCGATCTCCCGCGTTACCTACCTAGCCCTGCCATACCTGAGTCAACCACTAGATCTCGGTAACCGCCCTTCCTTACCCCTCCTTCTCACCCCCACCTCCTCCCTGGATTGGACTACTCAATCATACCTTCCCATAATCCTGAGTGCAAATGGGGTTCTTATAGCCGTGTTTGAACGCAGATTGGAGGTTTGTATGTGCAATGGGATGGTTTTTGGACAGGGTTTGGAAGGGGGTTTCTTGGGATGCTAGGAATGGAATTCGTTGGAAATGGGATTGGTAGATGGGGGGTGGTCTGGTCTGTATGGGGTTGGTTTTGGTTTGGTGGGGGATTGTGTTGTTGTGGAGGTATCGTGTTGTGAAGTTGGCGTCGTGATGGTGGTCGAGCGGGTGTGCCAAGAGTATGGATGACTAATCACACACCCGCCGCCCCAACATTGCGAGAGACGGCCATGGGCCTGCTTCAGCTTCACGATTTGGCACGATAATAAATTTGAGCTAATTATATTGGGAGGGCAGATATCATATATATACCATATCAAATTAACTGAAATTACAGATCCTGATTGCACCAGGGCGGTTCAAGTGTTTTATAGGAGTGCGGTGTCAATCATCAATCTGCAAGAAAAAGTCTGCGATGCGATAAATGTGCCTGGTTTCGCCAGATAAGCTGTTTGAACTACCCTGTAACAGACACCAGCGCGAGAGCGCTGCTGCCTGTATGATAAAGGAAGGGTAATTTAAGGTTGGTTGGGTTGGGTTGAGTGGCGAATGGGTGGGTGAGCGCCCCCCTGCGTCGATCTCCCGCGTTACCGCCTCCAGATCTTTGGTAGCTGGCTAGCTGAGTCAACCCAGATCTCGGTAACTCCCCCCTCCTCACCCTCCTCCATCTCTCGGTCCCAGGGTCACTTCCCGCTCACAGAAATTTACCTTCCTATGGCCTGAGCATACCTGCCCTTCTTACAGCCCTATCCGATCCCGGATTGGAGGTTTGTGTGTTCAATGGGATCGTTTTATCCCAGACTTTGGAAGTCTTTTTCTTCTGATGCTATGAATAGATTTGTTTGAAAATAGGTTTACTGGATTTGGTATCCTCTGATCTATCTGGGATGAGTTTTTGTTTGTCGTGGGATTGAATGGTTATGGAGGTATCGTGTGTTGAAGTTTGCGATGTTGTGGGATTTTGGGGCGGGTGTGCCAAGAGGATGACTAAGCGCCGCCGCCCCCATCTGGGCACTACCGCGGCAGTATCTCAAGACCCCACGATAGTAACTCCAGTTTTGTACGATAGGATTAGAGAATTAGGGAGGGATAGGTTAGCTGGCAGCATATATACCCTACCGAATTAACTGAAATTAAAAATCCGAATGTTAAGGTTATTCAATTGTTGTTCGGGAAAAGCGGTGTCAATTATCAATTTTCGTGAAAGCAGCTGGTGAGATATGAGCTTCTCCAATTTCATGGTGTAAGCGGGAAGGGGGGTAGCGTATAATGAGTAGCTACGCTCAGGGGAGGGGCGTGAGAGCGTTGCTGCCTATAGGGGAAGGGAAATTTAAGGTTGGTAGGGTGGTGGATGTGTTGGCTACCCTGCACGGTAGATCTCCCGCGCTACCACCTCCAGATCTATGGTTGCTAGCTGAGTCAACCCAGATCTCGGTAATTCCCCCTCCTCTACCCCCAAGTCCCATAGACTTGACTTGGGTCACTCCAACTCACGCCCTGCAAACTTCCTACGCCATTACTATTCCTGCCCTTCTAACACCCACATTGGAACCCCGGATTGGCCGTATATATCCTCCTTGACACCGCTTTCCCTCAATCTTTGGAAGTCTTTTTCTTCTGATCCCATGAATAGATTTGCTTGGAAATTGATTTATTGGATTTGGAATCTTTTGGTATATCTAGGATGAGTCTTTGTTTGTCGTGGGATTGAGTGGTTTTGGAGTTACGATGTGTCGAAGTTTGGGGTGTCGGAGGGTTTGGGACGGGTGTGCCAAGAGGATGACTAAGCGCCGGCCGCACTCGACATCCCGGGGGGGTTGAGGTCCTTCCTAAGGGTTCTACTTTCGTTTCTATATGGTGCTATGCCACAATTAACGTCGTATTGAAAAAAATACTTTGGTGGATCACTAGAATTTGATGAGTTAGAGTGTCGGAGGGGAGATTTTTTGATATATTTGGGGAAGTGCGGTGTCAATCATTGGTTTTTGTAAAAGCGGTGAGACGTGGGCTTGTCCAGTTCCGCTGTTTGAAAATGAGGCAAATTACGGTATCTTAATCCTTTGAAAAATTCCAGCCCGGTAGCGTGGTTGCTTACCCGAGAATTGCGGCTCGAGGCTAGATGGTAGGCTTGTAGGGTGGGCGGATGGTGTGTTGGCTGCCATGCACGGTCGATCTCCCGCGTTGCTACCCCCCAGATCTGAATGGCAGCTGAGTCAACCTAGATCTCGGTAACTCCCCCTCCTCTACCCCTAAGTCCCATGGATGGGACTTGGGTCACCGCTACTCACACCCTGCTCAGTTCATATATCTTGACTATATCTGAGCTTCCCACGTCCCCGTTCGAACCGCGGATTGGCCGGATATATCCTTGTTGGCACCGTTTTATCCCAGACTTTGGAAGTACTTTTCTTCTGATCCTCCAAATAGATTTGCTTGGAAATTGATTTACTGGAATTGGTATCTTCTGATATGTCTGGGGTAGCTTTTGTTTGGTGGGAGATTGAGTGGTTGTGAAGTTATGTGGTGTTGAAGTTTGGGATATTGTGGTGTTTGGAGCGGGTGTAGTGAGGTGGATGACTAAGCGCCGCCGGCCCAACGTTGGGGGAGGGAGGAGCGTTTTCTAAGACTTAACTTCACAATGTTGGTTTCTGCAATGTTATTTTCCTGTTATTTTCTGTAACATAGTTGATGGCTTGGTGGATTGTTTGAATTTACCAATTCAGGATAATACAGTATTAAGATAATTCCGCTTTCTCCTTTATGGGGATGCGGTGTCAATCATCAGGTTCCATGAAAGCAGCTGGTGAGATATGAGGTTCTCCAGGTGCAGTGTGAAAAAGTAGAAAATTACCGTATAAAAATCCCTTACAAATGACAGCACGGTAAGGTGGTTGCCTACTTGTGAAGGGCGGTTCGGGATTGGTAGGGTGGTGGGTGTGTTGCCCTGCACGGTCGATCTCCCGCGCTACCACCTCCAGATCTATGGTTGCTTGCTGAGTCAACCCAGATCTCGGTAACTCCCCCTCCTCTACCCCCAAGTCCCGTAGATTTGACTTGGGTCACTCCAACTCACACCCTGCAAGCTTCCTACGCCGTTGCTATTCCTGCCCTTCTAACACCCACATTGGAACCCCGGATTGGCCGTATATATCCTCCTTGACACCGCTTTCCCTCAATCTTTGGAAGTCTTTTTCTTCTGATCCTACAAATAGATTTGCTTGGAAATCGATTTACTGGATTTGGAATCTTTTGGTATATCTGGGATGAGTCTTTGTTTGTCGTGGGATTGAGTGGTTCTGGAGTTACGATGTGTCGAAGTTTGGGGTGTCGGAGGGTTTGGGACGGGTGTGCCAAGAGGATGACTAAGCGCCGGCCGCACTCGACATCCCGGGGGGATTGAGGTCCTTCCTAAGGGTTCTATTTTCGTTTCTATATGGTGCTATGCCACAATTAATGTCGTATTGGGAAAAATACTTCGGTGGGTCACTAGAATTTGATGAGTTAGGGTGTCGGAGGGGAGATTTTTTGATATATTTGGGGAAGTGCGGTGTCAATCATTGGTTTTCGTAAAAGCGGTGAGACGTAAGCTTCTCCAATGCCGCTGTTTGAAAATGAAGCAAATTACGGTATCTTAATCCTTTGAAAAATTCCAGCCCGGTAGCGTGGTTGCTTGCCCGAGAATTGCGGCTCAAGACTGGATGGTAGGCTTGTAGGGTGGGTGGATGGTGTGTTGGCTGCCCTGCACGGTCGATCTCCCGCGTTGCTACCCCCGGATCTATGTGACGGTAGCTGAGTCAACATAAATCTTGGTAGCGCCCCCTCCCACCTCCAGGTCCTATCAATGGGACTTGGGTCACCCAAACCCACACCCTGCTCTCTTCCGGCACCTTGACTATTCCTGCCCTTTCTACATCCCCATTCGAACCCCGAATTGGCCGTACATATACTCCTGAACATCGCTTTCTCTCAAACTTTAGAAGACCTTTTCTTCTGGTCCTATGGGTAGATTTGCTTAAAAATCGATTTACTAGATTTGGAATCTTTTGGTCTATCTAGGGTAGGCTTTTTTTTGCCGTGGGATTAAGTGGTTATGGAGGTATCGTGTGTTGAAGTTTGGGATATCGGAGGGCTTGGAGCGGGTGTGCCAAGAGGATGACTAAGCGCCGGCCGCACTCGACATCCCGGAGGATTGAGGCTCTTTTTAAGGGCTCCTCGGGTTTGGAGTGGGAGTGCCAAGGTGATGACTAAGCGCTCGCCGCACCCGACATCCCGGGAGGATTGAGGCCTTTCCTGGGGAGCTGTTTTCTTTTCTATATTGTACTATCCATTTCATCAACTTTGTATTGAGAAAATGCTTCGGTAGATGACTAGAATTTGCTGAATCAAAGTATGGGAAGGGAGATTTTTCAATAAATTTCTGGAAATAGGGTGTCAATCATCGGTTTTGGTAGAAGGGATGGGATATCAATTTCTTGAGTTTCGCCGGATAACCAAGAATTGAACTACCGTATAAGAATCAATAATAAGTACTGGTGCAAGCGCGAAACTGCCTACACGTGAATGGTAGCTTGAGATTTGGTGAGGTGGAATGGATGGGTGGACAGATGGATGGGCGTTCCCCTGCACCGTCGACCTCCCATGCCATTGCCCTGAAATCTATGGTAACATAGCTGAGTCAACATAGATCTTGGTATATAGCGCCCCCTCCCACTTCCAAGTCCTATCAATGGGACTTGGGTCACCTCCAGCTCACATCCTGACCCCATATAAACCCTAACTATTCCTGGACTTCCTGCAGCTCTATTCGAACTCCGAATTGGCCGTATATATGCTTCTGGACACCAATTTTGTCCAGACTTCGGAAGTTTTTTTCTCCTGATCCTGCGAATAGATTTCTTTGGGAACTTGTTTACCAAATTTGGTATGTTCTGGTCTATCTAGAACAACTTTCCTTTTGTCGTGGGATTGTATCATGGTAGAGTTATCGTGTGTTGAAGTTTGGGATATCGTAGGCTTTGGAGCGGGTATGCCAAGTCGATGACTAAGCGCCGGCCACACTGGCCCCTTGAAGGATTGAGCCTTCCTAAAAGTTTCTTCTTTCTTTTCCATATTGTGCTATGCTACCATTAACTTGTTATTGAAAATCCGTTCGGTAGATTATTGAGTTTTGATGAATTGAAGTATTAGAAGGGAGATTTTTTGATATATTTGGCGGAATGCGGTGTCAATCATCGGGTTTCGTCAAAGCAGCTGGCGGGAGTGTGTCTACTTCCGCTGTGTATCATAATCTTTTACAAATGTTAGTATCATACGGAAATAATGGCTACCTATAGGGGAAGAGCAGTAAAGGGTATGTATAGTGGGTGGATGGTTGGGTGTGCTGGTTCTAATGCACCGTCGATCTCCCGCGCGACCACCTCAAGATCTATGGCAGCTAGCTTAGTTGAGTCAACACAGATCTCGGTAACTCCTCCTCCTCCACCCTCCTGTCATGCATTTGACTTGGGTCACCGCTACTCACGCCCTGGTCCTATCCTACACTCGGACTACTCCTGCCCTTCTTACAGCCCTATTCGAACCCTGAATTGGCCGTATATATCCTCCAGCACGCCGTTTTCGTCCTGGCTTTGGAAGTCTTTTATTCCCAACCCTACCCATGGATTTGTTTAGAAGTAGACTCATTAGATGCAGTATCGTCAGTCTGATACAGATCAAATTTGATTTTGTCGTGGAATTGTGTTATTGTGTTATTGTGAGTTTGTGAAGTTGGGGGTGTCATGGAGTTTGGAGCAGGTGTGCCAAGAGGATGACTAAGCGCCCGCCGCACTCGACATCCCGGGAGGATTGAGGACCTCCCAAGGGTTCTCCTTTCGTTTCTATATTATGTTCTCTCTTTAATTAATTCCTCGTTGATAATTGGCTCGGTAGATCATTTGAATTTGATGAGTTAAAGTATCAGAAGGGTGATTTTTCAATAAATTTCTGGAAATAAGGTGTCAATCATCGGTTTTGGTAGAAAGGATGGGATATGGGTTTCCCCAATTTCCCCGGATAAGCAGGAAGTAGACTACCGTATAATAATCCTTTCAAAACACTAGTACCGAACAATGGCTGCCTATAGGAAAGGAGCTGTTAGAATTTGTGGGATGGATGGCAGGGTTATGTTGAGTTGAGTGGCGGATGGGTGGGCGCCCCTGCACCGTCGATCTCCCTCGTTGTTGCCCTTATATCCATGGTAACATAGCTGACTCAACACAGATCTTGGTAGCACCCCCTCCTCCCCTCCATAACCCTGTGTCCCAGAGTTTGGACTTGGGTCAACTCCAACTCATACCCTGCTCCCTTCCTAACTCTTACTACTCCTCCCCTTCTAACACCTATATTGGAACCCCGGATTGGCCGTATATATGCTTCTGGACACCGATTTCGTCTAGACTTTGGAAGTCTTTTACTCATGATCCTACGAATAAATTTCTTTGGGACTTGGTTTACTAGATGTAGAACCCTCTGATATATTTGGGATAGGTTTTGGTTTGGTGGGGATAGTGTCGTCGTGAAGTTATCGAGTGTTGAAGGTAGGGATATCGTGGGGTTTGGGGCGGGTATGCCAAGAGGGTGACTAAGCGCCCACCGCACTTGACATCCTGGGAGGAGTGAGGCCCTAGATGGCTCTGTTTTCCTTTGTATATTACACTCTCGGTTTCATACATTTCGCTTTGGAAAAAATGCCTCTGTAGGTTATTTGAGTTTGACGAGTTAAAGTACCAGAAGGGAGATTTTTGATATTTTTGGGGAATTGTGGTATCAATCATCGGGTTTAGTGAAAATAATGGTATAGCAATTTCTCCAATTCCCTTTGGTGAGAAAGTAAGAAAATTTCCGTCGAATAATCAGTGATAACTGCAAGAGTAGGGGATATTGCTGCCTACCAGAGAAGACAGCTCAAGATTAGATGGTAGGGTGGGAGGGTGGGCGAATGGTGTGTTGGCTGCCCTGTGCGGGCGATCTCCCACGGTGCTACCCCCAGATCTATGTTACCGTAGCTAAGTCAACCCAGATCTCGGTAACTCCCCCTCCTCTACCCCTCAGTCCCATGGCTTAGACCCGGGTCACCTACAACTCACGCTATTCCACCTTCATACACCCTAACCATTCCCTGTCCTTAAACACTCGAATTTGAACCCCAGATTGGCCGTATACATGCCCCAGAACACCGTTTTCTCCCAAACTTTGGAAGTCTTTTGTTGCTCTTCCTACGAATGGATTTGTCTGGAAATGTACTTACTAAATTTGGTATCTTCTAACCTATCTATATCAGGTCTTGGTTTGCCGTGGGATTGTGTTATAGTGAAGTTATGAGGTGTTGAAGTTGGGGTTGTTGTGGTGTTTGGGCGGGAGTGCCAAGAGAATGACTAAGCGCTGGCGGGCGAGGACACCGGGGGAGTTGGGCTCCCCGAAATTACGGGTTGCACATTTTCCGCCCTTACACTCGTGCTCTCCTCAATTACCTTTACATCCGTGGATGGCTCGGTAATTTACCGGGGGATGCGAATTCATGAATAGAGGCAATTCATTATTCCCCGAAATCCAGCGTCAATCATCATTGACGTGGGAAGAAGGGAGAAAGGAAGTTAAGCTTAGGATACGTTTTCCATATCCCTGAGATAAAGAAGAGGGCTTGAGGGGTTAGTAATCAAGTGACCCCTTTTCTGTTTCCGAATCCCTTGCCAGCCCTTTACTTGCTATTCTTACACGAAGGGTGCCCTAGGGCACAACCTTGTCATCGAAACCCGCTCCATAGCTGTGTTAGAATAATCGACAAGTTTGGGCTTCAGGGGTGTTGAATACCCATATTATTGACGGGACAGGATTCTGACATCACATGGCAACCGCTGGCATCTGGGTGTGGCTGTTCAGAGAGGGCCGTTTAAGGTTTGACAGGTGAGGAGGGTGGTTGCCCTGCTTGGTAGATCTCCCGCGCGTTGCACACTAGATCTTGCTGTCAACGTAGGTCTTGGTAGTGCCCCCCCTCCAACTTTAGGTCCAAAGCTAGGTCCCACGAATTGGACCTAGCTCTCTCCATACGCATGCCATTCCTCCATCTTACATCCGCACTAGCTGAAGCCTTTTCACACACGCCCCGCGACCGAGGACTGGCTGTTTATGCAGTTGAGGGTACAGTTTGAGCTCAGACTTTGAGAGGCATTTATTTCACTTTCCATGAATCGATTTCCTCGTAAATACTCTTATAAGATTTGCAGCCAACTGAATTTTTTGGATAAATTTATTTCGTGTTCTGTTATTTTGTGGTTGAGCTGTTACATCCCGTCGAATCCCAGAGTCTTTGGTGCCCAGCTCGCCATGCATCAATCTGATATTTAGCGCCAAGAGTGTAGATGACTAAGCCCAACTCCACAGTGACACCCAAGCCCTTTCTGTCTCAGATTCAACCCGTAACTTATCCCTCCCACCCCCGCATGTTCCATCCCCGCTGCATTATCGCCTTTCCTCACCTTCTCCGCAGCACACTAGTGGTATCTCGGAAGCTACACACAATGCAGAAAATTCCCCCTGCGACCTTGCTAGAGTCTGAGGAGTATAGCATCACTGGTTCTTGATTCACCTTCATCCGTATATTGCCATGACCTATCAATTTCTAACAAAATTATCTAGGCGGCATCAAAATAATTGACAGATGGTTCCGTACGACTCTTGACTATTCTAATCCAGCAGCGGGCGAGATTGCAATATTCGCTAGAAACGCCCAGCCGAATAAAAAGGGAAATGGTGATTGTGGGGCGGGGTTGCCGTATAGTGGGTTGTTCCAGTTCCAGCTTCTTGGCGAGCGGCAGCGGAGCCCGACTTACTAACGAAATGTCTGAACAGTTCTATACTTACAAGGTTTGTCCATTATTCTGTCATCTACCCGCATTACTCAATCAGCGTCGCTAAAATTAATGCTAAAAAAATAAACAGGTGGTCCTGGTTTTGAATGTGGTCCGCCGGAAAATCACCCATTGACAAATTTCCTTTTCGATAAGGGGTATCAAGTCCTGTACCTTGACCAGCGCGGAACGGGAATGAGCACACCTATATCCGCCCGCATGCTCGAAGATAATGGCGGAAGGAAGCGGAGTGTGGAGGAACAGGCGAAGTTTGTGAAGTTGTTTAGGGCCGATAATATTGGTTCGTTTTATGTCACCTGTTTGTTCAATTGGATGGGGCTGATGGGGCGAGATGGATAGTTAGGGACTGTGAGGCAGTTCGTCTTGCACTTCTTGGTCGGAAAGAGAAAGAGGAGGACAGGAAATGGGGTGTTGTCGGACAGAGTTTTGGTGGTTTCTGCGCAGTTACGTATCTGTCGATTCAGTAAGTTGGGTACTAATAAGCCCTGACCACTTTTTGGAGTTGGCTGATGGGGTTGTTTGAAGCTCTGAGGGGTTGAGAGAGGGTATGTACGAATCTTCTATCGCGGTAACCAATTTTGCAATAGTGTGCTAAACTGACGAGTTATAGTCTTCACAACAGGCGGAATGCCACCACTTGTGAACAACCCAGACGAGGTATACAAACCCCTGTGGCAAAAGGTCAAGCAGAGAAATCAGGTTTACTACCAAAAGTATCCACTTGATGTTGAGCGGGTTAGGGATATTTTGATTCATTTGTCAAAGGAAGATGTGCGGGTTCCCAACGGTGGACGTCTTACCTCAAGGAGATTTTTAGGGCTTGGGCTGGCTTTTGGTGGTCATGGTGGGTCCTCTTTGCACTTGGTTGAAATTTGCTGACAAGTGTATGTTAGGCGGGATTGATAGTGTGCATCGTAAGTACCTACGTCTATTGTGAATTAAGGATAGTGGATTGATAATTAGTAGATATCGTACAACGCGCACATACCGACCTAAATGTTCTCGGCCATCTTTCGTACAAAGTTCTTCAATCCATTGAGGGGAACCAAAGCTTTGACGGAAACATCTTGTACGCCCTTGTTCACGAGCCGATATATTGCCAACAGTAAACTCATCCTCCCTACCGCTTTAGAATTGACTAATAATTCGTACAGCCACTCCGCGAACTGGTCCGCGTTACGCACAAAGCCAGATGATAAAGAATTCTATTGGAAACAAAGCCTGGACTGCGACAATAAGGATCAACCAATATACTTCACTGGCGAAATGGTTTTCCCCCCTTTGCTCTTTCCATTTATCCACTCGCAAGTACTTACATCAGTAGATCTTCCCCTGGGCCTTTGAAGACTATGGGGAGCTCACAAAGCTCAAAGGCGTAGCCGAAGTGCTTGCGAAAGATGCGGAATGGCCATCCCTTTACAACGAAGATGTACTTGCAGAGAACGAAGTGCCAGTTTATGCAGCGACGTACATGGAGGATATGTACGTTGACTACACACATGCGCGTAGGACAGCGGGAAAGATTCGTGGGGCAAAAGAATTTGTGTCAAACACTTTGATGCATAACGCTGTTAGGGCTAAGACTGAAGCGGTTATGGGAGAGCTGTGGAGGTTGAGGTCCGGAGAGGTTGACTAGATTAGACTGAGGGCGCAAAGTTTTCATCTGGCAGAGGTTTGATTGTAAGGGCGATTAGATACTTGCTCGCACAATAAGAGACTACTGCGCTTTGCTCATTTCTAAGTTGAATCAGGAGTAAAAGGCTGATACTAAAATATGAGGATGCGGATTTTCGTGTTTAGGGGCCAAAGTAAAGTGACGCAATCATATCTTATCACTCGGTATGGCTTTCAAGTGCATGATTCTGTCGGCATGACGCTGTCTTGACCACTTTAAACAGAACCCCATGGCGTGTGTTTCCTGGTCAAAAGAGCTGGATTGCCAAAGTCCTCGTATGTACTGGAGTAGAAGGAAACCGTGGAAACTATTTCCGATCACCAACACGATTCTCCCATCACATCATCACGCACATCTACTATCTATATTGTTACCGAAGCCCCCGCATACCCAGCTTACAAATACATCCCAACAGGCCACTCCATGAATCCATGAACATGCGATTTGCTGTGCTTAACTTGGCCCTGAAGGGGAATAGGGGTTGAATTAGTATTATTATTAGTATTGGAGCTTCCGAACCTCTAAACTCAACGAGTTCTGCAGAATAAAGTTGAAGCCATGACCAGGGCACTGCTCAGCTTCATAGTCGCGCCTTTGGTCCCTCCTTGCTCGCATTCTGCACAACACAAGGAACGAATGTGCAAACGTACTTGTATCTGCTCATGTATTGAATGAAGCGCAGGTTAAAGGAAACACTTGACAGGATATAAACTTGCACCATATGCAAGAGATAAGGCCCTTTAATACCTATAATTCCCGTAATAAGATAACATTAGCACCCATAACTGTAAAAAGATCATTGAAATGATTGAACAAACAAAAAAAGCACTTGTATCGGAGTTAATGCCAACCGCCGCTCATGCTCGCCCAGAGCACGTGATAGCTCAAAAACTAACAATATGTTGAAGCTCGCTGACTAAAGCCCTCCCTCGCCTGATACTATCTACCTGCTTAGATAAGCAAGCTCGTCTAACAGACCCTGAAGTAGACTTCGGAGCGTGGGCCCCCGGGTGCAGTGCAGTGGAGGGTTTGAGCAGAACCCTAGGTAGTCTTAACACAAGTTAATGGCAGGGCTTGACGGCCTGGTTGATCCCACCCGGTCGAGATGTAAAATGGTTGAATTTGGACCTGGAATTGAGGGCCCTAGATGACAGCTTCAAACATAATCTTATCCCTTCGAGAGGATGTGGTTTTGTAGCCATGCTTCTCGAGAACTGTTTTAACGAGAGTGGTTTCAAAATACTTGACAGTTGGCCACAGTATGACCTCATGAAGGCGCTCGGTTGAAGAAAAACATCATTTTTCAAGAGCCTCATGGGCTCTGGATGTAAGTGATAACCCTAAGCCACACTACCGATAACTCACACCCTGGTCTGAATGCGCAAATCCTCCACTATTGTTTGATTTTCTTAGCCGTCGATAACTCTAGAGATACAAGTTACGGTGTTCCCCCATACCGGTACAATGGTAGATCATGAATTGATGTTACAGAGCAGGGTTGTTGATGATTTTAGACAAGAGCAATGGAACAAGCAACCCATTACCCTTTCAATGCAAAACCCACCACAACTCTGCCAGAGTCAAATAAGAGTTGATTTCGGTATGTTGAGATAGGTATTGCCTATTTTATGAACCGATTCTTTTCTCTTTAAGTCTACCAATATTGGATAAAACAGGCATTTCTTCATGCGAACAGTATCTTGGTGTGCTATTCGGCGTGGGGTGCTCTTTTACTGCTGTACCATCTATTCATGATTTACCCTTGTACCTTGGAAATACCGTAAGAGCTCGAATAAACGGACCTTGTGCTAGGACGCTGGAGTTGCCTCTCCTAGTAAGGTCGGACATTTTTTTCTTTTTTATTTGTTTCGGGAAGCAGGTTTTTTGCTGTTTTTTCTCCCCTTAATCCAAAGAGGGAAATTCTAGACGTCTTAGCATGAGGTTCAATTATTCCAGTTACGGTAACGTCGATAATGACAACCAGGAGCAGAGCAATCACTTCCACACAAAAATTCGCCTATTGATGGCCTTCCATACTGGCCTGCCAATTCTCCTGATCTTAATGAGATTGAACCAATTTGGCGATACCTCAAAGATCGACTTGCCAAATACCCTTGTCTAAATGGTCAATCACTATCCGAAATTGAGCGATACAAAAGAATCATTAAAGATGAGTGGGATGCCATGCTACAAGATGTTATCGACCATCATTGCCGCAAATTTCATACAAATCTTAGGCAGCTTAAGGAGAATGGTAGAAAAAACACCTTCAATGCCTAATGAAATTCTCTTCTTTTGGTTTTTTTTATATCTTTTCATTTCATAATCACAGCTACCTGTATATGTCTGTAATCCACTTGCTTTCTACTGTTTCCTGAATGAAATCTATTGTTACGTGAATAGATTCTCCTTCATTACCCTTCTCTAATCGCCGGAGGTAAATCCAGGCTCCCTACCAGTGGTGCAACAACTCGGGTTTAAGGCATCCCGAAATTCGCCGCATGAAAGGTAAACCCTCTTGACGCGGAGCCCCGCTTTCGGCTCCCGGCGTTTTTCTTGGCAAAGACGCGCGAGTACAAGCTTATATAAGCGAGCTGACCGTGAGACCTTGATGCAACTGAAGAGTCATAAACCGGATAGCTGTTCCATCTTACAGCTCTATCAAACTCCGGCCTAAGTCTCAATTTCAAACACCCCGAACCATACCATAACACCTCCGATCAACCTACCGGTATTATCATACCTAACAACTTGATAAATTAAATTGCGAAACAAACGCGGGTCTTCCATACCGGGATTGCACGATACAACTCAGCATCCACGGACTCGCAACACTTCTATACGGTTACAAGAGGCGAGAAATGGATCCAGCGTTACACAGGAGACGTGTAGACGTCGAGCTGGCAGATAAAAAAGGCCAAACACCGCTTTTGTGGGCCACCCGCGGGGGGCATAAAGAAGTTGTTAGGCTGCTACTAGAACGGTCGGATGTCAGCGCGGCCACCCAAGATAGATATGGCCGAACAGGGCTTTTTTGGGCAGCCTACGAGGGGAATGCAGAAATTGCCAGGCTGCTACTACAGCGATCAGATGTCAGCGCGGCCACCCAAGATAGAGATGGCCGACCACCGCTTTTTTGGGCAGCCGTAGGGGGGCATGAAGAAATTGCCAGGCTGCTACTAGAACGATCAGATGTCAGCGCGGCCACCCAAGATAGAGATGGCCGAACACCGCTTTCGCAGGCCTGTTACCTAGGCCACGAGGGACTCGTGAAGTTGCTATTAGAACGGAAAGAGGTCAACCCTAATAGCGCAGACACTTCCTACGGAGAATCATGCCTCATGATTGCTGTTTCGGGTGATAAGAAGGGGGTGGTGAAGTTGCTGCTGGAACGGAAAGATGTCGACCCCAACAAACCCCGAAATGACGGAATAACACCACTCATCTTGGCTGCGAAGGAAGGGTATGAGGAAATAGTGAAGCTACTTCTGGAACGAGGAGATATCAGCCCCGACATGGCAGGCGAGGGCTACCGAACACCTCTCTGGTGGGCTGCTATAGGGGGGCACGAGGGAATAGTGAAATTGCTTCTGGGCCGGAAAGAAGTCAACCCCGATAGGCCAGACTGTCATGGTGAAACACCGCTGTTGTGCGCTGCATCCACCGGGCACGAGTCAGTGGTCAAACTACTCTTGGAACGCGAAGAAGTCAACCCCGATAGGCCAGACTGTTATGGTAAAACACCGCTGTCGTACGCTGCATCCACCGGGCACGAGTCAGTGGTCAAACTACTCTTGGAACGCGAAGAAGTCAACCCCGATAGGCCAGACTGTCATGGTAAAACACCGCTGTCGTACGCTGCATCCACCGGGCACGAATCAGTGGTCAAACTACTGTTGGAACGCAAAGAAGTCAACCCACACAGGCCGGACAGAAAGAGTCAAACACCCCTCTCGTTAGCTGCTGAGGCAGGCCAAGAAGCAATTGTGAAGCTCATATCGGAGCTGCAAGATATCAACCCCAAAAGGTCTGTCAACAGTTATGAGATATAACCCCTCTTATGCGTTTGGGACAGGGCTGAGGGCATTACGGAGAGGTGAACCCGGTGCAAGTCTGCAAAGCTCAACCCTTAGATCGATTCAAAATCCATGGGCTTTACTGTTACTGTCTTTCTTACCTTCTTTGACCGGGTATGTTCTACTATCCCCCGCATTCCTCGCTGCGCTCTATGTTCTGACTTTAACGCCTGTCTCTGTTATCTTTTTAAAACTCTGTAGCGTTTTGAAGTTCTGAACTGTCTTATCAGCACCGCTTGCTTCCTCCCTCTTTATTTCCCTCCCTTTGCTTCCCCCCTTGGGTTAATCCTCAATCCCACTCCCAAATTTTCCAGCCATCTATCATAACCTTTCGTCTCTTGGAGTATTAGCACATGTACAATTATCCACAAACTTTCCGATATTCAATGATGTTACCTGGTCAATTAGACTAGTTGGTTTCTCATCTCGGCATTTGGCATAATAGATGCAGGAACCTTTTGTTTTTCCTATTTCTTTCTTTCTTTTTTTTTTTTTTTTACTTCCGAACTTCAAATTTTCGTTGCTTTTGTCTTCACTATCGTTTCGGTTACCTTTCACATCATATATTCTCCTTTTCATGTATCGTACAGTATTATGACTTTTTTTTCTACGTTTTGGATTCTCTTTTTGGCTTTCTTCGTTTGTTATTACGCATGAATGGATAGTATTTGTAGTAAAATGAAAAAATATCTCGATAAGTAAAGTTCGCAGGAAAAGCCAATTTGGTAGAGTACGAAAGATGCAAGTTACTGAGTGAAAAAAGTGTACCTCAATTTCTCGTTATTTTTGTTAAGATGCTGTGCATCTCTCTCTTATACTAAGTATCTGGTGATCCCATAACTATCGCACTCGGTCCGGTCGGCTGCGTCGGTACCACCCAATACCGCTCGGTCCGAACCACCCTCTTCGGCCCATTCCACCTTCGGCCCATTCCACCTCATCTATTCTCTTCCGCTCGTTCCACTTCCATTATCAGGAAGCATCACAGGTATGCATTAGAGCATACTTACAACAGTATTAGGTGCCGTGTAATCGAGTGACTATCTATGACTGCTTTATACAAACCACCGAGGCAATTGGTGACAGGGCTGATCATGTGGTGTAGCAATGTATAGTTCAATGAATAATATTACTAGTTATATGAGCTTCACTGCTCCTAACTTGCCTTTAAGAAGATAGCCACCAGAAGCGGGATTATGATCACTTTGGTATCCGAGACACTTCAATTTTCCGAATGGTTGTATGCTGCTATTAACTGCAGTTTTGCTCGGTAGAAAAAAAAAACAAAGACTGGGAAATCTCGATATGGTAGGGTGTGATACTAATTCTCACAGTGGAGGCTGGGGTAAAGTACATCGTTTCCCTGCATTTCTTAAAACATAGAAGGCATTCGTACTTGCGCCACATACTACATTTACTCCTTCCTGGGCGTGGGTAAAATACTTTGGCGAAATGGACTAGATGGTATCAAATTCTGGATGATTGTATTGTTTCTAAGCTTTTATGCCCCGTGCAGATTCTGGTTTATCTCGATCGCAGGCAATGGTATGCCTTGCTCGCATTCTGCACGACACAAGGAACGAATATGCAAACGTATTTGTATCTGTTCATGTATTGAATGAAGCGCAGGTTAAAGGAAACACTTGACAGGATATAAACTGGCACCATATGCAAGAGATAAGGCCCTTTAATACCTATAATTCCCGTAATAAGATAACATTAGCACTCATAACTGTAAAAAGATCGTTGAAATGATTGAACAAACAAAAAAAGCACTTGTATCGGAGTTAATGCCAACCGCCGCTCATGCTCGCCCAGAGCACGTGATAGCTCAAAAACTAACAATATGTTGAAGCTCGCTGACTAAAGCCCTCCCTCGCCTGATACTATCTACCTGCTTAGATAAGCAAGCTCGTCTAACAGACCCTGAAGTAGACTTCGGAGCGTGGGCCCCCGGGTGCAGTGCGGTGGAGGGTTTGAGCAGAACCCTAGGTAGTCTTGGCGCAAGTTAATGGCAGGGCTTGACGGCCTGGTTGATCCCACCTGGTCGAGATGTAAAATGGTTGAATTTGGACCTGGAATTGAGGGCCCTAGATGACAGCTTCAAACATAATCTTATCCCTTCGAGAGGATGTGGTTTTGTAGCCATGCTTCTCGAGAACTGTTTTAACGAGAGTGGTTTCAAAATACTTGACAGTTGGCCACAGTATGACCTCATGAAGGCGCTCGGTTGAAGAAAAACATCATTTTTCAAGAGCCTCATGGGCTCTGGATGTAAGTGATAACCCTAAGCCACACTACCGATAACTCACACCCTGGTCTGAATGCGCAAATCCTCCACTACCGTAAAAACTCTTGAAATCCATCATCTCAGGCCGGTGTGTGGCGTGCTATGGCAGGGGAGTGCGTAATCCCTTGGCTAGCTATTTGGGGAAAAGGATAAGTGGCAAAGTGACATCCTGTCTCATAATTTCAACTTCATCAGTATATTATCAATATGCTGGTCCAGTGGCTGGGGGTGCTTGACTATTTTGACAAAGAGAAAATCAGGTATCTATAAATTCTACATTCAGGTTTTCATCTTCAGCCTCAGGAATATCTGCCTCTGGGTGTGTGGTCCCAATGTCCTCCCTCCAATTTTCTATCACCAGCCCAGAAAAGCCCTTGATATCTAATTCCGAGTCTGCATTTCCATCCATAGGAAGTGATAATCCTACTTTCCAGAAAACACAGCCTATGATATCTTTTTTTTGCCTCATGAAATCTGTAGAAAACCTCACCCACACAGGAGGTTGTAAGTATACGACATTGTCGTACAGTTCATTTCTGTACACTTTCAATAGTTTCTGCAAGGAAAATTGCTGTATCTGTATGCTCACGAATAAGATCTTTGAAGGGCTTATTGATGGCAACATCAAGTGGTTGAACAAGACTCATACAGCCACCAGGGATAAGGGAGGGTGTGATATCATGGGATCACATTTTTTGAAGAACAGCTGGGGTCTTATGAGACCCCATTAAATCAATTGCAAATAAGGTAGGGTGACCACAAAGACAGGAACTAGATAGTCCTCAATGTAGTGTAGAAATAGTTTGTCATTCATATATGCTTTATTGTTAAATTCGACAAGCACATTGGGATGATATTTTGACCTCTCATCCCCCAGTCGTTTGCCCTTTCCCCAGAAAGTCACCATTGGGGGCACCCAAGGAACCCCATCTGCAAAGACACACAAAACAAGTGAGGCCTGCCATTTATCCCACCTACTCTGGGAGGACTTGGCCCAAACTGTTTTCTGTCCAGTCATCTTATATGTTTTGCTATCGAGATATTCGAATGGAATAGGAGTCTCATCTAAATTGCAGATATTGGAGAGCTCAAATCAGCAGACTGGATGGTAGAGAACAATATCAAAAAAGGGTTTGGAGGAGGTTGGGAGTTCCACCTGTTCAATTGCAACCAGTTAATAACTAGTGATTGGTTTTCTGCTGGTAACTTTTGAGCTTTTTTTGTAATGCATCTTAAGCTAATTTCATGTTGCACAAGAAAGCCAGCAAACCACTCATTACTAAATCGAAAAAGGCCTGAACTAACCTCCAAATACAGCTCACAAAATCAAAATGTTGCTTGTACCCGAAACCACCCTCTCCTTATGATCCTTCCCTCCCTCCTCTATACTATGAAGTCTTTGAATAGCTTTTCCTCTAACTCTGACCACTAACCTAAGCCTACCCCCTCCTCCAGCTGTGTTCGGGCAGTTGAGTTAATCCCAACACCCTCAATGGTTTTTTTTTTTTTTTATCCACTCCCCAATTGTCCACTGAGGAATGCTGTACAGCTCTAATGCTTCTTGCTGTATTGGCTTTCAGTATCGATTTCGCTTCTGAAGGGGAATTCGATTGTGTTTGAGGAATGTCAAAGTCCTAATCCTTTGATGCTAGTTATAGGTATGCTTGGGACGGACTACTGGCTTTAGGTCTCATTTGTGGAAGATGCGCTGGCTAATGGTTTTTGCTTTAGGTCCTCATCACATTTTTTTGGCTTTGGTTGTGACCATATTTGTATGGACACTTCGATTGGCTCAGAAGGAGTAAAAAAAAAGAAAGGTATTGACTTCACAATTTAGGAACCAGATACTACCCATACAGTACCTAGTCTTCACCCTTTGCTCATTTTATATACAACTTGAATTTTCTTTCTAACTTTCAAGTGAAAGTTAACTACAGAGTTTAGGTAAGACACTATGAGTCTACCTCCTTTCCGAACACGAGAAAGTGTGATGATAGTCTTTTCTCTACACTCTACAGTGTCATAAAGAGTCACTTCAGAAGTTAAAATAATGGTCTGATCATTGGAATGTTTTGGGATATGAGCCATTTCATCTTGAAGGCAGGATCAATGACTGTTTTTTATATTGTCCATGCGGAGAATCGAATTTCGGGATCATCGCTTATCACTCCTTCTTGTCGATCACCCTCACCTAACTAGTAATGGCAGTAGTGCGATCGCCTTAGATGGCGGATTTCAAGAGTTTTTATGGTATTGTTTGATTTTCTCAGCTGTCGATAACTCTAGAGATACAAGTACGGTGTTCCCCCATACCGGTACAATGGTAGATCATGAATTGATGTTACAGAGCAGGGTTGTCGATGATCCTAGACAAGAGCAATGGAACAAGCAACCCACTACCCCCCAACGCAAAACCCGCCATAACCCTACCAGAGTCAAACAGGAGTTGATTCCACGATAGGTATGTTGAGATAGGTATTGCCTATTTTATGAACCGATTCTTTTCTCTTTAAGTCTACCAATATTGGATAAAACAGGCATTTCTTCATGCGAACAGTATCTTGGTGTGCTATCTGGCGTGGGGTGTTCTTTTACGGCTGTACCATCGATTCATGATTTACCCTTGTACCTTGGAAATACCGTAAGATCTCGAATAAATGGACCCTGTGCTAGGACGTTGGAGTTCCCTCTCCTAGTAAGGTCGGACGTTTTTTTCTTTTTTATTTGTTTCGGGAAGCAAGTTTTTTGTTGTGTTTTCTCCCCTTAATCCAAAGAGGGAAATTCTAGACGTCTTAGCGTGAGGTTCAATTATTCCAGTTCTTATGATAACGTCGATAATGACAACCAGGAACAGAGCAATCACTTCCACACAAAAATTCACCTATTGGTGGCCTTCCATACTGGCCTGCCAATCCCCCCCCCCCCTGATCTTAGGGTGCATCTGGTTGTCCCAGGGTTTTCAAACCTTGACAATCACAAAATCAAGATTGCAATAAGAAACTACAATAATGCCAAGTTGACAGTTTGGGCCAAATGTAACATCACAGTGGTGTGTCTGGTCACCCACAATAAAATGTCAAGTATTGTAGCTTTAATAATATATAGCATTCATGACATTATCCAATACACCAACCAATGATCAATCTCATTTGCTTTTGACCTTCTTTACTTTTGAAAAAAGTGTTTGCAAATTATTTGAAATGATGGCAAAATTGAAGTGGTTCTATACAGCTTCACAAATACTCCTTAAAACTCTATATGAGCAGGCATTATAAGGAGAAAAGGCAGATAAGAGATTTAAAAAGAAGGCATGAGTGACAGCATGAGTAGCATTGAAAGAGATGCATGGAATTGAGTTGGAAGTATCACAGCTGAAGTCAAAATGGGCAAATGTAAGTAAATATTGATACTTTGTTATGATACTTTGTTATAGTAGATGGTAGAGTTAATGTACTTGGGAGCATAGCAAAAAATAAGGCATAACAAAAGATTTGGTATAATGCAAAACTTCTATTACTTTTTATTTTTCCCTGATATCTACTAAATCATTTGTTGTACTGTATTTTTCAGTATGCATCTAGGTATATTATATAGATAGATAAAGTTAATTACTTTTCATGCATATAGATGAAGAAAGATTATGATGTATTCACAATGATTAAAAAAATTCTGGATTCGGATGAGATATCAACAAGGAAGTTCTGACTACACCAGATAGTGTATAGGATACATACATTAAGATATATTCAGAGGCAGATAAGTTCTGATATCATGACCTTCCACACTATACAATTTTAGATCAGTTATGTATGAATATGTCAGCAACAGGAGAGTATGTACTTTCCTCAAACCTTACTTTTTTGAGTACTGTTAGCACTCAGAACTTATGGTCTACTATGGATAATACAGTCTACAGGAAGAAAAAAGTGAGAGGGATGAAAAATTGAGTTGGCTTTTAGGAGAAGGATGAAGGAGTAAATGTGGGTTGGAGTGTGTGGGAAGCTTCACCAGAGAGAGTTTTGAGATAACAGTAGGGGGAATGGAGGGAAAAAAAGGATACAGGTCACAGTTGGGAGTTTTAGATGAGGGAGTTAAGGAGCTGGTTAATAAAGTCAGTAGCTAGGTATTATCACAGAATGAGGAATCAAAAAGAGATAGTTTATAGGAGACCTCCAGTGATAGAGAAGGAAGAGATAGAAGCAAGGAAAAGCTAGAGGGGGTAGATTGCCAGATATTGGGAGGGGTGGAGAGAAGTAGTAAAAGAAGAGTAAGTAAAGGGGTAAAGGAGAGAGGAAAGAGACAGAAAAAAGGTACTAAGGAAAGCCAAGGGGAGGAGGAGGAGGAGGAGGAGAACGAAAGTAATATGGAGGGAAAAAAGAGAGGTGAAGGGTCTTGACAACATGTTTGAAGAGATCGAAATCAGTAGGAAAAGTAATTGCTCAGGCCCTCAATCAGATTGGTACCACAGCACAATTGATTCAGTGCTCAAAGACTGAACTTACAATTAAAAAATTGCAAGATGAGTATGGATTGGTACTTTCAGTGGTGGATTTAGTGAAAGCATTTCAGTTGATAGAGAATGAAGTAAAGGCATTGGCTTTTATTGCACTTTGAGATAGAAATGTAAGAGATATGTGACTTGCAGATACTTTAAATCAAATATAGTGCATAAAATTTCAGGAATCAAACTTTTTTCTTCAATTAAGGTAATTTACATAGTCAGTCCATATTCTTTCTGCTAATTTATCACAAAACTCCTTCATTCCAGCATTATATTTTGTAGCATCAACACTATAAATTCTCTCTTCCTTATCATCTAATATTCTACCTCTCTCACTCTTTTGTAAATCTTCACCTGCTTGCTCTTCTATTAACCTTTCCCACCATCTACTTTCCTTCCTCCCATTTCCCCTCACAATAAAATTATGAAAAGTACCAAGAGCTAAGAATAATTTTACCTGAGTACTGTACAGATATTCATTAGGTGAACACAGAATTGGAAACTACTTTTTGAATACTCTAAAAATCCTCTCAATACAATTCCAGGCTTGTACATGATGTAAGTTAAAGAGCTCTTTTTTGTTTCTTGATCCTTTGAAGATGTATATTAAATGAATTAGTAATTGTATATTGCTCACAATTATGTACATAGTTTTAATAAATATATAAAAGATTAACTGCATATAACTTTGCAATAGCTTGCTCATGTAAATGGTGTTGAATACTATAATATAGTATTAAGAATCCCCTTTTTAATGGAGAGCCTGTATCAACAAGAAAGTATTTTCCTTCTGGGACACAAAAGCCATTTTGAATAGTCCATTGAAGCACATGCCTGTTGTGTGTATTGAACCCTTCCACCTAGCAATAATACAGGAAAATAAAAGCCTGAAGGTACAGATTCCAAGAACATTCTGCATGATTTCACCTTTATGATTTCGAAAGCAGAAGTTATTTATGACTGGAACCTTTGCCGGAATATGCATTCCATCAGCAGTTCTAATGGTATCCTTAAAATATGTATAAAATGCATAATTTTCTGAGTATTTCTCCAGTGATGATATTTGGATCAGGGATTTGGATATTTGCTTGTGAGAGCTTAATTAATACTTCTAGAATCTGTTCAAAGTATCTGAATTGTTTTTATTTTTAATTAATATTGTTACATACATTAAGATTGATTATGATAGATACCTATATTGTAACAGTAAAACTACAAATTTGGAACCTTTCTTGTACCTCACTATTGGTACAATCATGACTAATAATAGCTAGAAAAAGAGCTACTTGTTCCTCAACAGTAACCTTTTTAGCTCTCATTAATCCCCTATGTCTTCTCATCCAATCACACAACTCACAAAAGGTAGCTTTTGGCATTCTAAGAACCTCTAAGATGCATTACTCATTTGATGTCAGAAGTTCCTTTATATAGGTGTCCCTGCTCAGAGGACTCATATGACATGTGTTCTTATTGAAATAAAGAGAGTTGTAGGCTCTAATAATAAGTGCAAGCTGGCACAAATAGTCAGCTGAGAGAATATTCATGATGCATTCATTAGAGGTATTAGAAGGTTTAGGATATAGTAGTATAGGGTTCAGGCAATATCTGAGTTTACCTTAGTTGGAAGGTTAGGTTAGGGCTCCACAATGTTATAGGTTTGGAAAATATTGGTCAAATCAGTATTTTAGAAACTTTCATTTTGACATCATTATTACATCTTCATCATTGTGTTTTGGTGTCAACCAGATGTATGTCACAGATTGTTATTTTCACATACCAAATACTAGTGTCCTCACTAGTAGTTATGCTCCTTACATACATTTATGCAAAGCTGAGATAAATCATATCTCTATGAAGATTGCTCAAGAGCTCAACCAGATGACAAATGAATATGTGCAGTTACAGCTCTACTGGTCTTAATGACTCTTCAGCATTCTGGAAGAGGTAGAGGAATAGGTTTTCTGTGTTATATGGTTTTATTTGTTATATGATTATATTATATGGTAAGGTTATTATAACAACTCGGTTAATAGCAGCAAGCAGGAGGATTTCCTGAAGTATGACTATATTATTTGTTGTTTGTACCAGTCATTGTATTTAATGGTGTTTCTGTGGAGGAATTTGGGAGGTTAGGAGATGGCTGGGAAATGATCACGTGTGCATTTGAATAATCAGGAGGCTGGTGATGGATATATAAAGCCTGAGATTCTTGTTATTTAGTTTCCTTATATAATCACTTATAGCCACTAGTCAGAAGTGTTCGTAAAACATGTTTTTTGGCTTACTAAGCTACCTCACCAAAAATGCCAGATCGCGACTGTGAATATGAATGGTATCATCGTTACGATCATAACATACCCAAACAATTTATACTCCAGCCGTGACTACCTGCCCCTTTATCTTTTAATTATGGTTTATTGATCTGGATTACAAAGCACTCAGTACCAAAAAAAAAAAGAACTCCTAAAATCTCACAAAGAGAGATGTTGAATGTTGAAAAAGGCATGATTATTATCTTTTTCTACTGCCTCTGGAATATTGCCCTTGTTGCTCAACTCATTGGCTGGCCTTGGACAACAGTTAAAAGCTTCCTTGTCAGGGCATGTGAGCACCAGTCAGTGGAAAACATCGCTTGCCACAGTCGTACCCCTGTTCTTAGCCATCAGCAATGTTGCACAATCATCTGGGCACCCAAATCCAACTAGAAAATGACCAGATCTGATTTCAGAGATAGATATGCACTTGGGGTATCACTTTCTACTGGTAAAGCCCCCTAAACTGGTACTACTCTGAGTGATAAGACATGATTGACTAATAAATAAACTGTATATAAAATAGTTGATAGAGTACTCAGTGAGACCAATGTCAAGAAATGGCTAGCCAAATCAAGACCCAAGCTCAAGCCTGAGCATGTGGCAAAGAGATTGAAATGGGCTACAGTTCATAAGGATTGGACAGTAGAGGATTTTGAAGGAGTTATTTGGAGTGATGAGTGCAGTGTGGAGAAATCCAAGGATCCAAGGCAGCAATGGGTTTTTAGAGAACCTGGAGAGAAGTGGCTAGCTGATTGTATCCATCCAAAGGAGAAGGATAAGGGAATTTCTCTCATGGTTTGGGGCTGCTTTTGGGGTAAGAGAAAAGGCCCTTTGGTTCCTATTACCCAAAATGTCAACAAGACCAGGTATGTTAGGCTCTTGAGAAGACATCTTTTTCCTGTTATTCATCAAATGATCTCCTTTGGTATGCAAGATATCCTCTTTCAGCAGGATAATTCTCCTGTTCACAAAGCTTATAGTGTTATGGATTGGTTGGAGAGAAACTGTATTGAAGTGGAGGAACACCCCCCCTACTCCCCTGATTTAAATCCTATTGAGCATGCATGGGTTGAGCTTAAAAAGCGATTGCATGAGCAGCACCCTAGGATTGCAGATACCCCAGGAGGAAAGGAAGCTGTAAAGAAGAGATTGGCCCAGGTCTTACCCTTAGTTTGGGAGACAATTCCTGAGGAGTTTTTTGAGAAGTTGTGGAAATCAATGCCTAGTAGAGTGGCTGCAGTTTTGGAAGCAAGGGGAGGCTATATAAAGTATTAGATAGTATCAAGGTTCTTTATTTCAAATTTCTATAATTAAATTTACAGTGGGTTGTTTGGTGGTTGGCTTGCCCGTTTATTCCTTTGCTCATTCACTTGCATGCACATATCCTTGTTGCTATTGACACCACAACCCCACAACCCCACTACCCCACTACTAGCCCTACTATGGTGCAATCGCAATTAAACACATGTCTCAGATCATGAACACTTCTGACTAGTGGCTGTATATACATAAGCTACTACTTGATTCACATACTATAGTCCAACATGCATCCAACCTATATCCTAAAGGGTGAGAAGAAGGCTCTGATTGATGTTGGGTGATCCTGTGAACAGTTATATCATTTTACTATGATCCTTGCTTGATTGAGATATCTGTGGCCTGGCCCAGTAACATCAAGAGTGACAGAGCAGATGTTCCCTACTGCATCAAGAAGTGGTAGTTTGTCACATTTGATTGCACCTACCTTTCAGTACCAAATGTCACCATAGTGACCTTTAATCTTGAAGATCTCACTGCTGCACTCTCAAGAACTAGCTCATCGACCTACACCCTAGTCACTCCATCACCACCTAGGTCACCTGGAGAACTAGAAACACCAGATAATACAAGAACAGCCTGACAATCTGTGTCATTCAGGGACACTCCATTCATACAACCTGACATGTCAGGAGCAAAAGAAGCCAGCAACCCCCAAGGGTGTGCCTACATATTAAATGACTAATTAATACAATTCACAACCCAAATCCTTGCCAGAATCCAAGAAAATACAGGTGGTAATAGAGGAGGCATCAAGCTAAAAGAGCTAAAAGAATTTGAAGGTGAACCAACTAAGCTTTGCAGCTTCTTGGCTAACCTACAGCTCATATTCAATGTACAACCCTGTAAATATGAGACAGATGCACCAAAAATCAATTATACTCAGACTCTCTTCAGTGGTAAGGCCCTCAACTGGCTGGTACCCATCATAGAAGGATGGATGACAGTATCATGGACAACTTATGCAACATTTAAAGAAGTACTGCAAGACATGTTCAGAGATAAGTAAGCGAAAGAAAGGCCAGCTAATGCTATAGACAAGATTAGACAAGGATCTAGAGCCTTCAGCAAGTACTGGTCAGACTTCAGACTACTTATGACAGAAGTAGACTACACAGATAAAGGATATCTCCATTACCTCCAGAAAGGAACCAGTAATGAACTGCTGGACTGCTACCAAAATCAGTATGAAACTTTTGCAACATCAGCCACCTTTGCAGATTGGGCAATATGACAGGAAGCAAAGATCCAATCTGTCTAACAGATGAAGAGAATTAGCAAACGATCCTACAAACCTAGAAATAGTACCCCCCCAAAGCCTGCACAACTGAAACCCCTTACAACATCACTGGAAGGTGACACCATAGACCTTGATGCCAATTGATTCTCTAGGCTTCCCAAATTGGAGAAGCAGGAATATGATAGATGCCAAAGACAGAATTTATACCTATGATTTGGTAAAGTATATCACAGAGCAAAAGAATACAGAGGAAGAGCAAATGCATTCAAGGTCAATACAGCAGAAATAGAGTGTTTAAATGATGAGGGCCTGCAGTACACAGCAGACTGCTAGGCCCCCAACCAATGATGCTGCAAGCAACCTCTTTTGAAGCTATATCAAAGAACCAAGATCACGACTCATGAATCATACTGTAGGCATATACCCCCAATGAAGACATGGAAGAAATACTCCAAATTATGATTGACAGTGGAGCTACAGACAACTTTATAGACCTTGAAAGTGCTACCAGACTCAATCTAACACTAACCAGACAAAATGACATCCTGTTCCACACAGTAATCAGAGAATTAGGATTTACAATCACCTACCATATACTACTACCATTAAGAATATACAGTCATTAAAAAACAGTCAAACTACATGTAACAAAAATTAGATACTAAAGAATCATACTTAGGATACCATGGCTAGTCAAGCATGGACTAACAGTAGACTAGAGAAGCAAGAGGGTGCAATTCACATTGCACTTTTGTGCAAAAAATTGCCTCAAAAGCTCACCCTAAAGCAAAGGGGTTGATGAGAGCCAAGAAATAGAAGAACAATTGAAGATAGTGATCCTAGAGCCCTGGGGGCTGAAACAGGGTCACAAAGCCTATGAAGCAACAAGTATGAAATGTACTCCAGAACCTACAAGGTTGAAACAGAGTACAAGAGCCTATGAGGTACAAGTCACTGTACCGGAACAGCCAGAAGACCAAGACATGCCTGAAGATGATGAGTTCCTGAGGAGTACTAGCATCCTAGCCAAGATTATAGTGGCAGTGGGGAGCACTATAAGTCAGTAAATCACTGTAAAGTATATAAAGGAAGAGTCTATTGAGATTCCCTTGCTTGAAAGGATACCTGTTGAGTATTATGAATTCCTGGACATATTTGAGGAACAAGAAAGAAATGACCTACCACCTACAAGAATAGGAATAGACCATAAAATTATGGTTTAGGAAGGAAAGATAGCACCAGCCTGCATAATCTACAAACTATCAGAAAAAGAAGCCCAAGAAGTCAAAACCTACATTGACAAAAACCTGGCCAGAGGATGGATTCGAGAATCAATCTCCCCAGTAGCAGCACTGATCTTCTTCATTGCAAAGAAGGATGGAGGACTATAGCTTTGCATAGATTACAGGAGACTAAATGAAGCCATGATCAAGGATCAATATTCACTGCCCCTTATATCAAGTATACTAGATTGATTAGGAGAAGCCAATTACTATACAAAGTTAGATATCAAGGATGCCTACTGCAATATCAGGATCAAGGAAGGGGACAAATGGAAAACAGCCTTCAAAATAACCTACAGACTCTTTGAGTATCTGGTTATGCCATTTGCCCTCACCAATGCTCCAGCAATATTCCAAAGATGTATTAACTACATTCTAAATATGGTCATAGATATATGCTGCATAGTATATCTAGATAACATTCTGATATACTCTGAAACTCTAGAACAATACATCCAAGATGTCATTAAAGTACTCAAAATCCTAAGGAAGTATGAGGTTAATCTAAAGCCAACGAAATGTAAATTCCACACCTAGAAAACAGACTACCTAGGATTCATTATCACACCAGAAGGAATAGAAACTGACCCCAAGAAAACAGCAGTGGTATCATGCTGGCCAAAGCCACAAGCAGTCAAAGATATTTAAAAATTGCTAGGATTCTGTAACTTCTACTGATGGTTCATACAGAACTTTAGCAGCATTGCAATGTTCCTCACAAAACATACTAAAAAGGATACTAAATGGTAATAGCAAAATGAACAGAATGAGGCTTTTGAATATTTCAAGAAGACAATGACAGAAACACTAATACTTGCATACTTTGACCCCTCAAAACAGATAATACTGGAAACAGATGCCTCAGACCACATCTATGCTGGAGTACCCTCCTAGAAAGATACTGATAGAACAACATACCCCATAGCATTCCAATCAAAAACCATGACCAATGCAGAAAAGAATTACAATATTCATAATAAGGAATTGCTAGCCATAATTCAAGCATTTAAAGAATGGCGATGCTATATGGAAGGAAGCAGGCATCCATTGCAGATATTCACAGACTATACCAATCTAATTCTATTTATAAGAAACAAAGAGTTGAATAGGAGGCAAACCTGATGGGTAGAAAAATTAGCCAATTTTAACTTCAAGATTATGTACAAAAAAGGAACACTGAATGGGAAAGCAGACACCCTAACTAGAATACCAAAAGACATCCTGCAAAAGGGGAGGGCTGATTCCCCCAAAACTACAACAATACTGAGCCCAAACCACTGAGAAGATAAACCAATACCAGAGGACAACCGACTAGTAGCAGGAAACTCATGGGGAGACATAGTCACAGCACCAAAATTAAAACCCCATGATTCATTACACAGGACTTTCTGCTATGATGATAACTACACCACATAGCAGGACAAGAAGAAAGGAAGCAACTATCGACAGAAGCTCAAAGTCATTACAGCAGTAACAGCTGAAGACCATGAAGAAGAGCTAAAAGAAGTAATAAAAGAAGATGAGAAAATTCAGCAGACAATTTAGGATCTGAAAACTAGAAAAACCATTCACAAAGACACTGTACTTGGACTTTGCAAACTAATCAATGGGGTTCTCACCTATGAAGACAAGATATGGATCCCTGATAACCCTAGGATCAGAATCAAAATCCTACAAATGAATCATAACAGCCTAATAGCAGGACATCAAGGAATGGTAAAGACATACAAAAAAATAGCAAGGCAATACTACTGGCCCTCCATGAGAAAGAACATTAAAAGATATGTAAAAAACTGTGACACTTGCCAATGGACAATACTAACCAACCACCCCCCCTTTGGATTGCTAAAACCACTCAAGGTACCTGAAAGACCATGGAGCTCTATCATCAGAGATTTCATTACAGGCCTACCAAAATCAAACCATTACAATAGTATATGGGTAGTGGTGGACAGACTCACCAAGATGGCATACTTCATACCATGCAAAAAAATGATGAAAGTTATAGAATTTGTAATGCTATTTATGAACACAATCTTCCCTTATCATAGACTCCCAAGAAATATAATCAGTAACAGAGGATTGCTATTCACCTCATAATATTGGGAAGAACTGACAAAATACCTGGGGATCAGACAGATTTTAAGCACAGCATTCCACCCCTAAACAGATGAGCAAACAGAATGAATTAACACCATCCTAGAACAATACATATGCATGTACTATAACTATCAATAGGATGACTGGTTGGAATTACTCCCATTTGCACAATTTGCATACAATGATACTTATTAAGAAAACATAAAAACTACACCATTCTTTGCAAACTATAGATACCACCATGAAAAAGAAACATGGATCATCAAGGACATGTCATCAGTGATAGAGTAGTAATCCCAATCATTACTGTTGTAGGTATAATATGGTAGTTAATGTGGAGTACCAAGGTAGTGGATGAGAAGGGCTGTAGCCATGGAGAGGTGTGTCATTCCTGTTGTACTAGCATAGATAGATGGGGTTTACCCCCATGATAATGCACACTTTCTCTTTCTGTATTTAGCAAAAAATTCAATGAGAGGAGAGTCGATGTTGAACACATCTACTCCCTCCACTATATAAAAAGTGTTTTCCTTCCCTTATTGCTGCCACAAAGTATATGCTATCAGGTTATGAGCTGTAGATAAATCTTGAGGAAGATAAAGACATTTTTCTTTTTCTGTTACCGACCAATAAACATAAAATAAAAATAAAAAAAACTAATCTCACCCTCCTCCCTTATGACAACAATGAATCAACATGATGGTTTATCACCGTTGGTTGGAATGGGTTTTGCAAAATTGGATGGAACTAACCATCATATGTGGGCAATGAGAATGACAGACCTTCTCCAATGTGATGGTCTATAGGATCTAACTATGGAAGAAGAGGATATACTAGAGAAGCCAGATAGTGATGGTCCAAACTAAGAGATTTGTATGGAGAAATATCTTACCCAGGGAATGAGAATACAAAAGGCCATCAGTACTCTTCACATGGGCATGACAGATGCAATCACTGTAACATACTATAGCCACATTTGGAAAACACCCGGGATGATTTGGGAAACTATTAACAAAAGCTATGAGATGGTTATAAATTACAATTTCAACCATCCACAGAAAGAGCTATATGAAACCAAGCTGGAAGATTTGGGAACAGTGTTAGACTACCTAAAGTGAATCTGTGAACTTCAGAACAAACTCGCAATTTGTGGACAAACTCCATTCAATGGACAACTCATTTTCCATATTCTGGAAGGCCTACCAAAGACAACCGAATGGGAAACATAGATCATGGTCACCAAAGCAGCCATACCTTCACTTACCTTGATACTTGGCTACAACAAATTACAATCACTATTGACCACTTATGAGGTTGAACTGAGGAGAGAATGATCAATTGAACCTGGTCAAGCACTTTTTACAATATCTAGTTTCAAGAAGAGTGGAGGACCATTAAAGTCTTTTGGTTCCCAAAGAAAGCCCTTTGGTGGCAGTACTGTAGGGATGCCCAGGAGGGTTGCATTTACTAGAGCATGTCACTATTGTGGAAAAAAGGGACTTAAGATCCATGAGTGTCATTTGAAATTGAGAGAGGTAGGTCTACCAGGCTCTGTGATAAAGGCCAACAATACTCGACCAGTTGGTGATGGGACTGGTAAGCATGAAAGAGTGGGAGTCATAGCAGAGCAGATATGGCTAGCTGAAGATAGTATCAAGGAGTAGGTAACAAGTCTGGTATGCACAAACTTAGTAGAGAGAAGAGTGATTGAAGATGTGATATGTGAAAGACAGACAAAGAAAGAGATTCCAATTGATTGGGTTGTAGACTCTGGCTGTACCAATCATATGACAAAGCATTGGTACATATTCTTGAAGGGGTCATGCCAGAGTTTGACCAAGAATGAATGTCAAATGCAAACTGCAACTAGAGAACTTATCTCAGGAGCAGGAATTGGTACTGTTCATGTGAAAATCTGGACACCAGCAAAGGGAGCAAGTACAATACTCTTAACTGATGTGCTTCATATTCCTAATGCTGGAACTACCAACTTGCTCTCTGTTAGTCAATTGACAGGAAAGGGAATCAGTATATCCTTTAAAATTGGTAAAGCTGAAATTTACCATGAGGGGGTCTTGATTGCAAATGCAAAAAAGGTTGACCATCTATACACCTTGACAACATGTGATCAAGAGATAGAGAAAGGACTCCTTATTTCCACCAAAGACCAAGCATCTATGAGCTTGTAGCACAATTGACTTGGCTATCTTCACCATCAAGCTGTTCTAAAAATAAGTAGTGACGACCTCATTCTTGGAATGCACACTCTCCTAAATAGTAAAACAATAAATCAGTGTACTGGTTATTTGAAAGGAAAAATGATTCACACCCCCTTCAAAGCTGCCATACAACAAACCTCAGTACCTTTGCAACTCATTCACTCAGATCTGTGTGGACCAATGCTGCAAAAGTCCTTTGGTGGCCGCTCTTACTTTGTGTTATTAATTGATGATTTTACTAAGTTTACTGCTATTTATTTTTTGAAAAAGAAAAGCAAGGCTGCTGGTTGTTTCCTTGAGTACAAGACTTACATTGAGAAGCTACATCAGGGTGATGGTAAAAACTATATAATCAAGGCAGTAAAAACTGATGGTGGTAGTGAAGCATTTCTGAGAGAGCTGTGAAGATGTGGAATTGAGTCTCATGTCACCATCCCCTACACCTCACAAGAGGATGGAATATCTGAGAATAGCAACCAGGTTTTTGTTGGAAGGTCCAATGCACTACTTCACCATTCCGGAGTACCACGAACCTATTGGGCAGAAATAGTACAGACTATTATGTACCTAAAAAATCTGTCTACTACAAAAGGAACCCATGGTGTTGATGCAACCCCTTATGAATACTGGTTTGGAAAACAACCAGATGTGGGGTACCTGTGGGTATTGGGATGTACCACATATGCTCATATTCATTTGGCAAAATGAGATGATAAAAAATGGAGTCCCTGAGCTGAGAGGCTAATTTTTATTGGATACACATTAACAGTAGAGTAATACAGACTTTTTAATCCTAAAACAAAATAGTTAATGAAGTCTAGAGATGTAGTATTTTATGAGGATTATCCTTTTTATACTCTGATTGGTTAGCAGAGTGTTTACCCTTCAATATCTTAGGATTCAGAAGTTCTTATCCCTTTTGATTTGGGAGACAACCGTGAATCACCTATGTCACCACCTGGTGCAGATGTGGAATAAGCTGTGAATGGAGAAGAGGAGATTCAGAGAGTTGACAGCAGTGAGGATCAGTTACCACACAATGACCATGTAAGAGGAGATCCCCAGGCTGCAGATAATAGACTTCACTGACCACATTGAGATGGTCATATGGTTTCTGAAATTCGGTCTGACTTGGGTGACTATTGGGAGAGGTATTATGGGCGATGAAGAGATAGAGTAGATGAAGAGGAGATGGGAGAAGAAAACCATGGTGCAGAGGGTAATAGTTTAGCCTCACTGGTTACCAATAGACCAAGTAGAATCATAGATGCTCTGGAGAGACCAAATCATGAGAACTAGATTCAGGCTATAAATAGTGAGCTGGAATCTCTCAAGAGCCATGAGACATAGGCTATTGTGAGTGCAGGGGAATTACCCACACATGTGTGAACCATTTCTTCAAGGATGGTACTTCAGGAGAAGTTAGTCGAGGATAGCAAAGTTGTAAGATACAAGTCTCACCTTGTGGCTGATGGATTTCACCAGCAACCTGGAATTGATTATGTAGAGACCTACAGTCTGACTATTTCATTTGCTGGAATCTGTACTGTCCTATCGAAAGCTGCAGTTGAAAATAAAGAGATTATTCAACTTGATATCGTTACTGCATTCCTTGAAAGTAAGGCTACCAAAGAGCTCTATTTATTACTACCAAAGAAGTTTAAAACATCAGAGAGTGGTTCTGTAGTTCTGCGAGCAGATAGAGATATGAAGGCCAAGACTCACCTGGGAAGTGTTACTGTTCAATTGAAGTGAAGCCTTTATAGATTGAAGTAAGCTGGGTACAATTGGTACCATACCTTGGAGTCATATTTCACAGAACAGATGAGGATGCAGTGCTCCAAGTTTGAAGTGAGAATTTACACAATGAGAACAGGAGCAACTATTATCACCTGGGTTGACAACATGCTTTTAATTGGAATACTACTTGAGGGTTTGTCTATGAAGAAAGCCATCCAGCAACATTTTACAATCAAAGATCTAGGGAATGTGAAGTTTTGTTCTGAGCATGCTTATTGAGCAAGACCAGGAGAAAGGTCCGATCTACCTAAGTGAAAGAGTTTATCTGGAGAAGTTGTTAAAGAGATTCCAGATGGATAACTGTAAGGGATGTATTACAACCATAGATGTGAAAGTGAAATTGCACAATCATTGTGAAGATGAAGAGAAGACCAATCAGCAAACATACCAAGAGGCAGTTGGTAGTCTTATGTATACAGCAATCACTACATGCCCTGACATCGCATTTGCTATCAGTCTTGTTGGGTGATTCACTTCTGACCCATCTGAAGCCCACTGGTCTGCAGTTAAGAGAATCATGCGCTATTTGAGACAAACACTGGACCTACAATTACAACTTGGAATAAGTGATGATAGGAGTTCTGGGGGAGAAAAGGAGAATAAACTAAGAGCTCCCATCATAGTTTATGCAGATGCAGATTTTGCAGGAGAGGTGGACAGAATGAGATCAACAAGCAGGTTTATTGTTCTTGATCACTATGGTGGACTGCTTCACTGAAAGTCTCAATGC
Source organism: Choiromyces venosus 120613-1 (assembly GCA_003788595.2). Lineage (NCBI taxonomy): Eukaryota > Fungi > Ascomycota > Pezizomycetes > Pezizales > Tuberaceae > Choiromyces > Choiromyces venosus. The sequence goes on along the minus strand of ML120426.1, from coordinate 96,818 downwards.
CAGAAAACTGTAGTCAAGTCAACTGCAGATGCGGAATTCAATGCAACTGTACTTGCAGTAGAAGAGGGAATTTGGTTGGAAAAATTGCAGGTAGAACTATACTCTGAGGAGGATGACAGGGAAACTTGGGTTCTATTAGTATTTAATGACAACTAAGCTTGTATAGCTAGCTTGAGTAATGGACAGTTTAAGGCATCTACCAGGAATGTTGGTATTAGATATTTTTGGTTAAAGGAGATGATAAAAGGGGGAGTAATAGATATCTCATATGTTCAGGCAGATGAGATGATTGTAGATGGATTGACAAAGGGACTAGAATGTGGGAAACATCTGGGTTTTGTGAAAATACTCTCTATGTCAAAGTAAGTTTTGTTTTACTATTTAAAAAAAAAAAAAAAAAAACGAATTTTTTTCTACACATAGATATATCTTATTGTTATATAGATATGGGAAGCTATATAGGATTAGGGGGGGTGATAGAGTAGTAATCCCAATCATTACTGTTGTAGGTATAATATAGTAATTAATGTGGAGCACTGGGGTAGTGGAAGAGAAGGGTTGTGGCCATGGATGGGTATGTCATTCCTGTTGTACTAGTGTAGATAGATGGGGTTTACCCCCATAGTAACGCACATTTTCTTCTTCTGTATTTAGCAAACAATTCAATGAGAGGAGAGTCGATGTCAAACACATCCACTCCCTCCACCATATGAGAAGTGTTTTCCTTCCCTTTTTACTGCCATGAAGTATATGCTATCAATCAAGACCAACCAATATTAAGGCATATACAGACAAATTAGTACACCTGCATAAATCTATCACTGCAGAAATGGGAAGACTTTCCTGGCAGGGGTTACTACCACCTCAGTTTGGGACGCCAAGAGGCTCACCTCAGGCCACCTAACTGGATGCTTCCCTGCCCTCCCCAATGCCTCCACCCCAATGGAACTCAACTTCTTCCTTCTTGACTACTTCTTTCCTCCCAAGCCTCCCTCCCCCTTGGCCGGCTGGCTAAGACCACACAATAACTGCCACCTCCTCCCCGAAGAAATCTCAAGAGCTCTCTCAAAGTCCTCCTCCTCCTCTACCCCTGGTCTCGACCAGATCCCCTACAGGATCTGGAAGGAAGTGAACTGGGCCAACCCCAATATACTCCTCAACCTCATCTCCCCTCTCCTCCTCTATAGCTAGTACCCCTCCTCTCTCAAGAGGGCCAATGAGTTTGTGCTCCCAAAACCTGGTAAACCTGACTACTCCTCCCTGGCCTCCTTCCAGATCATCATCCTCCTTGAGATGGTATCTAAGATCCTGGAACCAATTATCGCTACCTGCCTCTCCCTCATCGCCAGATCCATTGGCCTTATCAACCTCAATCAGTACGGCTCGCTCTTGGGCCTCTCCACTTTCAATGCCTCCACTTCCCTCACTCACGAAGTCCACTCATGTCAAAGACCCAGTGCTAAGGTCTCCACCCTGTTCCTTGACATCAAAGGTGGCTTCAACAACATCTCCTCATTTTCCCTCTCACAAATCTTAACCAAGCATGGGGTGCCTAGGTATCTTGTATCTTGGGTCTGTTCTTTTCTTTCCAATCACCAGTGCAAGTTTCTTTTTCAGAGAGCCCCTGGTGTCTACCATCCTGTTCAAGTTGGAGCCCCTCAGGGCTCCCCTGTCTCCCATTTGTTGTTTTTGATTTATGTTTCTGGTTTGCATATTGTGATATCACCCTTGATTATTTTTTCATACGTTGATGATTTTTCCGTTACTGTTTCTTCTGCTTCTTATAGAGGGAATATTAGGGCTCTTCAGCATATTTTTTCTTTACTTTCTAACAGGGCAGCCAGGATTGGCGTGTCTTTCTCCATCCCAAAGACAGAGCTCATCTAGTGGCACACAGAGAAGGACCAGTTGGAAGTCTCCAACTCCCCCATTGCCCTCAATGGCATGGTCTTCCACCCCTCCAGGGTAGTACGATGGCTCAGCTACTGGTTCACCCTGACCCTGAAAACAACTACCTACTTTATTAGAACACCCTCGCACAAGGGGCCTTCACCATAATCTGGCAACTATCCCCTCCAGGGGTGGGCTTGCCTCCCTACACCTGTCACAGGATAGCTTCAGGCCTAATCCTCCTCATACTCGCCTATGGTGCAGACCTATTCTAGCCCACTGCTGTGATTACAGACAAGATGTCCATCTTCTGGAACCAGGTCCTCTGATGGGTCACCAACTGCTTCCAAGTGACTCCCACCACCATCTTGGCCTGCAAGGCCTGCCTCCCTCCTCTCTCAATACTTTTCAAACACAAGTGAAGGACAGTGTTCCCAAGCATCCAGTCTGTCCATCTTTTGCTTAGGACATAATGGATGCCAGTTTCTGGGACTCTGCCCTGGATGGATACCTGTCCTGTAGTCCATCCTAACCTTTGCCTGGGGCAGACGGCCAGGCCCTATAGGTGTCTCACATGCATGATCTATTTTGGGTACCGTAAGTCTGTAGTCATAATGAAACCAAACATTTATATTCTGATACTAATAACATAGTAACTCCTTCTCGGTACATGTCGCAAATCCCCCCATACACACATACTGAAACTAACCAATTTGTGCACTCACATCGGAACCTGGTTCAGAGCAACAGGAACCTATGCTCCTCCACAGAGCCAACTTTACTACTCTGTCCTCTAAATCCTTCAGGATTATCTCTACATTTGTAACCCGCTTCTCCAAAATTAAGCCAGCCTTACGCCATGATTTCATACACTCAATTGCCTCTATAACCTCATCCCCTAACCAAAGTAATAGAAAATCGAGTGTTCGGAATAGGATGTTTATCATGCATGGGATTGCTTTCCTGTTCTCTTGAAAAATCCAAGCCTATTTATTCCCCTGTTCGAGACCGTATGAAAATATTGTATTAAATGCGTACCTGCTACGAGATAACCACTTACACTGTAAGACGATCATCTATTATTCTGTAGCTTATGAAATACCTATAGGGCCCTACAGATGATGCCCGAAGCCTGCAGATGACGGCTGGGCCCTGCGAATGATGGCCGGAAGATGCCATTTTCCATAAGACTGCAGGGCCCGGGTGTCAACCTGCAGGACAGCCATCTTTACGAAAGACGGACGCCATGCCCTGCCATCCTTACCCACCACACCCGGGATGCCCAGGACTACCAGCCCGCCAGGGCCCTGTAAGGCGCCCAGGACGGTTGGGAACACTGGTGAAGGATGGCTGCCCTTAGGCTGGCCTGCTCCTCCCCTACTATCAACCCTGCGGTGGCCAGGCTACTGACCTCTCTCCCTATCATGGACTCCACAAACATCAGGCGCTCGACAAGGGACCTGGTGTTGGCTGGGAGAAAGACAAACTGCTTCCCCCTCCCCTGTAATACATACAAGACCTCAGTGTCCACCAGGAGACACCTCACCATTGATGGCCTTTGCTATGCACTCCTGCCAACAGTCTGCACCCTGGGCTCTTTCCCACTAGTGGCCTCCCACCTCCTCCCAGAACTTCCCCCTCCTGCACAACCTGGGACAAAGCCCTACAAGCAAATTAAGGGCGAGCTCTGAGCCAAGCTCATCAAGGACTGGATACTACAGTCCCTCCCCCCCTACTATAAGTACAAACCGTCCCTTCGTCCCTATACTTTTATCTGCCTGGATAAGTTTGTAGCTGGTAGGATCTATCAGATCCACTCAAGTAAGAGCTACCTGGCCACTCACACCACCTGGAAGGACCTTGAAGCCCCCACCACCTGCCTATACTGCAAGGAAGAGGATGAGAGCCTAGACTACACAATACTCCACTATCCTCCTAAAAGCGAACCATGCCTCCTCTATCTCCTTGGAGTTGCCGACATTGGCTTGAAGTCTTCCCTCTGGACAACTGCAGAACTTATGCTGGATTTGTCTAACTACATTAAGACAACGGGAACAGGTTTCCCACCCACTATGCTGGCCTTCTGGGGCCCGCCGCCTCTATCTGGACCTGGATAGGACTGCCCCTAGTTGCCCTGCCATACTTTCCTACTGTTTTAGTTAGCTTTCCTTCTGGTATGAGTGTTCTTGGTGCGTTAGCTTAGGATTTCATATGCTTCCTTACTTGCTAGATTAGTCACCGTTTGGGATACAACATCAATATTGATACTTGGGAGATCGGGGCCGAGAGTTTCTTTTATTTAGGCACTTGCTTTATAGTTTTGTTTTTGCCATAGCCCTTACGGCTCCATGCAGGTTTTTGTACTTAGCAATAAATATATGAGATAAAATAAAAATAAAAATCACTGCAGAAATGGTGTGGTCTCAGGCAAGGCATAAAGAGTATGCTAATAAGAAAAGATTTCCTGACCCCAACCTCTTAATTGGAGATAAAGTGTAGTTACTTAAACATCATATCAAGACCACAAGGCTATCAGACAAACTTGATTACAAAAAACTCAGACTATTCTCTATCTTGGTATGCATAGGCTCCTGAACATATAAGTTGGACCTCCTGCCATCAATAAAGGTCCATCCTGTCTTCCATATTTTACTCCTCTAATCTTACATTGATAATCCTCTCCCTCTTTAACACAAAGAACTCCCTCCACCCATTATCATAGATGATGAAAAAGAATATGAAATAGAAGCCATCATCAATTCAAGACTACATCATGGCAAACTACAATACAAAGCCCAGTGGACTAGCTACAATCCTTCCCATGATCAAGAGTAGTACTCCACTCATAATTTCACCAACTCACCAGAGTTAATTGAAGAATTCCATTGGAAATACCTACATAAACCCAAAGCAATCACTACACTATTAAGAAGACAGACATGTAATTCCTGTCCCTAACAGTAAAGTTCATGAGCCAAGATGAATATCCAGCAGATGAAGAAACAATCTAAGTAATCCTTGAAGCAACAGCAGTCTTCAAAAACTAAGATCCTCAGCATCTAACTACCTAAAGCAACCATCAAAGCATACTTCCTACACCACCCATCAGAGTATCAGCATTGATACCTTGAAATAACAATCAAGATGAAAAACTATAACTGGACCACCCTATTGACCATCAAACATGCCATGCTTACTAGAGGACTCTACAGCTGTATCAAGCTCAGCTTATAGTACACCAAAGCAAAGTAGAACTCATTGAACATCTACAGTAAAGAGTAAATCTACTTGAGACCACCAACTATCATCTTGGCCATGAATGCAATCAGCAAACTCAAACCATTATAGAACTTCAAAACCAAAATACATGTCTACAGAGCTCACAGATACTACCTCTGATTTTCCCCCAACATCTCTACCCTACCACAACTTTACCAATGACGCCTGGCCAGAACCTAACCCCGCTGAAAGCTCCTCAGCAGAACAAAACACTTTGACACCAAAGGAACAGGTATTAAAGAAAAGAGTGCATCAATTAGATGAAAGACCTTGTAAATGCAATGAATAAAAATGACAAATTAGATTTGTCTCCATCAGCAGTGATGATGATACCATCCTAGACCTTGCACAGGCTACCACCTGGCCCACAAGCAATCTTTTTACACCCCCAAGAAGACTCTCCTCAGTCTTCGAATCCATACAAGATCAATACCCAGAACCTTTGACAGAGCTCAAGCCTGAAAGGGGAGCTAATATTACAGATTATTATTTTCACATACTAAATACTAGTGTCCTTACTAGTAGTTATGCTCCTTGCATACATCTATGTGAAGCTGAGATAAATTGTACCTCTACAAAGATCACTCAAGAGCTCAACCAGATGATTCATAAATATGTACAGCTATAGCTCTACTAGTCTCAACAACTCTTCAGCATCCTGGAAAAGGTGGAGGAATAAGTTTCCTTTATTATATGGTTTCATTTGTTATATGATTATATTATATGGTAAGGTTGTTATGACAACCAGGTTAATGGCAGCAGGCAGGAGGATTTCCATAAGTATAACTATTTTATTTGTTGTTTGTACCAGTCATTGTATTTAATGGTGTTTCTGTAGAGGAATTTGGGAGGCTGGGAGATGGCTGGGAAATAATCATGTGTGCATTTAAATAATCAGGAGGCTGGCAATAGATATATAAAGCTTGGGACTTTTATGTTGTTTAGTTTCCTTATTCAATTACTTATACACATAAGCTACTACTTGGTTCACATACTATAGTCCCAAGTGCATCCAACCTATATCTTGAAGAGTGAGAAGAAGGCTCTGATTGACATTGGGTGATCCTGCAAACAGATATATCATTCTACTATGATTGCTCCTTGATTGAGATATCTGTGGCCTGACCCAGTAACATCAAGAGTGATAGAGCAGATGTTCCCCATGGTGTCAAGAAGTGGTGGTTTGTCACAATGCACTACTTAAAAGGAAAATAGAGTTTTACTATAAACCACTATAATTAGGGTCAAAATGAAGGTTTTGCCTGGCAACCAGATGCGCCCTTAATGAGATTGAACCAATTTGGCAATACTTCAAAGATTGACTTGCCAAATACCCTTGTCCAAATGGTCAATCACTATCTGAAATTGAGCAATATAAAAGAATCATTAAAGATGAGTGGGATACCATGCTACAAGATGTTATTGATCATCATTGCCGCAAATTTCATACAAATCTTAGGCAGCTTAAGGAGAATGGTAGAAAAAACAACTTCAATGCCTAATGAAATTCTCTTCTTTTGGTTTTTTTTATATCTTTTCATTTCATAATCACAGCTACCTGTATATGTCTGTAATCCACTTGCTTTCTACTGTTTCCTGAATGAAATCTAATGTTACGTGAATAGATTCTCCTTCATTACCCTTCTCTAATCGCCGGAGGTAAATCCAGGCTCCCTACCAGTGGTGCAACAACTCGGGTTTAAGGCATCCCGAAATTCGCCGCATGAAAGGTAAACCCTCTTGACGCGGAGCCCCGCTTTCGGCTCCCGGCGTTTTTCTTGGCAAAGACGCGCGAGTACAAGCTTATATAAGCGAGCTGACTGTGAGACCTTGATGCAACTGAAGAGTCATAAACTGGATAGCTGTTCCATCTTACAGCTCTATCAAACTCCGGCCTAAGTCTCAATTTCAAACACCCCGAACCATACCATAACACCTCCGATCAACCTACCGGTATTATCATACCTAACAACTTGATAAATTAAATTGCGAAACAAACGCGGGTCTTCCATACCGGGATTGCACGATACAACCCAGCATCCACGGACTCGCAACACTTCTATACGGTTACAAGAGGCGAGAAATGGATCCAGCGTTACACAGGAGACGTGTAGACGTCGAGCTGGCAGATAAAAAAGGCCAAACACCGCTTTTGTGGGCCACCCGCGGGGGGCATAAAGAAGTTGTTAGGCTGCTACTAGAACGGTCGGATGTCAGCGCGGCCACCCAAGATAGATATGGCCGAACAGGGCTTTTTTGGGCAGCCTACGAGGGGAATGCAGAAATTGCCAGGCTGCTACTAGAACGATCAGATGTCAGCGCGGCCACCCAAGATAGAGATGGCCGAACACCGCTTTCGCAGGCCTGTTACCTAGGCCACGAGGGACTCGTGAAGTTGCTATTAGAACGGAAAGAGGTCAACCCTAATAGCGCAGACACTTCCTACGGAGAATCATGCCTCATGATTGCTGTTTCGGGTGATAAGAAGGGGGTGGTGAAGTTGCTGCTGGAACGGAAAGATGTCGACCCCAACAAACCCCGAAATGACGGAATAACACCACTCATCTTGGCTGCGACGGAAGGGTATGAGGAAATAGTGAAGCTACTGCTGGAGCGAGGAGATATCAACCCCAACAAGACAGACGGGGGCTACCGAACACCTCTCTTTCAGGCTGCCAGAAGGGGGCACGAGGGAATAGTGAAATTGCTTCTGGGCCGGAAAGAAGTCAACCCCGATAGGCCAGACTGTCATGGTGAAACACCGCTGTTGTGCGCTGCATCCACCGGGCACGAGTCAGTGGTCAAACTACTCTTGGAACGCGAAGAAGTCAACCCCGATAGGCCAGACTGTTATGGTAAAACACCGCTGTCGTACGCTGCATCCACCGGGCACGAGTCAGTGGTCAAACTACTCTTGGAACGCGAAGAAGTCAACCCCGATAGGCCAGACTGTTATGGTAAAACACCGCTGTCGTACGCTGCATCCACCGGGCACGAATCAGTGGTCAAACTACTGTTGGAACGCAAAGAAGTCAACCCACACAGGCCGGACAGAAAGAGTCAAACACCCCTCTCGTTAGCTGCTGAGGCAGGCCAAGAAGCAATTGTGAAGCTCATATCGGAGCTGCAAGATATCAACCCCAAAAGGTCTGTCAACGGTTATGAGATATAACCCCTCTTATGCGTTTGTGATAGGGCTGAGGGCATTACGGAGAGGTGAACCCGGTGCAAGTCTGCAAAGCTCAACCCTTAGATCGATTCAAAATCCATGGGCTTTACTGTTGCTGTCTTTCTTACCTTCTTTGACCGGGTATGTTCTACTATCCCCCGCATTCCTCGCTGCGCTCTATGTTCTGACTTTAACGCCTGTCTCTGTTATCTTTTTAAAACTCTGTAGCGTTTTGAAGTTCTGAACTGTCTTATCAGCACCGCTTGCTTCCTCCCTCTTTATTTCCCTCCCTTTGCTTCCCGCCTTGGGTTAATCCTCAATCCCACTCCCAAATTTTCCGGCCATCTATCATAACCTTTCGTCTCTTAGAGTATTAGCACATGTACAATTATCCACAAACTTTCCGATATTCAATGATGTTACCTGGTCAATTAGACTAGTTGGTTTCTCGTTTCAGCATTTGGCATAATAGATGCAGGAACCTTTTGTTTTTCCTATTTCTTTCTTTCTTTTTTCTTTTTTTTTACTTCCGAACTTCAAATTTTCGTTGCTTTTGTCTTCACTATCGTTTCGGTTACCTTTCACATCATAGATTCTCCTTTTCATGTATCGTACAGTATTATGACTTTTTTTTCTACGTTTTGGATTCTCTTTTTGGCTTTCTTCGTTTTTTATTACGCATGAATGGATAGTATTTGTTGAAACATACTTCTGGCACTACTGTGGTGTCACTCGTACTATTGCTTTTTCTCCTTACATCAAACCTTACCGCACATCTAGATCATCTAGCACTATTGAAGATACCTCCTTGCATTTCTCTCACTTTTCTTTCCCTTGTTATTGTTATTGTTCGCTCGACCTTTTTGTCTCGCTCCCAACAGTAGATAGTCAGGGTCTTTCGCCCTTCCCTTTGAGTTAATCAAGCGTTCTCGTTTCTCAAGCAATTAATCACTTCTTCGTATCATCATTCCATTCCAATATTCTCACAACAGTATTAGGTGCCGTGTAACCGAGTGACTATCTATGACTGCTTTATACAAACCACCGAGGCAATTGGTGACAGGGCTAATCATGTGGTGTAGCAATGTATAGTTGAATGAATAATATTACTAGCTATATGAGCTTCACTGCTCTCAACTTGCCTTTAAGAAGATAGCCACCAGAAGCGGGATTATGATCACTTTGGTATCCGAGACACTTCAATTTTCCGAATGGTTGTATGCTGCTATTAACTGCAGTTTTGCTCGGTAGAAAAAAAAAACAAAGACTGGGAAATCTCGATATGGTAGGGTGTGATACTAATTCTCACAGTGGAGGCTGGGGTAAAGTACATCGTTTCCCTGCATTTCTTCAAACATAGAAGGCATTCGTACTTGCGCCACATACTACATTTAGTCCTTCCTGGGCGTGGGTAAAATACTTTGGCGAAATGGACTAGATGGTATCAAATTCTGGATGATTGTATTGTTTCTAAGCTTTTATGCCCCGTGCAGATTCTGGTTTATCTCGATCGCAGGCAATGGTATGCCTTGCTCGCATTCTGCACGACACAAGGAACGAATATGCAAACGTATTTGTATCTGTTCATGTATTGAATGAAGCGCAGGTTAAAGGAAACACTTGACAGGATATAAACTGGCACCATATGCAAGAGATAAGGCCCTTTAATACCTATAATTCCCGTAATAAGATAACATTAGCACTCATAACTGTAAAAAGATCGTTGAAATGATTGAACAAACAAAAAAAGCACTTGTATCGGAGTTAATGCCAACCGCCGCTCATGCTCGCCCAGAGCACGTGATAGCTCAAAAACTAACAATGTGTTGAAGCTCGCTGACTAAAGCCCTCCCTCGCCTGATACTATCTACCTGCTTAGATAAGCAAGCTCGTCTAACAGACCCTGAAGTAGACTTCGGAGCGTGGGCCCCCGGGTGCAGTGCGGTGGAGGGTTTGAGCAGAACCCTAGGTAGTCTTGGCGCAAGTTAATGGTAGGGCTTGACGGCCTGGTTGATCCCACCTGGTCGAGATGTAAAATGGTTGAATTTGGACCTGGAATTGAGGGCCCTAGATGACAGCTTCAAACATAATCTTATCCCTTCGAGAGGATGTGGTTTTGTAGCCATGCTTCTCGAGAACTGTTTTAACGAGAGTGGTTTCAAAATACTTGACAGTTGGCCACAGTATGACCTCATGAAGGCGCTCGGTTGAAGAAAAACATCATTTTTCAAGAGCCTCATGGGCTCTGGATGTAAGCGATAACCATAAGCCACACTACCGATAACTCACACCCTGGTCTGAATGCGCAAATCCTCCACTATTGTTTGATTTTCTTAGCCGTCGATAACTCTAGAGATACAAGTTACGGTGTTCCCCCATACCGGTACAATGGTAGATCATGAATTGATGTTACAGAGCAGGGTTGTTGATGATTTTAGACAAGAGCAATGGAACAAGCAACCCATTACCCTTTCAATGCAAAACCCACCACAACTCTGCCAGAGTCAAATAAGAGTTGATTTCATGATAGGTATGTTGAGATAGGTATTGTCTATTTTATGAACAGATTGTTTTCTCTTTACGTCTACCAATATTGGATAAAACAGGCATTTCTTCATGTGAACAGTATCTTGGTGTACTATTCGGCGTGGGATGTTCTTTTACTGCTGTACTATCGATTCATGATTTACCCTTGTACCTTGGAAATACCGTAAGAGCTCGAATAAACGGACCTTGTGCTAGGACGTTGGAGTCGCCTCTCCTAGTAAGGTCGGACGTTTTTTTCTTTTTTATTTGTCTCGGGAAGCAGGTTTTTTGCTGTGTTTTTCGCCCGTTTTCCAGAGGAGAAAATTTTGGACTGCCTAGCACATGGTCGGGTTCTTACGGTAGTTGGGCGCGGCGATGCAGTCCTGTGTTGTCTGAGGTACTGAAAAACCAAATTTTGTCGAAGGGTCAGGTTCAAAGTACCAAACGAAAGGACGAAAGAAAAGAAAGAAAACAAAAAAAAACAAAAAAAACAAATCTCTTCTATTCTCCGCTCTCCTTCCAATCTATCCTGATTTCCCAACTATTTATGTTGAAATTCTCCAAAACCAACTATCCCATTGTTTTCGATAATCCTTTCTTTCGAAGCCTCCTTTCGTCCCATTTTCTTCCGCTTTTCCGCCCTTTCCGCCTTTTCCATCACCTCACATAGCCCTTTCATCATACAATTTGCTAACTAGTCACCCACACATTCAAAGTTTATATACAAAAGTTACGCAATCTCCCAATCTTCTAGCTCAACAAAACACAATCACCAACAGTCGTTAGGATCATGTAAAAATAGCTACCAAAGTGCTAAAAATACACAGCCAGATTTTGACCCCCACAGTACACGTACAAGCTTATATAAGCGAGCTGACCGTGAGACCTTGATGCAACTGAACAGTCAAAAACTGGATAGCCGTTCCGTCTTACAGCTCTATCAAACTCCGGCCTAAGTCTCAATTTCAAACACCCCTAACCATACCATAACACCTCCGATCAACCTACCGGTATTATCATACCTAACAACTTGATAAATTAAATTGCGAAACAAACGCGGGTCTTCCATACCGGGATTGCACGATACAACTCAGCATCCACGGACTCGCAACACTTCTATACGGTTACAAGAGGCGAGAAATGGATCCAGCGTTACACAGGAGACGTGTAGACGTCGAGCTGGCAGATAAAAAAGGCCAAACACCGCTTTTGTGGGCCACCCGCGGGGGGCATAAAGAAGTTGTTAGGCTGCTACTAGAACGGTCGGATGTCAGCGCGGCCACCCAAGATAGATATGGCCGAACAGGGCTTTTTTGGGCAGCCTACGAGGGGAATGCAGAAATTGCCAGGCTGCTACTACAGCGATCAGATGTCAGCGCGGCCACCCAAGATAGAGATGGCCGACCACCGCTTTTTTGGGCAGCAGTCGGGGGGCATGAAGAAATTGCCAGGCTGCTACTAGAACGATCAGATGTCAGCGCGGCCACCCAAGATAGAGATGGCCGAACACCGCTTTTGCAGGCCTGTTACCTAGGCCACGAGGGACTCGTGAAGTTGCTATTAGAACGGAAAGAGGTCAACCCTAATAGCGCAGAGACTTCCTACGGAGAATCATGCCTCATGATTGCTGTTTCGGGTGATAAGAAGGGGGTGGTGAAGTTGCTGCTGGAACGGAAAGATGTCGACCCCAACAAATCCCGAAATGACGGAATAACACCACTCATCTTGGCTGCGACGGAAGGGTATGAGGAAATAGTGAAGCTACTGCTGGAGCGAGGAGATATCAACCCCAACAGGACAGACGGGGGCTACCGAACACCTCTCTTTCAGGCTGCCAGAAGGGGGCACGAGGGAATAGTGAAGTTGCTTCTGGGCCGGAAAGACGTCAACCCCGAATCCAGAGATTTTCTGGGCAGAACACCCCGCTCATCAGCAGCCGGATCTGGCGCTTGTGGGGTGGCGAAGCTACTCTTGGAGCAGGATGGGGTTAAACCTGATAAATAAGATTTCTTGATGCTGAAAGATTATGGTAGAACATTCCGGGACATGATCGCGGTATTGATGGAAAGCTTTTGTGAGTGGGAGAGTTTGCAATGTCTTTCTTTTGTATTGGTGGATTTTGGAGAAAGTTCTCCAAGTTATTTTTTCTTGCTGTTTTGGAGTGTTGTGGAAAAAGATGGATATGTGTGGTGAGCGAGAGATGATGTTTGGATTTGTCTTACTTTGACATAATTATTCCTGTCTTTTCCGAATATTTTTGGTGTAATGAAGTTAGACAATTTGGTTACAAGCAACGACGATTATTCTTTACTTTACCTCTTTCTTCATCAGACTATTGCGTTAAGTCCACATTCATCCGCTGTGCATACCACATAACATTAATAAGATTAGCATGGACGAACACCCCTCTCGTGGGCTGCCGTAGGCGGGAATCCGAAAGTAGTGGAACTACTACTGGGATGGAAGGGCGTCAACCCTTATATGCAAGATCACGACGGACGAACGCCGCTCCGGTGTTGAAGCCGGGTCGGCAAACAAGGATAATGAATTATTGAACCGGTGGACCGCTGCGCATCACCATTCTGAGATCCTGATGTTACTAGAAGCCCACAGTATTACTACCGTTTAAGTCCCCGGAAGCATAATCTCCCTTGTTACCTCCGAACGAAGGGTATGTGTCGCTTTCGCTACATCCCCGAAGCCCACGGCGGCCACCCAGCTTACTCTTTCCTCTAAATCGCTTCCAATATTAAACAGTGTTGACATGCCATCTTGCCGACACCCCCGCCTTCCTCTCCCCATTCTTCTTTCTGTACTTCTACTCCTGTCTCTACGTGAAGATTGCCTATCTGTTGCTCGCGTTCTTTATTTCTTTTTTTCCTTTCTGGATTGAAATTAGCATCCTGCTATCGCTTCTGCATTTTTTTTTCTACCTTTTAAGTATTCTTTTACCATTTCTTACATCCTTGCGATCTTGATGTATACCTTAAGTATTCAGTACCGGTACGGTATTGAAACACTCAAATAGGGATTCGATCCAGGATCTTAGCGTTGTGCAGGAAACTTTAGCCCTTAGTATAATACATCAACGCTGCAAGGAATAAGTGAAGTCAACCATCAAGACCAACAAAAGAGGAAACCCCGCACTCAGGGGACCCGCTCACAGGGAAGAAATCCCAGACTAAAGTGCGATGTAGTATTGGAACTTCTGAGCCTCTGAGCCCATTTAATTAGTGGACGGTGAAGCGGTTGTTTTTCTTTCCATTTGGGAAGTCCGGCGATAACTTTACGTACTCAAGTACAGTGTAGAACTGCTCTGCAGCGGTGTCGATAGGACCTTGACGAAAGATTGTTACCGTACCGAACTCGTACTGTAGTTCGCTTTTTTCCTCAGGGCTTGGTTGATGTTACAAGGTGCTTCTTTTTAAATTTCATACTGCACTCTACAAATATTAGACGAGTAACTTTAGTCCAAAGAAGTTTTATAGAGATAGTGATCTCTCGTAGGGTCTTGGATTTGCATGGGATAGCCGTTGATTTTGCATTAAGATCAGATCACGTAGGTTCTGGCAGGTTCCGCCCATGGTGGTTTTCAGCACTTGGCAGCTTAAAAGGCGTCCCTAGAAGTTAGTTTGATACAAAGCCGGTATCTTTCCTGACATCCTACACACACAGTTTCGGTCTATGGTGGGCGAGGTGCAGACTGCTGTCAAAAAAACAGCGTGAGCATAGAGGTACGGTAAGCTAAGAATGACGGTTCTCTTGTCCAAGACTTGCAACTGTGTGGGACAGGAATTGAAAATCGAGTGCATTTTCATGACTTGAACTCGCCGTTCATAATAGAGCTGCAATTATTCCCGAAGAAACCCTGATCAGACGGCAGTACTCGTAGCAGACAAGAAGTATTCTATAGTAGCGGGGGAGTGAAACGCCGTTGGTGCCGGGGGGTAAGATAGAGTGTAGCACAGGGGGACATGGGTAGTAATTTGTTGGTTTAGAATATGATTTAGAGCAAGAAAGTGTTGAAGAATCTCGTGAACTTGGCGATAATTGTAGATTTCATAAAGGAAAGTATATAGGGAACGAATAGCCGAGTATAAACATTAAGAATTAAATATTAAATATTAAGAGCTGTCTACCATGCTGTATGTCCCCCATTGGCAGCAATAGCCGCCTCAATCGCAGTGCCTGGACGTAGCAGCGGGTCTTGTAATCGGTTCCTTGGGTCTTAATTTGAAGCATAGTCTATTGAAATAGTTAGCTTTATTTGTGTAAACATTCAGATTTACAAATTCTCACCTTTTTTTTCTGATCACAATGTGCAGGAAAGTGTGGATTCTACTGACCTAACTTAGCTGCAATTGGCGAAATACACTTTATTACTAAACACATAAACCACCAAAAAACCCATGCACCAACGATGTTTCACCCCCGCTACTATCGAATACTTTTTGCCTGCTACGGGTACCGGTAAGCCTCAGATTTTTCTTCCAATATTATTATGGGAGGCCTAAATCAGGATGTGGCGCTTCATCGCCTCGATTGAGGGGTAGAGTAGCTCTGAGCCTGGAGGGTGGGTAACACACATCCTGAGTTGAATGATATAATGCGAGAACCCCCTTTTTATCTTCATCCTCGGGAGATCTCGCCAATAACCTAATTCAATCAAAACCTTATTATCCTCTGCATTATTCCGGGAAGCGAAAAAAAAACCCCCAAAATGGCCCGATTCCTAAGCAATAACATCCATTCCTTCAATTTTTCGAGTGACTTTCACTTTGGCTTTCA
Source organism: Choiromyces venosus 120613-1 (assembly GCA_003788595.2). Lineage (NCBI taxonomy): Eukaryota > Fungi > Ascomycota > Pezizomycetes > Pezizales > Tuberaceae > Choiromyces > Choiromyces venosus. The sequence continues at coordinate 81,166 of ML120426.1, read as the reverse complement.
CTTTGGCGAAGCCGAGAAGGACCCTGAAATCCTGGCCTGGCTGTCCCCCTTGGAGCCGCAGGTACGGCATCAGAATATCCGCACTCAGAGGGTGGAGGATGTAGGGAGCTGGCTGCTACAAACTGAGAAATTCAAAAGCTGGCACAATGGTGGTGGGGGAGAGGCATCCGACCGTACAGCCTTGTTCTGCTGCGGTCATCAGGGGGTTGGCAAGAGCTTCATCACGTACGAAAAAGGATCAGTAAGGGGCGGCAAGGAAATAATGGTGCTGACAACTCGTGATACTAGTTCTCTGGTGATCGACTCTTTATGCGACCAGGCCATGGGACAAAAAATGGCCGTCCTCTGTTTTTACTTTGATTTTGCCTCCCGGAACGAGTAGACGCCGGTCGCAATGCTTGGCTCCTTGCTCAAGCAGCTTGTGTGTGGATTGGAAACGATTCCGGAAGTAGTGGTGAAGGAATACCGGGAGCAGAAAAAGGTCATCGGTGGCCGAGGGCTGGAAGTTTCGGGAATTGTACGGATGTTCCAGACCGTCGCATCCACACAACCTACGTTCATTTGCATTGACGCTCTTGATGAGTGTATGCCGGAGCATTTAATCGAAGTTCTTAATTCACTGGGCCAGATTCTTCAGAGGTTGCCAAACACACGACTGTTTATGAGCGGGAGACCACATGTCGGTGGTGAGGTTGAACGACAACTTTGTGGGAGAGCAACGAGCCTATCGATAATTCCCACGGAAAATGACATTATTCTATATATAAAGAAGAGATTGCAAAAGGACACAACACCGGAGGTGATGACTAGGAAGCTGAAGGGTGACATTATGAAGAGCATTCCTAAAGCGATCTCGGAAACGTATGTATTAGTGTCAACATTGGAAAATCAGCTCAGAGCATTGGCTGATTGATGTAAATCTAGTTTTCTACTGGTTTCCCTAAATATGGAGTCAATCCTCCGAGAAACCACCATCTCTCGCAGGAAAGGGAGAGTACAGGCGGTGAGGGATGGAGTAGGGTTAGGGTTGGAACATGCATATGGTTCAACATTGGAGCGGATAAAAGTACAGGCAGGGGCAAAGTCGGAACTTGCGATCGCTGCTCTAATGTGGGTATGTCACTCGGAGCGTCCGTTAGAGGTGGGTGAGCTGTGTCACGCCCTCGCGGTGGAGATAGGATCCACGGATTTCGATAGCGACAATGTTCCACTTATAGGAACATTGCTGAACTGCTGCCAAGGACTCATAACTGTGGATAAGGAAGCCTCGACTGTGCGCTTGATCCACCATACACTACAAGAGTATCTCTCATCTCGCCTCGACCTGTTTCCTAGTTCTCACTCGACAATGGCGGAAACGTGCTTGACATATCTCAATTCAGACCAGGTCGAGGCCCTTTCGCCGAAGCAAAAACATGATCTTTCAGGCATGCCCTTCCTCAAATATTGTTCAAGATATTGGGGAACACATGCGAAAAGGGAGCTCTCGGATCACGCGAAGTCACTTGCAATGGAACTCTTGGACCAATATGAGGACCACATATCCGCTAGATTACTCCTGGATATAGAATCGGTATCCAATTACCCCCGTGGTATGAATGCTCCTTCAATCTCTACTGGACTGCATGCTGCATCGTTCTTCGGAATTGTTGAAGTTATGACTGCTTTTCTAGGAGTCGATGGTTGTAATGCCAATCAAAGAGATTTGGCTGGTATGACACCACTGATATGGGCTGTATTCAACGGACATGAAGAGGCGGTCAAGCTATTACTGGGACAAGAAGCAATAAACCCGGGCAAAACAGACAATCGGGGCAAGACACCACTGATCTGGGCTGCGATAAGTGGGAACGTAGCCATTTTGCATATGCTGCTCGAACTGGAAAATGTCAACCCAGACAAGCCTGATATCGAAGGTGTTACTCCCCTCTCTTGGGCAGCCGGGAAGGGCCACGAATCAATAGTTAAACTGCTTTTGGAACAAGAAGACGTCAACCCAAACAGGCCAGACAACGATGGTCGAACACCACTCCTTTGGGCTGCTGAGAAGGGCCACGAATCAGTTGTCAAACAACTTTTAGAATGGGGAGACGTCGACCCAGACTGGCCAGATATCGAAGGTGCGACGCCCCTCTCTTGGGCTGCGGAGGAGGGTCACGATTCAGTGGTCAAACTACTTTTAGAACGGGAAGGCGTCAACCCCGACAGACCAGACGATCATGGCAAGACACCGCTCTCCCACGCTGCAGTTTTTGGGAACGAGTCAGTGGTCAGGTTACTCTTGAAACGGGAAGACGTCAGCCCCGACAGGCCAGACAACCAAGGCCTCACACCGCTCTCGTACGCTGCACTCACTGGACACGGGTCGGTGGTCGAACTACTCTTGAAACGGGGTGACGTCAACCCCAACATGCCAAATATCGATGGTGGTACGCCCCTCCACTGGGCTGCTCAGAAAGGTCACGGATCAGTAGTCAAACTGCTCTTGGAGCGGAAAGACGTCAACCCTAACAGGCCAGATATTGAAGGTGGTACGCCCCTCCACTGGGCTGCTCAGAAGGGTCACGGATCAGCAGTCAAACTGCTCTTGAAACGGGATGACGTCAACCCCAACATGCCAGATATCGAAGGTGGTACGCCCCTCCACTGGGCTGCTCAGAAGGGTCACGAATCAGTTGTCAAACTTCTCTGGGAACGGAAAGACGTCAACCCTGACAGGCCAGATATCGAAGGTGGTACGCCTCTCCACTGGGCTGCTCAGAAGGGTCACGGATCGGTAGTCAAACTGCTCTTGGAATGGGAAGACATCAACCCCGATAGGCCAGACAACAAGGGTCTAACACCGCTCGCTTGGGCTGCCGGGAAGGGTCACGAATCAGTGGTCAAACTGCTTTTATTGGAAGACGTCAACCCTGAAAAGCCAGATATCGAAGGTGGTACGCCCCTCCACTGGGCTGCCCAGAAGGGTCACAGATCAGTAGTCAACCTGCTCTTGGAACGGGAAGACGTCGACCCCAATAGGTCAAATAGCGAGGGCCGAACACCGCTCGCTTGGGCTGCTGAGGAGGGTCATGGATCAGTGGTCAAACTACTTTTAGAACGGGGAGATGTCGACCCCGATAAGCCAGACCATTATGGCAAGACACCACTCTCGTACGCTGCACTCATCGGGCACGAGTCAGTGGTCGAACTGCTTTTAGAACGGGAAGACGTCAACCCTGACAAGCCAGACATCGAAGGTGCCACGCCCCTCTCGTGGGCTGCGGGCGAGGGTCATGATTCAGTGGTCAAACTATTTTTAGAACGGGAAGACGTCAATGCCGATAGGCCAGACCGTTATGGTAAAACACCGCTGTCGTACGCTGCATTCACCGGGCACGAGTCAGTGGTCAAACTGCTCTTGGAACGCGAAGAAGTCAACCCACACAGGCCCGACAGAAAGGGCCAAACACCCCTCTCGTTAGCTGCTGAGGCAGGCCAAGAAGCAATTGTGAAGCTCATATCGGAGCTGCAAGATATCAACCCCAAAAGGTCTGTCAACGATTATGAGATACAACCCCTCTTATGCGTTTGTGACAGGGCTGAGGGCATTATGGAGAGGTGAACCCGGTGCAAGCCTGCAAAACTCAACCCTTAGATCGATTCAAAATCCATGGGCTTTACTGTTACTGTCTTTCTTACCTTCTTTGACCGGGTGCGGTCTACTATCCCCCGCCTTCCTCGCTGCGCTCTATGTTCTGACTTTAACGCCTCTCTGTTATCTTTTTGAAACTCTGTAGCGTTTTGAAGTTCTGAACTGTCTTATTAGCACCGCTTGCTTCCTCCCTCTTTATTTCCTTCCCTTTGCCTCCCGCCTTGGGTTAATCCTCAATCCCACTTGCAAATTCTCCAGCCATCTATCATGGCCTTTCGTCTCTTGGAGTATTAGCACATGTACAATTACCCACAAACTTCCCAATATTCAATGATGTTACTCGGTCAATTAGACGTGTTGGTTTCTCGTTTCGGCGTTTGGCATACTAGATGTAGGAACCTTTTGTTTTTCCTCTTTCTTTTTTTTTCTTTTTTACTTCCGAGCTTCAAAATTTTTCTTTGCTTGTCTTCACTATCGTTTCGGTTACCTTTCACATCATAGATTCCCCTTTTCATGTATAGTACAGTATTACTAGCGAGTGCTTACTCGGGACCTCGAGATTTCTTGTTATCAGATCATCAGATCGACCCTTTTCAAAAATCGTTGTACAGTACCTTATTAGATGACTTTTTTTTTCTACATTTTGGATTCTCTTTTTGGCTTCGTTTGTTATTACGCATGAATGGATACTATCAGGTGCCCAGTAGGCTTGGAAAATTCACCGGACACAGGGCAAAACACACCAAAATTGGGGTTTTTTGAGTCCTGATCTCAACAGATTACCATGGCATTAACTTCAAAATAGGCTTAAAAGGTGCTGGGGCCTCTGAAATACTCTATACATTTTTCCCCTATTTTTACCTGCCATGTATATAGAGTGAGGTGCATTCAAAGTCAGTGAGGTCCGTTGCAATGTATCTTTCACATACAAAATAGCCTGGCTTGGCAGGTACCTTCGAGTCGGGCACATCTCACACTTCACTACTCTGCAGAAGTAAGAGCGAAAGATTCCAAATTTTGTATCTTGAGTTCCTATGCGCTAGGGAATTTATTATATTTTTTTTTCTGTATCATTTCGAAGAGGACAATTGGGTGGTGATGTCTTGAAAAATGCCAATTTTGGTGTGTTTTGCCCTGTGTCGGGTGAATTTTGCAAGCCTACTGGTGCCATGTGATCGAGTGACTATCTATGACCGCCTTATACAAACCGCCGAGGCGATTGGCGACAGAGCTCATCATAATGTAGCAATGTATAGTTGGATGAATAATAGTACTAGCCATATGAGCTTCACTGCTCCTAACTTGCCTTTAAGAAGATAGCCGCCAGAAGCGGGATTATGATCACTTTGGTATCCGAGACACTTCAATTTTCCGAATGACTGTATGGTGCTACTACCTGTGGTTTTGCTCGGTAGAAGAAAAAAAAAAAGACTGGAAAGTCTCGATATGGTAGGGTGTGGTGCTAATTCTCACAGTGGAGACTGGGGTAAAGTACATCTTTTTCCTCCATTTCTTAAAACATGGAAGGCATTCGTACTTGCGGCACGTACTACATTTACTCTTTCCTGGGCGTGGGTAAAATTTTTTTGGGGAATTGGCTTGGTTGTTTTTAATTTTTGGTTGTTTTTTTTTTTTTTAGTTTTTTTTGGGCGTTTTGGTTTTTGTTTTTTTTGGTTTGCGGCCATTGTTTTGCCTTGTTGGTGTTCTTCTTGGGATTAATGCCGGTTTTTTGGCTCATGTAAGCCAACAGCGTGCGGTAAGATTTGTAGTATCGCGTTGCGGAACGGGAAATACGCCCGGGAGACCAAAGGTACGTAGCCGATTCCTTTGAGTTTTTCAACTAGAGTGAATCGTAGTAAGTAAAGCTGCAAAGAGTACTGTCGTTTGTTGCTGGGATATATTGTCTCCCGGTCGTAGCTCTCGTTCCGCCATTCCGTTACCGGAAAAAAAGCTATTATTTCTCCCGTCAGTGAAGGAGAGCAAGACCTGGAATATGCGGAGTTCTATATAAAAGCTGACTCATTAGCTGTTATTTACACAAAGTTTTTTCCTTTAATAGAGAATCAGAGTGGAGTGAGAGGTTGCGATAGGTTGGTATATGAGTGGATTCAGGTTTCTGGGAGACGTGTTTGGCGGGTTTTTCACGTGTTTCCACGCGCTTCTACTCCATTTCGCCCGGGGAGATTTATCTTCTGGGCGAAGTGCTCACTACTATCAAATCTGATAGCCCATTTAATTGCAGAATTTGACAAAAAAAAAAGTTCAATTCGGACCAATTTAGCTATTAGTCTGGAAGTGGCTTCTAACCTCAGACTAGACCTGGAAAGGATAGAGTACTCAAAATCTTGACATCAAGATACGATCAACAAACGATGCCCTCAATTCCCCATCTACGGTAATTGAGATGCAGACCAAGGGCTCCAAGAGAGAAATCTATGGAAATTGGTGAGCCTCCGTGATCCCCCTTACCGTCTCCCCTAGCATCGAAACTCTCCCGAGGATATAATAGGTAGCTCTGTACACACTCATAGCAGCAACTTAGTGTTTTTATTTATTTTTACAAACGGATTGGTATAGTATTTCTGCCAGTTACGGTAGTCCTATAACGACCGGGATCGCCACCGCGCACAGATATTGAAAATTAGAACTTAAAGATAAAAAACTTAAAAATGACTTCCGACCATCAGAATTTTACAAAGCGATAAGTTTAAGTATCATCATCGGTATCTTTTAGTCTTGATAAACGGAATGCTAAACAGTGGAAGAAGAAAAAGGACATACTGTATTATGGGCAAGTAGCAGAAAGCAAGAGCACAACCCATAGGTGAAAAAAGTAAGACACAGCAAAAGGAAAAGACAAAAAAAAGAAAAAAAAAGAAAATAAGAATAAACAGAAAAGATATGAGAACAATAAATCCCATACCAAGCTTAAGTCTGTTCTAACATTACTTTTTTTTCTTATGGATATTGTAATAATACTAATTTGAAGATTATCCATAGTATACCAAGCGCAATAAAGCTCTATTACAAGTTCTTCATCTCCTCCAGCATTATTGACAGACAAGGTTAGGACCTTTAAGCCGTTGGTGTCCGAGTCTTTATCATTGGGAGGGAGCGGTACCTATTAGGGAGCAGTTACCCAAGCAGTCGCGATTAAGAAATGACTTAAATGAGAAAGTATCCTGATACAGTACACCACTTTTGGGAATTATAATAATAATCTAAGTTAGTTACTAACCCTTTATCTTTCTATCTACATGCGGAGACCTGGGTGAAGCTGGCGCTGTTATTGTTCGAGGCGTTTTTTTTCCCCTTCCTTTTAACTTCTATCTTCTTCCACTGTTGCTTAGCATTGCGCTTATCAATACCGAATGATACTGGTGATGATGATGTTTAAGCTTATCGCTTATAAAATTCTGATGGTCGAGGATCATTAAGTTTTTTTTGATTTTTGAGTTTTAATTTTCAAGATCTGTGCGCGGTGGCGGTTTTGGTCGTTATAGGCCGCCGTAGTATATTTCTGCCAGTGGTCCACCGGAGGCTTTCTTAACTAGCGGAGAGCATGGATAAGTATATTCTTGATCACAAATGATTTGGAGGGATTAAGATATCATACACCTGATCCCTCCACTTTCGAGAAATCCCAGTTTTGGTTATAATGTAAGCACAATGAATTGATTCTCCGATAAGTGATCGTCCAGTAGACAACATGCAAAGGCTTACAAGAAACAGCGGGGAATAAACCAGCATGTACAGTACAGTATCAAACAGCCCCACCAATAAAATAGTACAAATGGGAATGCCCGGTAACTATATAGACACCCCCGAATGAGCGCTCATGACTTCAGAAACAACTCTCCGGGAGAACTCATTGATGAGCGGATCAACGAAATGCCCACCTTTTTCCACCCCGGATCATGGCTCAGACGTAAGCAGCGCCTTTACTGCCGACCTAAGATAAGGCCTAAGAGTGCCAGATACTTGTACAGGATGGTTATCCGTAAGTAATACAAAATATAGAAAAGAAAAGAAAAGAAAAAAAGAAAAAAAAGAAACCCATCAGGAAATCAAATGCCATCCTTGGGATGGTATCATATTGAATTGGAATTACCCTGATATATCACCCACAGTGCTGGCTAAAAAAGTCTTTTCTTAGGTTTGATGTAAACTCTTACCTCGCGGAGACCACTATATAGTACTTGCCAAAGTCAAATTCTGTGGGATACGGTGCGGTATGATAGGTGGTTTGAGTCTAAGGGGTCGAGCTGTAGGCATATTTCTACTTTACTGTTTTGGGTCCAGGGTTAGGGTTGAAGATATGGGCATATGCTGTTGACTTCGATGAGTATGGTCCATTTTAGGGGGGGGGTGTTGAGTGGCGTCCTGTAGCTTTTCCGTGGAGTATAGTAAGTTAAAAAGTGCTGTATTTCAGACACCTTTATGAAAATTAGAACTGAGCGGTTGGATAGGTTAAAAGGTTTGATACCGGAGTGGGTCGGTCCATCATGTGTAAGCACCCTGCTTAAAGATCGAGAGAGAATGGGATAACTTAAGTATGGCAGTAACTTGACTGCTAAACTAACCAAATTATATTGCGTAAATCGTACTAATTATCTACTATTTACAAGAGAAGAAAAAACAAAGAAAGACACAAATTATTTGATATGCATAAAAAGTGAACTGATATAGAGTGCCGTGAAAAGAAGAATCTAACATATGGGTCAAATATGAGCGGAGGATAGGAACTAAGAAACGCTGAAAGCCGACGAAAGTCCTGGAGGGATATCTAAAAGGCGGGTATCCCTCGCTATTATGTATGATAATCACGTGTAGCCTTACAGCTCCACAGGCGTAATAATATAAGAGTGAAAATTATGATTACTGCATGATGGAAAATGGAGACAACGACCAAAGAAACGCTAGAGAAAAAAAAGGAATTGTAAGTAGAAAAACAAAACTAGGGGGAAATACCCCCCATTCCTATATTACGTCCGATAAGAATAGAAATTACCGAGTCTTCATGCAATCACAATATTTGACATCCGCATCATTTCCAATGATCGTACTAGGCATCTGTGGTGTATTCCAGGGAGACTGACAATTTCCACGCGTAGAATATTTTCAAGTCGAGGATGAAGTTAAGGACAAAGCCGGAAGGGAAGGGAAGAGTAAACAGAGGGGTAGGTGGTGATAAGTCCGCATCGTGGGCGGGATCTAGGGATTATTAGAAAAAGACGTAGAGGAGAGAGCAAAAACAGGAACATGGAGTCGGACTGAGGGAAGCGCAGATATCCACGGTCAAAGACTCAAAGAGGACAAAGAAGCCGGTAGCTCGTCGACCTCACAGGGGACTGGGATTACTGATATCCGGGCTTGCAGCAGATTCACTACTCCATCATGGCCCGGATGAACGCAATGATGAGGGGTGTTATGCTTTCATTGTCTAGTCTGTCTGGGTTGACGTCTTTGCGTTCCAATAGTTGCTTAACTACCGACTCGTTGCCGGTCAGTGTAGCATAAAAGAGGGGTGTCCTGCCTTGTTTGTCTGGTCTGTCTGGGTTGACGTCTTCGCGTTCCAATAGTTGCTTAACTACCGACTCGTTGCCGTTCAGTGCAGCATGAAAGAGGGGTGTCCTGCCTTTATTGTTTGGTCTGTCTGGGTTGACGTCCTCACGTTCCAATAATTGCTTAACTACCGACTCGTGACCTTTTTCTGCAGCGCGCGAGAGGGGTGTCACGCCTTCATTGTCTGGTCTGTCTGGGTTGACGTCGTTACGTTCCAATAGTTGCTTAACTACCGACTCCTCACCTTTTGCTGCAGCACAAAAGAGGGGTGTCCAGCCTCTATTGTCTGGTCTGTCTGGGTTGACGTCCTCACGTTCCAATAGTTGCTTAACTATCGATTCGTAACCTCCAAATATAGCATACAAGAGGGGTGTCACGCCTTCATTGTTTGGTCTGTCTGGGTTGACGTCTTCACGTTCCAATAGTTGCTTAACTACCGACTCCTGGCCTTTTGCTACAGCACACAAGAGGGGTGTCCAGCCATCGTTGTTCAGTGTATCTGGGTTGACGTCTTCGCGTTCCAATAGTTGCTTAACTACCGACTCGTTGCCGTTCAGTGCAGCATAAAAGAGGGGTGTCCTGCCTTTATTGTTTGGTCTGTCTGGGTTGACGTCCTCACGTTCCAATAGTTGCTTAACTATCGACTCGTAACCTCCAGATATAGCATACAAGAGTGGTGTCACGCCTTCATTGTCTGGTCTGTCTGGGTTGACGTCCTCACGTTCCAATAGTTGCTTAACTACTGACTCGTGACCTTTTATTGCAGCACATAAGAGGGGTGTTGTGCCTGTATTATTTGGTTTGTTTGGGTTGACGGCTTCTTGTCCCAGCAGTAGCTTGACTGCCTCATTCCCTCCGCTGAATACGGCCCAAATGAGCGGCGTCATACCCGTCGAATCTGTTTGATCCGGGTCACAGCCATTTACTCCTAGCAAAGTGGTCATAACTTCAACAATCCCGAAGAAAGATGCAGCATGTAATCCGGTGCAGGTTGCAGGAGCATCTATATCAGGGTTGTGTTTGGATCCCCAGACTATCTCCAGTAGTAATCCAGCGGATATGTGGTCCTCATAATGATCCAAGAGCTCCATTGCAAATAGCGTCGCATGATCCGAGGGCTCCCTTTTCGCATGTGTTCCCCAATATCTTGAACAATATTTGAGGAAGGGCATGCCTGAAAGATCATGTTGCTTCGGCGAAAGGGCCTTGACCTGATCTGAATTTAGATATGTCAAGCACGTTTCCGCCATTGTCGAGTGAGGACTAGGAAACAGGTCGAGGCGAGAGGAGAGATACTCTTGTAGTGTATGACGGATCAACCACACGGTCGAGGCTTCCTTATCGACAGTTATAAGTCCTTGGCAGCAGTTCAGCAATGTTCCTATCAATGGAACATTGTCGCTATCGAAATCCGTGGATCCTATCTCCACCGCAAGGGCGTGACACGATTCGTCCACCTCCAATGGACGCTCCGAGTGACATACCCACATTAGAGCAGCGATCGCAAGTTCCGACTTTGCCCCTGCCTGTACTTTTATCCGCTCCAATGTTGAACCATATGCATGTTCCAACCCTAACCCTACTCCATCCCTCACCGCCTGTACTCTTCCTTTCCTGCGAGAGATGGTGGTTTCTCGGAGGATTGACTCCATATTTATGGAAACCAGTAGAAAGCTAAATTTACACCAATCAGCCAATGCTATGAGTTGATTTTCCAATGTTGACACTACTACATACGTTTCCGAGATTGCTTCGGGAATACTCTTCATGATGTCGTCCTTCAGCTTCCTAGTCATCACCTCCGGTGTTGTGTCCTTTTGCAATCTCTCCTTTATATATAGAATAATGTCATTTTCCGTGGGAATTATCGATAGGTTCGTCACTCTTCCACCAAGTTGTCGTTCAACTTCAACACTGACGTTTGGTCTTCCGCTCATAAACAGTCGTGTGTTTGGCAACCTCTGAAGAATCTGGCCCAGTGAATTAAGAACTTCGATTCGATGCTCCGGCACACACTCATCGAGAGCGTCAATGCAAATGAACGTAGGTTGTGTGGATGCGACGGTCTGGAAAATCCGTACAATTCCCGAAACCTCCAGCCCTCGGCCACCTATGACCTTTTTCTGCTCCCGGTATTCCTTCACCACTACTTCCGGAATCGTTTCCAATCCAATCACAAGCTGCTTGAGCAATGAGCCAAGCATAGCTACCGGTGTCTGCTCCTTCCGGGAGGCAAAATCAAAGTAAAAACAGAGGACAGTTATGGTTTCTCCTCTGGCCTGGTCGCATAAAGAGTCTATTACCAAAGAACTAGTATCGCAACTTGTCAGCATCGCTATTTCCTCTCTGTTCCTTACAGATTCGTTTTCCTACGTTGTGAAGCTCTTTCCAACTCCTGGGTGACCGTAGCAGAACAAGGCTGCACGGTCGGATTCCTCTTTATGACTACCCTTATGCCAGCTTTTGAATTTCTCGGTTCGCAGCAGCCAGCTCCCTACATCCTCCACTCGCTGAGTGCGGATGTCCTGATGCCGTACCTGTGGCTCCAAAGGGGACAGCCAGGCCAAGATTTTAGGCTCCTCATCGGTAGTAGTAAAGGTAAAGTTATTCAACACGATTTCATTATTGAAGGAATTGACGTTATCAGTAAAGGCTCGAGGCATTTTTCGCGTTTTCACTCCGTGGAATGGTGTAGAGAATAGGATGCTAAGGTCAATTGACAAAGTTCCAGTCAGTTTAGGAAAAGCGGGGTTATTGCTATGTTGTTCCAGCGATCTTGATTACATAAATGGGAGTACTTTACGTGCAATAAGGCTCTGGCAGAAGCACAGCCCTTCGCTTCATGGCTAACCGAATGCCTTGTTCTCACAAGGAACGCCACAGAGAGCCGTGAATGTGCGAAAGAGAAAAAGCGTTGTAGTGTAAAGACTCGAAGGGGTAATCAGAGAAATCTTGCTTTATCAGAATCCCAATCTTTCTCCATAACTTATCAATATGCCCATCACTCTGTCTTTCGATAAACTTCAGGCCACTCAATCTTGTGCTTTGTGAAGATTCATACCAAGAATAACTTAATCAAGGATCACATGTGGAATAAATCTATTGTTATTCACCCGGCACTGCGTTGGTTCGGGTAATACAATGTGAGTGTCGTCCGGTTTATCTGACTTCACCACAAGTTTGCATACATTCGAACAAACATAATTGATCACGGTTCTTGTAATACCCGGAATGGAGCGCGGCACAAACCGATATATGAGCGACAACGCCAATTGCGAGCGAACGCCCAGCACGGCCGAAAACTCCTCTCTTGAGCCTCCTTAACCGCACATGAGGGCGTAATGAGAATATCATACTACTAAGCCATCCTAATGTAGACCCTGATTCCATAGACGACAATTGTCAGAGACCACTCTCTTTAGCCGCATTTAAAGGTAAGGAGAGCATCGTGTAGTTACTTATGCATCGAGTAGATATATTAACCCTGGTTCCGCGGATAGGCAAATTATTGCCCGACACCACCCTCTCGGGCTTCAGTGAAAGGGCATTGGGGGATTGTGGCCTTGCCAGAGAAGTGGGCTCGGCGGTCCAATGTGTGAAACAGCGAGAATATCTTTCTATTCTTGGATTTGGTAGGCGGTTGGAGGATTGGGTGGCGTGTCTCGCGGCTTGCTTTGTATCTACAGTGTCTGTATTATGATACTTGAGTAATGATATCTATTTCCAATCGCAGTTTGCGCGAGAATTCAATGCTTGGCCCGGGGAACTTTTGCCGTAACCTAGTTTCGGACCGATAGTACAATACACAATTCGTGAAGGTCTTGGGATCCCGATTACCCAACAACCACAATTCCATCACCAACAACAAACCCCCACCCTGCCACCTTGCAATCGCCAGGTACTCGAGTACTGAATTCCAGACAAGCTTGCACCATTTCCCATGACAAACAATGCTCCAGCTTCAAACAAAAATACACGATCCTCCAGGATGCTAGCGTACTGTGTAGATATGTACTACCAATACAATTTTCTTTTCCACAATGATAACTAGCAAGTGAGCACTCCTCCCGTATTTATCTCTGCACTTCAAACACACAACACAACGCATCACCACCATCTTAAATATTCTCAGCTGCAACTCGTACTCGGATAAAGTCTTGGCATTCGATTCGCTGATCGGGATTACTGGAGCATACGGTACTCAAGTCGCCGGATTGAAGATGCCCTGTTTTAGTAGTGATGCACCAAAAAAAAGCATCTTCGGTCCGGCGAGTTAATGAGGGGATTTGGTCCAGTCAGTTATAGGTACTGTACAGTGTTGTATAAGTGCGATAGGCACTGTCTTGAAAGCTTTACTGGAAACTATCGACTATACAATACTCACCATATTGGTGTATCATGTGTTCGCGGAGGGAGGGGCCTGGCTCGGTCGGTGGTGTACTGTACTAACTTATGCCGTCTCGTAATGTTATAATTTTTTGCGCAGGATTTATAGTACCGGAGGACTTTCTACATCGGGGTCGGCGAGGGAGGGAGTGTGTTGTCGGCTTTGGATGTTGTGGGACATGTACGGTACGGCATTAATGCAGAGTAGAAGTGACAAAAGGAAATCTTGTCTCTTGAAAGGTTGGATTGGGAAGTAGCTCAAAGGTCACGTTATCGTCAAATCCTCACGGCCGAAATTGTGAAAAATCAAAATCGAAAAAACAAGCCCAGGGATTCAGTTTTGGAAAGGTTGAGTTTAAATATATCATACTGGCTTTTGGGATATCGTCTGCTCTGCTTTTGTTTAGTTTTCTCTTCCCACTATAGCGTTGGACGTCAAGTTTGATTTCTGGGTTTCCACATTTTGGTAACTGCGATTTCCTGATCCACAAAAAAGTTAAGTTTATGCCTTATAATGGCTGCACTGATGTATGGAAAGCTTAACAAGGAAACACCTTCAAAAAGGCGTGGATTGGGCGAGTGAAATGCGCCAGAAAATTATAATGTACAGTACAACATAAGTAGTCTTATAATTGCACTTATTCATGTTCCTGTGTGTCGACTTTTACATTGTCAGAGATATATAAAATGGCTCCTCGGAATTCTCCTTATTCTAAAAGTCTTGTTATGTAATCGAGTCACCTGGGGTGTGTTTTTGGTTTTTATCTTTTTTTGGCCATGTTATATATCAGTTATCTTTATTTGTAACCCTAACCTAACGTACGTATCGTCTGTGTGAGTGATGTTTGAACCAATGGCTGTGAGGTGATTGGGCTTCGCCCAATAATGACAGATTAATTAGTAGGTCCTAGGGAAGTTCTTTGATGGTAAAGCTAAGCTTTGACTTGGCGTATTGCACAGTACTCGGTGGGTTATTTGGAAAACATGGTTTGACGTCTTGAGATCCATCTCTAACTCATTGAATTTTAGAGTTGTTTGGAATTCCCGATGAAGGCTAAGTTTTTGTAAAACAAAACTTTAGTTTATCTTCCAAGTGAATACTATCATATGATTGATGGGACTACAGTATAAAAAAAATAATGGTAATGATTCAAGAAACGGGAAAGATGGGTGCTGAATTGTACAGTGCCAGAAAAGGAGCGATAGGACGCATAAAAATCTTCCCGTTGATAATGTAACGTGTAAAGCTCCAAATGATCATTGTGGCATTCCAAAATGGCAGAAACAAAGAGCTTTGGGTCTTTGCTCGAGTATAGGGCATTGACATTATGAGATTGACTCTCAAATGTAAAAAATGTCTGGGGGGTGGGGGTTTCCTTTCTCGCATGATGGAGTACCTGGGCAAAAGTCTTGGTGAAATGAGCTTTTCACAATAAAAAAACAGCGAATTTCAGCGGCCTGCAGCTTAGGAACTACAAAGTATTTTTCCAACCTGGCTTCTAACTTAGCATCTAGTTACTCTATCTTTGCCCTACTCTCATGCAAGTTTTAATCAATCTAGTGAAAATTTGGAAAATTTATGTAGTCTCAAAGTTTTCGATGTACCAAAAACTGTCATTTTACATACAAAATCTATATCTATATTGTACTGTACTACGAAGAATCCATGCGGTGTCTGGATCATCTGATAAGGGGGTTGCCATGGCAACGAAAAAAGAAAAGTGCCAAGACAACAGGAAAAAGAAAAAAGCAAGGGTGGGTGGAAATAAATAAACAGTAAAAGTATCAACCTAAAGAGTAATAAAAAGTGCCAAAAAAAAAAAGAGATAGGTAAGAGAGAAAAAAAAAATAATAAGTGAGAAAAAGCAGTGAAAATAGGAGGGAAAAAGAAAAGGTTAGATATTGGAGGAATAAAAAATGGGTTAGGAATGGTGGAGGAAAAGTTAGGATTTATTTGATTGACCTAAAAATGGTAGCTAGGGTTTTGTTGCTGGGATGTTATTTCGTTTTGGTGGGGTACTAAGTTATGAATTCCTTTATAAGGAATGACAACTCTTAGTTTTTTTCAAATAGAGAGAGAGACAAACAACTAACCTAATATCAACAAATGTGAATATATTTTTTGTTTTCACTTTTCTGATTGTATTCATCTCTTTCTCAAGTGTGAGTTCATTAACACTTTTGATTCTTATAGGACTTGGATGATTATTTGACTTTTAATTGCTTGAATGACATTTTGCTAAAGCTTAGTGTTGGTTCTACTTTCAACTGAGTATCCCCCTTTTTTGCCTTCCTTTTGCCTTGGAGAGGTAAGCATTCTCTACTTTTTTTCTTCTATTATCTTAGACTAATTCTTATTTTTTCAACACCAGGTTCAGATATCCTACAAATTTCCTCCCACTACTACCTTTAATCTATTCAAGCTGTGAATAGCTCCAGCCCCAACTACATCAACTACTAATCCCCCACTCCTACTACCTACTTCTCCTTACAGATACATGGGACAGAATCCCAACCAACCTCCTTTTCACACCCTCTGAGCAATCGAACACAACTGCTACTGTTAGGCATATGGGAAAAAGGGCCAAAATAACCCAGTCTTCACTCAGGATTATTTCTACCATACCCCTGCAGCCCCCAAGTAGGGACTGAGCATCATCACGGTATTACGGCCGAGTTGCGTCCCAACACTTTAGCAATAATAAACGACACCTTCAGCATAATACCATATACGTCATCACCGGCTGTCCGACCAGATGCTGTTCATAGGATATATGAGAGGGCATCTTTGACGACTAATGAGAAGTGACTTGAAGAGATTAGGTTAAACTTTGAGCAAATTATTATCCTGTACATTAGCAGTTAAATATAGTAGCTGATAAGTAATGGGACAATTTGGGAAGAAACTGTTAGTGACTTGAATATCATGAGCCTATGGCACCAAAGGGTAGCCATAGAGCTGAGCCTCTTGCTTTGAAAGAAGTAGAGCCTCAAGAGGGCCTGCTCGAGAGTCGGTATGAGAGATTTTGTCCTGATAAGGTATTGGTTCAATCCAGAGCTAAAATCCTTTATGTCTAATGGGCTCTGTGATGCATAAATATGCAATGCAATAGCCATGCTCATTCATTAAAGCTGATCACTTTATGTTTTGAGGTATAATGATTGGTATAGTTGCTATTAGGGTGGCATATTTAATATAAATTCACATGATGGAGAGATCGGAGACTACCTACTGGTGGAGTGTTCACACCCCTAGAAATAATAGGAGTTTGAAGAGATCAAAGCTAAGCAGGGCAAATATTCTCAGGGTCAGGGTTGTTTGCACTCAGGAAAAATAAGAGGTTTTTGATGAAGGTACTTAGATAGTATGGGAGTTGGTTGTAGCCTGCGATAACTCAGATACAGAATATAAATATCGAGGTACTCCCAGCTATTAGAAACATCAAGCATTGGAGAAGAGATCTTATTAATATATTTATTATCTACTCTTGAAAAATTTACCATGCACATATTTCTTCAAGCCTTTGGAAAGATCAAGCCTACCTTAATGATCTTCATCCTTACCTTACTTTACCTCATTTTATTTCAAGAAGCATATGACTTAGACCAACCAACACTATCTATGGTCAGGCTCTCCCATAACAGCTACCTCTTCCTAAAACCATCATTCAATTGCGAGCAGTACTCATTAGTTTTACCAGAAGTCAATGATGTTGATCCTCTTACTTTATACATCTTTAAGGTCTTTTTTATGCTAATTTCATTATCTCTTTCTGTCTAGCTTGTAGGTAATTGAACAACAATGGAGATTGAAAACCAAAGATATTCAAAATATCATCAGATAAAAGGGATAGTAGAATTTGATACAGATAATAGAGGAGTACCACAAAAGGTATGCAGAAGCTGTTTGGTAAGTTATTTCATGTCTTATTCTAATTGTATTTCAGCATCCAAAATCTCCAAGAAATATTACTATTTAGGTGGGATAGCCTTATACTGATATTGTATGGATTATTACTGGAGAGTGGAGAGGGATAGACATGCAGCCTACAGACAAAATAATGTTCAGGAGGGTGAAACTCTTCCTATACAGAGAAATATTGTACCTGTGACCTTTAATCTTGCACAAATATCAAACAATGCTAGCTGGACAATATATAACCTAGGTCCTATGAGTGTCATATATGTATATTATTGAGCAAGGTACTGGGGAGCTGAATAACCTATAAGAGGTCAAACAAATAGACCAAGCTTTGAAGCTTGTTGCAAGTAAATAGATGCTGTTATTGAAACTCTGACTCCATTACCAGAGCCATTGAATTCCTTAATGAGTGAGGAAAGCCTTCAGTCCTGCTAATTTCTAGAACATATGTGGAGATAGAATAGTCAATTTGCATTTACCTTAATGAGGTATAATCATGATGACAGAACCTCTGCTCAGGCAGGCGGACTTCAGACTTTTTAGATCTATGACAATATGTACCATCTTCAAGGACCTCTTGAAGTAGCAGTTAGAGTTAATCCAGTTTACTCTCAAATCTACCTCTATGATCTGATCTATGCAGCATAACCAAGGTTCGCCAGAGCCCCTAAACTCGATGAGGAGATCATTCTTAGTATTACAAGAATGCTGGAAGGATGTTCACCCTTAATTGATATATATAAAACTACTCGGGAGCTGAGAAAATTATAGTATTGCCAGTTGGTGATGAAGATGTTCGAATAATCTTAAACTCATGGCTGGAGCTGGTAGTGGAAACTGGAGTAGATAGAAGAAGAGAAAACCTTCTAACTAGCAATAAAGTGGCCTTAATTTTACCCAAGGAGTATAGAGAATAAGGCTTTTGAGATGTTCTGATTACATAATGCCCTGATCCAAATATTATTCCTCAACCAAGTGAGTTCTCACTTGTGAATCCCAATCACCCATCATTTCTGGCACTCCATTATATTTTATTCTTCCCTTGCAGTGAGGCAGACTGGTATTAGGCAAGAAGACTTTGAAACAAGTACCAAGCTGGTCAGATAGAAAGGCTACATCAACAAGTATTCTACCAATTTTGGTTACATTCCCAAGAGAGTGAACCTCCTACAATCTCTCAGGGGAGAGGATTATTTTAACAATTTTTGGTGGATTCTTGAGCTGTTTGTGACCAAAATAAACTAGCATGGATTCAGAGCCATCAGAAAAATATTAGTTCAGATCTCTACAATGGCTTGGCTGATGTGATGAGGTAAGAAGATATTAACTTGCAGCAAGTTGGAAAGTGAGTAGTACTCCCATTAAGCTTTATTGGTAGAGATCAGTTCATGCAACAACTTTATCAGGATAGTATAGCTTTGGTCAGATATTTTGGATGTCCTTTACATTTTATTACCTTTACAGTACATCCTAAATAGATAGAGATTAAATTGGAGCTCTTACCATATCAAACAATAACAGATAGACCAGATTTAGTTAGCAGAGTATTTTATCTTAAAATGAAAGATTTGTTAGACCAAATTAAACACAAAGAAGTTTTTGGCAAGTAGCAGGGATAGGTCTGGATGATTGAATACCAGAAGAGAGGATTACCTCACCTACATTTACTGCTATTCCTACAGACAGATAATAATTTCCTCATAGCTGAAAATATTGATAATTTAATATCTACCAAGATTCCCCTTAGGCTTGATGAGCAATCAAGAGAATTGAGATCTGTAATTAGGACTATTACAGTACACACTTCTTGTGCAGGTAGCAACAGTTGTGCTGCTTGTATGGAGGGACTCAACTCATGTCTTGTATACTCATGCAATAAAGGTTATCTCCAACAGTTTCAAGAAAAGACAATAGTTCAAGAGAATAGATACCCATTATATCAGTGAAGGAATAATAGCCAATCATTTACTCTTCCAGGACCACTTGGTAGAATCACATCAAGTATTACAATTGATAACAAAAGGGTTATTCCCTACAGTCCTTACCTATCACTAAGATACCATGCTCATATTAATATCAAGGTATGTAGATCAATTTGTGCCATCAAGTATATCTATAAATATTCTACAAAGGAGGAGATAAGGTTACAGTACAAATCATCACAGCAACTCCAGATCAAGACAATGAGATTGACCATTATCTCCATGGATGCTATATTGACCCAATGGAGGCTATGTGGTGAATTTCAGAGTTGGAGACTCATGAGGAATGGCCTCCTATTACAAACCCAGCATGGTTTGTAATGGTCTCACATGACATACAATTGTATGTTATAGTATTTTATTTGTTGAAGGTTTTTGTACATGACTTGATTGAGTCATATAATGTTATGGTTTTGCACTATGACTCACATATGAGTTATAGGGTTTCACATGACTCATGATTGTGAGTCATAGTTGTTTATGTTTGAATTTGATTGGTATGTTGAGCATTGACTCATATGCACACATATGAGTCATAAGGATCCAGAGGCATGACTTCATTTATATGAGTCATGAGGTTTTGCACATGACTCTTTTAAGGTCATGGGACTTTCGTGCATGACCAAATATGGTCATGAGATTATAGGTTATGCATGTATATGAGTCACAATTGTGACTCATTGATTTGAAAGTAGGTTGTGGGAAAGACTATATAAAGAGGTCAAGAGGACCTAGTAGTTAGTTCTTCACACAACCACCTAAGTTATTTCCTATCTTTCAAGTTACAAATAAAACACCCTTACCCTCTTTATACACAAGACCAAACTATCATGAGAAGGAACAAGACTAATACCAATTGGTGCTATAAGGATTTAGTATTGGCAGAGGTCAATATCCAAGATGTAGTGTAAGACAATGAAGTATTAGAACTCTCAAAGAAGAAGAGAAGTCAAACTAAAGGTAAGAAAGTTACCTCAAGAAAGCTAACTACAGAGTCATTGCCTGTTGCGAGATAGAAGATAAGAGAGATCCTATAGCTGATTGTAACACCTCCTGTATCATAAAGGTTGAAGGATCTTCACCTTGGTTCCATTTTTGGCCCCGAGATATCCACCATGCCATTAGGATAAATTCCCATAATATACCGAACCCACCGTTTAGTGGCAAGCGCCGGCAGTGGGAGAGATCCCACTTCCTATGGGTGTCCAAGGACGATTCCCGGTACAATGCTACGGTAGTCGGGTAAACTTTCTCAAGGAGGAACTATACCAGGGCAAGAGGGCATAGTAAATGAATCAAGATAATAACATCTCAACGGGGGTGTAGATGCAAATTAATCGTGATTATTGGGAACCGGTCCAGTGGGTTCTTTTCCTTCATCTAATAGTTTGCCGGCTGTAAGTAAACTCCGCACTTGATGTCGAATCCATAGATATACCTTGAATCCTTCTCTCCCTTACGGTCACACAGGAGATCTCGGGTGTTATAATACCGTATCCTATATGTATGCATGTCTTATGTTAAATAGTTATTCCGTTCCGCTTCAGATGCAGCCCAGTATTCTGGGTATGTGTATTTAAGTGGATTCGTGCATGAGTATGAGGAACAACAATAGGGGATGATAGGTATACCCCACCTACATGGTCCGAGAGGCATCGTAATTCATACCAAAAGGCTCCAGGGATTCAAAATACACGCCTGATGATTGCTGCTGTGCCGCGTCTACATATCTTGCTCCTGTACCTTCCTCCCGGTCTGGCCCTGAGATGATTCAAGTACCTGTAATAATTTCTTCCTTTTGAAACTCCTAGACCTTCGGAAAAACTATTCAGCCACGCTTCCCGGACCCCCCCTAATGTGACGCCACAGAAGAAGAGGCTACCCGAATACACTCCGACAATATCACCGACAGTCAATCATCATATCTTTAACCCAGATTGCATTGTGGATTCTTAATTGCGGGAAGAATGGGGTGCGGAATTTACCGTAGAGTCGAAATTGTGACGGATCACTTGTTATCACTCGTTATATTCCTCCACCATCTGTTGAGAAACGGTCGTTTGATGTTGTTGAGGTACGATAGTTTGGTGTTTACTTCCTACTTACTATTTCGGATGAGAAGGTGGACGTGGAGACACGCAATCAAGGTGATGCATTACGTCATGCTTGGGTTATATATATACCGTCAGAATCCCCCCTTAGTTAGTTGGTGAAGAAATAACAACGACTTTCCGCTGCACACAAACTGTTCCTATTTCCTACACCATCCATTGGGACAAATCGCTGCCACTGGCCCGAGGTAAATTCAAACATCTCGAGAGAAATTTTATATTCGGGATTTGTGTTATCTGTAGGCGGTTTAGCTCAATGTAGGAATCATAGGCTTTCTCTTTGAGATAAATCGCAAAGATGTGTGGGGATTGGATCCTCAAGATAGTTTGATTCCCGTTCTCACAAGACTGACATAGGCCTAAAAGCTTGATTGGTGTAAAAGAAAACGATTTCACATTGGACTCGAAGATTTTTTACGATAGTAATGGTGTCTTCATTTAAACGCGGTGGAATTTATTGCCGCAGCGTCAATCAGAAGTGTGGGGGCCAGAACACACGTAGCGATTACGGCCAGGAACAGACTGTTACATGACAGACAGTATGATATCCTCTTCTAGTGTAATAGGTAAGCATGTAAACCAGCAAGGGTAGGTGATACCAGGGGAAAAGACTTAACGCTTCTATATTCCTCCTGAATGTATCCACGTCCTCCAGGTTGATTACGTATCTCTCCCTGCCCAGGGTAGGGAAGATTACCACGAGCACTCTCCCCTTTTGTTAAGTGATCTCGGACATTTGGATGAAAAGCATCGGCACCCGGATGAGATCAAACCTCGATAAAGAAGCTCATATCCCACATCAGAAGCGTTCGGAAATTTCAAGGTATTTTTTTTTCCAGGAAGGAGAAACTTTTACTGTTTGCCGGAATGGAGTTTAGTTTTTTCTTTCTTTCCGCCCGAAGAATGTCTAGAGTCCTGTCTCAATGTAATTGCCCTAGTCAAAAGAGAATCTCCACCTTATTTCACACCCTATTGTTCCAACATAAAGCTGTGCTGTTTGCTAGATCAGTGTTGCAGCAACAGGCTAAGGATTAATACATAACCCGTTATATCAGTAGATTGGATCACCTTACTCAGTTTCATCAGTTTATCTGCTCACCTCCGCGGAGTACATGAAAACTGACCGGGGAAACTGATTCACTAGATAAAACTCATCAAGCGGGACGGCTCCCAAGTCGTGCTTGTATCTCCTTGTTTATTTTGAATCCTTGCAAGGTGTAGAGTTGGCTTAGCTATCTCCAATCGTGCGGGTATATCGAGTGACTATGGTAACTTGAGTACTTCTTTGCAAGATTGGAGTTTGTGTTTGATGGGGAGGGGAAGGGGGGTGAATAAAAATGATATCAAACTCTTATGTTACTCGTGTTTGTTGTTAAAATGTTCAGAGTTGGAATTCAATGTTTGTGGAGCATACGCAGTTATTTGTTTTGTGTCGACGCTTCAATGCCAGTTAGAGAACACGTGAAGCAAAGAAATAAACAGGAAAAACAACGATCGAGGACGCTTTGAAACTGTTTCGCTATTGTTATTACCCATGGAAGAGCTTTTTACTCTAATAGCGCATTTTGTAGGATAGCAAGGGAATCGAATGTGCCTTACCAGGTGGCTTAATTGGGGGGGGGGGCTATGAGTAGTGATCAACACTCACTTGGATAATCGCGCTGTCCGAGTGGTCCACTGCAATTAAACTAGCCGTAATTAGTGCTTAGAGACTTCTTTTCCACGTAATATCACTCGAGCTAGACACAATTTGAAGTGTTGAAAACGCAGGCAATGATCGGAACGGAGGTTTCACAGAGTGAAGTGAAATGGATCGGCGGGAAAAGAGTAATTGTATATAACGAGTATAATATGCAAAGTATAGATTTGGACCTAGTGAGAGCGATAGCAAGAGCAAGAATAATGATGAGCGATTAGAGTGTGAGGCGAATGAAAGGATCGAAAGGAAAGATGTATGAAGAAAAGAATTTCAACGATAACACGCACTAGTGTGGTAATTTCCAAAATGATAAGAAGAGAACATAGACCGCAAGAAGGAGAGAAATTCTATTGTTCAAATTTTTTTTCCACGTTTCTAAAATCCCGTGCCTAGCTGGTATCATGGTGTGATGAGACGGAGATGCGCGTTGGAGTCAAGGTGTTTAATACCTCCAAATGTACAATCAAAACATAGGAAAATAAATTGAAAGTATCGCCGGTGCAGATTATTTGATTCCGAGTTGGTAGGATTCATTCTACTTGAGTACAATACAGACTCCTGTGTACTGTACACCACTCGAATGTTCTGGAGAACTACACTACGATGACCCTCCGCACATCGCGCGAGAATTATTAAAATTATACCCAAATTAGCGCTAGTGTGGCTCTCTACCAAATCAGAGTTCTTTTTGCAGGTGAGTGCGTGAAATCATTTAAGGTGTATCTTTTCCGTTAGAAAGGGATAGAAGTAGGCGAAACCTTTATCATTCACCCGCCGATTCTGCTTTCCCATATTTTACAACTATCAGAGTCGTGTGGCATGGCATTGTGAATGTTTGCACTTAAACAGAGGTAGGCAATTGGGGAGTAGTAATAACTCTATCGCAAGAAGTTGGGAAGTTATTTTTGAGAATCTGGTATCAGAAATTTACCCATCAAGATGTTCGTAAACATCCCGAAAATAAACCACCCCCGAATCATAAATTCCTTGTCCACCCTAAACCCCCATAAATCTCTGTGAAAACAACTCCCGACAATACTGGATCTTTAAGGGATCATCTGCCTATATCGATTTTTAAATTTATTAAGTCTGCGCGGATGTGTTATGATGGAGTTGGTTGTGAAGCAAGGTTTAGAGGTTTAGCGCGGACGAAGGATTTGCGATTCCGGAAGTAAGTGAAGCGATAGCTATCATGATGAGTACCAGGAAAAGGTACCGGCATGGGGCACTCCAGCTCCTATGTCGGTGCAATGGCACGGCGCTTGGTTAGTCTGACTTATGTACTTAAATTACCTGTTTCTCACAAAACCAAGTTACTGGTATCACGGCAGAAAGAGGTTTTTTTAAAAATAAGAAAAAGCGATGAGTTTATTCAAACTATCTTATGCGGGAAGAAAAAAGGAAACCAGCGAAGATCTATCCACAAAGTAGAAAACTCCACCTCCCAGAGTCCCACCTCCGATCTAAACAATGCACCAGATGAAAACAATGCAGCAGGGAGCCGGACCCGAACAGAGACGAAAAGAAGAAAAAAAAGATAAAGGCTCGAAAGAGAAACTCTTATCTCTGTCCAAAGTACTCATTCCCACCAAACAATGTATGAATAAAGATATGAAAAAAATTCTGTAGCAAGAATCTGATATGAGAAAGAAACCCCATCGAAATCTTCTGACCCCCCCACCTTCCACCCAAAAAAATATAGGTAAAGCAACAAAAAAGTGATGCAAATGGAAGAATAAAAAGGAAAAGGAAACAAAAAAAAATGCAAAAGATGAATGACTACGAGAGCACCTTCCTGCTTCCTCCGAGAGAGAGTAACCTACTGGTCGACAGACCTACCCTGAGACAACCTAAGCTGGACAACCTGATCGAAGATGTCGGTAATACGGCCATCCCTCAACTTTGTCTCGTACAAGCGACAATCATCAAGACGAGAATTTTCAAGCCTCCTCAGGTCAACATGACGCCAAGAAATGGCATCCCAAAGCTCTTCTGGTGTCGCGTTGACATCGTCGAGAGTGCGACTCGCCAGATCCATGACACTCTTCTTCTTGACATCGTAGTCTTTGTTGGCCCATTTGAGGAGAAGTTGGTATTTCTCGATGTCCAATACCGAGACCCAGTGAACTTCAACGGTAGAGAGATTTGCACTGGTTGAGGCGGGGGCTGGGTTGGCGTGAGACATGTTTTAAGCTTGCGAAGTGGGAGGCGGGTTTTGTAAATTGGAGAATAGTAAATCTTGGGTGGTTACGGGGAACACAAGAGGTTGTGTTTGGTGTAGTGGGGTTCTAATGAGATTTGTTAGGAGTGATTTTGTGTGACGAGAATTTGAAAACGGAGGCGTCTGTCTGGGCCAGGGCCAAAGGCTCTTGCTTCTCGGGCACTTCTTTAGAGCAGTGATGTGCGCCTTTGGGAATAGTTGTTTAAATTGGTGGAAAAAAATGTTTCACTCCGTTATGGACAGAGTGATTGAGATGAGAAAGGTTGTTTTTTATTTTTTTATTTTTTTTTATTTTTTTTCGTTTTGGGTCGAGGTTTGGGGATGAGAGTAAAGGTGAGAGAGGCTGGGATTTGCGGTAAAGAGAGTCACAAGATATCAATCGAGAAAAAACGCGCAAACTTTATTCCACCAAGGCCTAGGTTACCCTACCTAACTCGCTAGGATGACGGTTCATACGTCACCAGTACTTGTAATCATTGTTCCTGAATTGATGGAGGGCTGTAGCTTTGTACTTTGTATTCCCCTTGTTTATTTTTAATTGCTCTCCGATTCTCATCTCGAGTCCACGTATCAAAGGGACCTTTTCAAGTTAATGGAAATGTTTTTGTTATTGTATTGAATACTTCCTATTCTGATTTTAAGCCCAATCATTCTCAGGCCTTAGGCAGAAAAGAAAAAAGAAAAGAAAAAAGAATTGAATTGATCGTCATATCGTAGCAAGTTATTTAGGAAAGAAACTGTGATTTTCCAACTTAAGTATACTAACCTAGCATCACTAAACGGAAACTAGGGAAAAGAGATGATGTTGAATACTTGAAGATACCACCGGAAACTCTGATTCCCTACTCCCCTCCACCTGTCTGGCTCATTCTAATTACGTTTTCTCAGAAGAGTGCTTAGAATCCGAACAGAAAAAAACATCTAGTTTTAGAAAGCAGAAAAAAGCAAGAGGGTATTCAGACGATGGCACTATCATGAAACAAAATGAAACTAACAAAGAACTACACGTAAAGGATAAAACTGCCCCTTCTCCTATGATCCCACCTCCGACCCAAAGAATGCAGGATACAAAAACACAGCAACAAAGAGATCGCAAACTGTAAAACTCAAGCCACCAGCAAAAAAAAAAAAAGATCTGAAAGACAAACTCTCATTCCCTTCCAAATCTCCACCCCTCGTCCAAACTCTGCGAGAAACAAATACCAAACAAGAAACACAAGCTAAAACCTTCTCATCGTCTTCTACTGCCCCCTACCCAAACAATGCATGAAACATTGAGGAAAAAAAATCCCCGATCACCTAAGAACTTGGACAGAGATAGCAATTTGCTGCTTCTCCTATAGCCCAACCTGACGGTTGGCGGACCTTTGCTGTGCCGCAGTCCTTTCCTGTGCCAATCTAGCCACGACAATCTGATCGAAGATATTGTCAATAGTTCCAGCCTTCATCTGTGTTTCGTACATGCGACAGGTCTCCAGACGAGATTCCTCAATCTTCTTGAGGTCAAAGTACTGCCAGGTTACAGCGCTCATAAGTTCACCAACTGTTGCATCTTCCTTATCGGTGATGCTCTTGGCTTGTTTTACTACGGTCTCGACCTTTAAATCGTAGTCTTGATTGAGCCACTTGACCAGCAATCTAAATTTCTGTGAATCTCCTATACTGAGGGTCAAGCGACCCATTCTGTCGGTGGTAGCGTTGAGGTCTGCGTTGGACATCTTGTAATCAGTTGTAGGGAGAGGTAGTTTGGTAAAGGTAGGGACTTTGTGAATGTCTGAGGATGGTTGTCGGTTTTTTTTTTTTACGAGGGGAATGGAAAGTTGTAGAAAAAATCTTTGGTTCTACAATTTGAAAGACGAGAACTATTAGGTAGGAGAGGAGGGCTATCGTTTGGCGGTGGACCAGTACACACTGTAGTGTTATGTGCCTTACTTGGAAGAGTTGAGGTTGGTGGGAGAAAGTTGTTTTTTTAGGTGTAGGTATTTGTGCGGTGCAGGTGTGGTGGCGTGGTGGAGTTTGAGGTTGGATGGTTGAGACTGGATGGTTGAGGTTGGATGTTTGTCCTGGACTCTTGGTTTGACAAACGATTAGAGCCTCTAGTGTTGGTTCTTTTACTCGCAGCGATGTAAATTTCTGGGAGTGGTGTTTGGTAGTGAATTCTTTGGTGGGTGGTTGGGGTAAGTGAAGGGTTTGCTCAACCTGGAGCTTGTTGGTGGAGGATAAAGGTGAGGGTGGGATGGAGGGAAGAAGGATGAGGATTACAATAAATCCAGCCAGAAAACACGCGGTAGGAAAATTTTCTTCAATTGGCAACAGAACTTATCCCACCTCACTGCTTATTCTTTATTCGTGTACCTTTTCCCGCTAACCCACGCGGTTATGAAGCTTTCTTTTTTTATTATTATTATTTAATTTCATCGGTTTGTCTCTTGCTCTCATCTAGAATTCCATTTTTTTCAAAATTTCAACCCATATTTGACTACTGAGGCAATAGGAAGTGGAAAGCCTCATGACCACCTTGGCGAAGTCTTGTCATTGCGGGTATGATAAAATGGCATCTATCTGAGTGCAGCGCAGATACTATCTCTCTTCATTTAAATTTCACTTCAGTATTTTCAAACCTGTTCTAGGTAAGTTACAGTAATTCATCGCTTGCTCTCGGCTAGATTTATACTTTGTGATTAAGGTTGAGATTAGTAGTTGCGGAGGATGATCAGTGATCAATTCTCCAAGAAGAGAGTAAAAAACCAACAATTTGTTGAAATGAAAACTCATATCCTCCAATCTTGTCTAGTACTGTATATTAATACTCTTCATATCATACCTCATCTGTAATTTTTGTTCCAAATTTAGGAAAGGAGTAAGCTTTCTACCTTTCTTATTTTTATTTTGTTTCTATTTTTTGTTCTAAGATCTTCCTTCTATCTTGAGTTTCAACCCCTACAAAAGATTCCTTACATTAAGTCAATGAAGTTTTGTGGTTAAACTTCAGTGAAAATATATAACTACAATTTGTTAATGGGAGTACAACCCTTTGGTCAGTCAAATTCGGGACGGAGTTTGAGATACTAAAGTTACCTAAGTTTCACCTCACTCTCGAGAATCTAGTTTGAAAATCGCATCCATCAAAAATGCTCTCCCGCGCGTGTGCATGAGAAATGAGTGCGATTTTATGACACCACCAAAGCGGCTACTTTAGAGGATTGTCATAGCGTGTGGTTAAACATATGTATGATTAGATTGGGTTTAAGGGAAGATAAATCATGTGAAGAAAGGTGTTGTTCATGATTATGGTACAAGAGAGCTAAGATAATGGAGAGAAGGAGTAGTAAAGAAGGAGAGAGACATGCAGGAAGATGGATGAGCTTGATTGACGGAATTTCATCAAATGAAATGCGGCCATGATAGTATCCACGGGAGCTGTGGCGTTGACGACATATAGTTTCCGCAAAACTAAAAAATCATCCAGAAGTTTCATAAGAAAAGAACAAAAAAACTTTCTGGTCTAAATGTTATCAAGATCTCAATTTTGATCCTAAACTTTTACCTAGATCTTCGGTTGATTCCAGCGATTAGATACAAGCATATCGATTCTTCCAAGGACAAGTTTCCTATGTTGTCGAGGTAGGATGTTACCCAAACGCGGAGAAAGGGCTCCAACTTTTTTTCCCAGGGTGATTTCTTTCCTGCAGTCCCATCACTCCCACCCATGTCAAGCCACACGGGGCACCAACACACTTTCCTCCCCACCGTCTACAATTTCACTCCCTCCACAGGTCCAGGATCAGTCTTACAACCACCTGACTGCAAAACTACAAACGATCGAGCCAATCCTGAACAAACATGGACATCTTTTACCGCACCTCAGTAGTGAGCGCCCCGTCTGACCTGCCTGCCCCATCTCCCCCGCCAAACTACCCTCCCCCTCCTCGTCCTCCTCTCTTTGCCTTCTCCACGCACGACCCGAAGCCTTTTTCAGCATTCCCCAACATAACTCCTGCTCTCTACATCACCTACCTCACCTGCTGGGCAGCTCGAACTCAAAAATATAACCGTCTCGTCAACAGCTTTTGCCAATTCCTGGAGCTTCCCTTCCCCGGCTACCCTCATGCGTCACCACCCTGGGTCTGGAAGGCGTTTGTCAACCTAACCCAGAGACTTCGCCTGGCCGACGCGCTTTTGAGGAAAGAGATTCTCCACATCGAAAATCGCGCCAACCTCGAGATTGTTAGGACTCTAATAAAGACTCGTCCTGAATTGCGGGGGCCGAAGTAGGAGGGGCTAGGCTTGTTGGGCATGGAGTGGAGGGTTTCATTGTTTTCACTTGTTTTGCTCTCATGGTGTTTACCTGCTTTTTTGCTTGAGAATCAATGGGATCGGCAGTCAATTATTATTAAATAATTTTCTTGAACGCAACTTGTGAAGAAATGTGACAAAAACTCTATTGCTTTATCCAAAACCGAAAAAAAAAAATTAGAAACACATACCACCCCTCCATCGGAACTTGGGGCAATCTTATTCGGTCGAGTGCGATGTTATGACGGGGCCAGAGTGAATTTCAACCATGCATCACTCAATCAATGCTTTGACATATTTGAAGTTACAACTCCCATAAGATTTTTCAACTTTTACACCCAAAAGTAATAACCAACCACTTCTATTCCTGCTCCTCTCTTGTTTTTCGGGCTGCTTTGCTATGCATGATCTCCCCCGTATCAAAGGGTTGGAATGAGGTCCCTCTCAATACCATCTGATTGAGTACCGTTCATCTGTCATCCTATACTCCGAAGGCTTTTCCCTACATCCTCTCCGCAGCTCCCAAACTGAGCGAGGTGTATCTCGGTTAATATGACATGTTTGTACGAGAATATAATTCCTTCATTCCAGAACGTCCAAATGCGCTTTACCGTCCCTCCAAGTCAGGGACGGATAAACAAGCGCTTCTCTGTCTGATACCATGGCATGGGCCAACACCTCCCATCCCCGAATCTAGTAGAAAACGAGCGTGCAATTCCTATATGACAAACCAGTTGTATCTTACAACATACACTGAAAAATGAAGGGTGAAGACGGGTCTTTATACATGAAAGATTGAACCGGGGAGGAATTTCAGGAACAAAGGAAATTCACCAAGGAAACAGTTTCCACCGGCGCTAACCTAATAAGTCAGAGATTTTAGTGACAACCTTTGACTTCGCTTAAAGATCTAGACGTCGCATGTGGGTTAGCGAGACGGTCCAAAGTTTCAACACCCATAAAACAAGATCTGCATCCCGATGGCACCTAAGCTTCCCACATTAGTGAATATTTTCTTGATAGCAGTGAACCATTTACGGCAACTTGGAGATATCAATCACCAACATCTAGTCCAAAAACTCGGGATACTAAGCGCCTCGATCTCATGTATAAACAGGCTACCCTATCTTCCGGAAATACCAGTTGGTCGAGTGCGATTCTATGAAGCTACTCAACTGACCTAAAATCATGAACCAGATCACTCGTTTGACAAATTCAAAGTTAAAATCCACAGACAATTTGAACTTTTTTCGTTCATGAATAACTGGATTCCAGTAGCTCGTGTACAAAGTACATTTCCACTTTCTAGTTTCACCCTGTAGTGGTAGACTAGCAGAGTCAATTATTTGCTATGGGAGGACAGGAGAAAATGAAAAATTCCGCCCACCACCATGACATCAGGTCTCTAGTGCTGGTTTTCTCACAGCCATCCCAGCCATTCGTCACCTCGAAATGTATTCTACAAACGCGTCACACAAACAGAGCATTGGCAAACCCGTCTATAAGCAATCTTGAGTGCTGAGACGACGACGATTCAAACACAATCTTCTCAAATGGCGGCGAGCGGAATAAACCCCCCGAGGTAGTACCATTTCTTGCAAGTTTCATACTCCACTTGGGTTCGAGGGTATTATGGAGGTGTTTATTGGAGCGCTTCACAAGCATCTAACTTACACTCCACATTGTGAAAGGTGTTTGAAGCTTTACCTGCGCATCGTTATTCTATTTTCTTATATCTGCCTACGTCACCTTCACTTCTTCTCTGGTTTTCCTAGACGTTGACCAACCAACAGCGATCCCTCCCTCTATCCTCCAGTCTGCATGCTCTTCCGGGGGTCTGTGCGAGTGATTTAGAGTTTGACGATATCAGTGCTACCAAGATGATTACAGCATGTTCAAGCATTGCCCTTCATTCAAGAGCACTTCCCATTCGACCTGAAGAACAGTCCATATCCAGATTCTTCGGTCATTCCCCAGCACCCCAACTTACGTCTAATCGCTTCCCATCTTACACCGTCTCGTCAATCACACAAGACACCAACATATCATCCCACGAATAATCTACATTATCCCTCCCCCTCCGCAACACGCCAGCCAGCCAACCATCACCAACAATGGGAAACAACCTCACAACCCTCCGCAGCTCCTCTTCCAAAGTCGCCCGCCTCTTCCCCCTCTCAGAGCACGTCCCACGAGCCCACCCTGAATTCCCAGCAAACCTCACCGGGAAAATGTACGCCTACTACCTCTCCCGCTGGATCCTGGCCAACGAGCAGTACAACAACCTCATGCTACTCTACCGCACCTTTCTCCAACTCCCCTTCCCCGGATACACCGACGGTCGTCAGCCCGAGTGGCTTGGCGAGGCCTTTGCGCGGCTGGAGGAGAGGGTGGGTCTCGATAGGCTGTTTCTCCGCTGGGAGGTGAGGTTTTTGGAGTTGCAGGCTGAGTTGGTTTCCGAGGTTAGGGCTAGGGAAGTGGAAAAGGCGAAGGAGGAGGAGGAAAAGGCGAGGGGGAAGGGGAAGCGGGGAGGGAGATAGGTGGGAAATTGCTGTTTTTTTATTTTTATTGGCTCATGTATCGTTGGGATGATTTGTTGTTTGGTTACTTACTTACTCCCTTGAGGGCGGATCGTCTTACTTTATGTCAGTTAGTAACTCACGGCCGCATTGAATGTCCATCAATCAGGAAAAGACAAAACAACCCCATTACTTTGGATAATTTCTGGGCCCTCCCCAGGATTTGCTACTTACCCGCCTTCACATCCGATCACTCGATGTCACCATGATCTGAGGAATGCTGTTTTTATTCCGTAACAAGTATGCTACGGGCTTATTATTTCGAGCACGCATCGAATCCCACGACTCAACCACTCTTTTTCAAAGTTTCCCTCCCTCCCTCTCCCAAACGTGCAAATCTCCAATCCCCTCCTTTTCAATCTTTCCACGTCCACCACTTTTACAATACACATTATCAAATCTCAATAACTCCGACTTTCTGTAACTGAGTGGGTATTAAAAGAAGTAAACCCCCTGACCGCGCAGGATTTTTCTTTTTCTTTTTTTTTTGGTAAAGCGGGATAAAGTAGAACGGAATGAATAACGCTAAATTTGAAGTGGATAAGGTTAAAGCGCCTGGTATGATAAATAACGCCTGTGGGGAGTACATTTTTTTTCCTTTCTAATTATAATACAATGTCAACATGCAAACACTCCTCTAGCCACGGAACCTTGCACGTCTTCGCCGCTGGCCACGGAGTTCGATTACTTGTCCTACATCCCCCAATCAGTCAGTCAGTACAATCCATCTCGTCAATAAAAGCGATATGGCCAAAACAACTCACGTTTCCCATGCGAATATTTCTCCATCGCCTTCTTCAGCACCAATCTATTCTGCGCCGCTACAAGGTCCATCGGCGACTTGCCTTCGTTATTCCTGCACCCTACGTCCACGTTTTCCCTTGACAAGAGTAAAAGTACCAGATCCTCCCGGTCGCCCTTTTGAATTGCGATGTGCAAGGGTGTATCACCGTCCTGGTCCGTGGCGTTAACTTCGAATCTCCCGTCTTCAAGGAGTAACCGCAGCGCCGGGAAGCGACCGCTCTCGGCCGCCGCATGGAGTGGATTCCCGAGTGCGCCCTGATGCTGCGAAGGATCGAGGCGATTATCCTCCAAGAAGAAGCGTATGAGTCTACAGTCGCCCAGCCTTACCGCAAAAAACAACGGTGTCTGTCCCAAGTTGTCGCGAACATTCAGGTCGATTTTCGGATGCGCGATGAGGATTTTCAGCAATTGCTCGCCGCCAAAATCTGCTGCGGCATGGAGGGGTGTTTGCAAGTCCGAGTCACAGGAGTTCACGTCTACCCTTGGATCCGCCAGCAGGACTCTCGTTATATCCTCCGACCGGTCGACCCTGCGCACGGCGTGGTATAGCGGCGTGCAGTCGTCTGCGAGTCCCGCTTTATTAACGTGTATATCCTCGCGCGCGAGAAGCACCTGAATCACGGACGTTTGGCGATGGTCGACGGCAAGGTGCAAGAGCGTGACGTCGTCGTAAATGTACTCGTTAACGTCCACGTCGCTCGCATCCAACATGACCTCCAGCGGCTTCGCCCTCCCGTGCGTCACCGCGTATCGTAATGGCAATTCGCCAACATTCGTCGGGTCGTTCTCCGGATACGCCGTCGGGTTCACCCCGCATTCGAGGAGCATTCGCAATGCTTGTTCGCAGTTTCTGCGCTTCAGCACGCGGATCAGAAGTCTTGCTGGATCCACCACCCCCAAGATCCCCTTCCCAACGACTATTCTCACGAGCTCCTTGTCGCCTCGGAGCGCGGCTGCGAAGAGGAGGTCGCGGGAGCGCAGCTCGTACGTGGAATCGCCGTACTCGTCATCGCGCCGGCTTTCGTCGCAGGCGGTATCGAGGAGGGAGTCGTATAGGAGGTTGAATAATGCGCGGTTGACTCGGAGGAAGCGGTATAAATCTTCGGCGTCTAGATCTTCGGAGATTTGGATGAGGAGCTCTATTGGGAGGTGGAGTAAGGACATGCTGGCTCTTTTGTCTATAGTGATAAAGTTCCAGGGGGGCGAAGTTGTGGTTGAGCTCTCAGAGTGTTGAGTTTCATCCGATTTCACGGAAAAAAGGGGTGTTGAAGCTCGATGAGCTGTACGATTTGTATGCTTATATCTCGGATCTGCAAGCCTTGAGCTTACCCGCATGGACCTGCGGTAATGCTCTTGGCGCCAAGGTATTAAGCTATCCATGTCGTTGTTACTTCACCCTCAGAGCATGATCTCGTAATACAGTTGCAGACCAAACGCTGTCAACAAATCCTGCAGTGCTTTTACAATTGAAATATCATTTATGCATTGTCCATAGTATCACCGCTTCTTTTACCCCAAGTTTAACTAATACCCATCTTACAAATCGCCGCTAATGACTAATCATTCCTTCAACCTCTTGTGATAACCTTAACTAAGCCCAGACTGCACTGGAGGGATATATCCTGGTGCTGACATGGATTTTGTGGAAGCTCAATTTAGAGTTTGGGTAGCCGCTTAAGAGGCTCCCGACTGAGCCACTGAGAATACTGTACTGCCACCTTTGCCAATTCTGCATACGGTACGGTAAGTGAGAACGTCTGGCTGGCAGACGGCTGTGAAGCCCTGATCCTCTTTCGACCCCGTACAAATCTCACCACAAAGCATCACAATAACTTGCTAAGCAGCAATCACCTCCATGAACCCCTTTTCTTTCACTCTTTCGTGATCCGCCAAGCGTAGAGAACATGCTCGGCCAACAGTCCCCTCACGACCACTCTTTCACAGAGCCTCTCCCATATGGCTTTCATCGGATAGCTGAACCAGAAGGTGTTGAGGAAACCATTTCATTGAAGCAAAAACTACCTAAACCCCACAAGCAAGCCCAACCTCATGACCCATTACCGCACCTAACAAAGACCCCCGCTCTATGCCGTAACAACAAGTCTATCCCCACTCTCATCCTCTCCCCACTTCCCCTGAGGCGGTGCAAAATTCCTCTTCAGTCCGCTCCAACTCTCAGCATTGTAATCCTCCTGCACCTTCCTACAAGTATTCAATCCCCACTCCGTCACTCCAACCATGAAACAACTCTCAAACATAAACGCCATACTGCCCTCCCCCACCTTTGCAGGTTTCAGCGGCGCGTTAGAAGCCTTCTCGTGAGTTCCAGCATCGGGACCATGACCAGCCATGATATTATGAAGACTTGCACCGGCGGGTTTGAATCCGCCGGACGTCTTGGCATCGTAATCGCCCGATATCAACCCCATGAACTCACTCATGTTGTTTCTGTGAAACCACGGCGGACGGAAAGTGTCTTCCGCGACCAACCACCGAGGTGGGAAAATTACAAAGTCAGCGATTGCAGTCCCCGGTGTGGAGGAATGTGCTGTCAGAACTGTGAAAATCGATGGATCGGGATGATCGTATGAAATCGAGCCGATGGTATTGAACCTGCCCAGATCGTACTTCATCGGATAGTAATTTCCGTGCCAAGCGACTACATCGAAAGGAGTGTGAGGCTGGGTTGCGGTGAAAAGGCCCCCATCAAATTTACAGGTAATGGTGTAAGGGTTCTGAGGCTCTGGCGGGGCGCTAATGAAAGTTGCGATTGGAACTTGAAAATCTCGTGGATTAGCGAGACAATTACTACCAATTGGGCCAAGCTCGGGTAGCTCAAAGTGACCAGTGGTGGATATCTCCAGAACATAACCCCGGATAGGGCCCGCAGGGAGGGATACCCGGAAACGAACACCTCGGGGAAGAATCA
The DNA here is from genome assembly GCA_003788595.2 of Choiromyces venosus 120613-1. Taxonomy (NCBI): domain Eukaryota; kingdom Fungi; phylum Ascomycota; class Pezizomycetes; order Pezizales; family Tuberaceae; genus Choiromyces; species Choiromyces venosus. Next base: position 45,038 of record ML120426.1, on the reverse strand, counting down.
GAATTTCCTTCGGGCGGATATATATTCTACTGACGTGAGCTTTAGTAAATCGTAAATTTTCATCCCCACTCACCGGCCAAGCTCAGTTTGAACATCCATTTCACCATGTTGCGACACAATCAGCCAGTCACCATCCGCATTGTAAAACGCACCCCTCCTATCCATATCTTTTCCAGCAGCGAAAGCATAAATCCCAAGGCCATTTCTCGTGGGCGCATTCCCCGCGCCAGCAATCAGGTGTAGTCCTTGAACAAAATCGACCGATTCGTCAATATCAAAAGGATCCCATCGTAGCTGATTCGGAATTTGGTGGAATTGATACGTAGAAGTGGCCGGACCACCCTTATAAGTCGGTCCCTTATAAGTCGGTGGAACTGGGGTGAAAGGAGTATGTGAGGCGGCGGGGATAATCCGGTACAACCATGTTTGCTTGTTTGTTGCGCGCGGAGCAGTAAATGCCGTGCCGGAGAGCTTCTCCGCGTAAAGGCCGTACGGAGGCTTCTGTGGTGAGTTCTGTGCAATCGGAAGGGCACCAGGTATAGCTTCAGTCCTATAAACTTCAGTTTTCAGGATGACCTTCAAGGTGCGGGGTGTTTACTCGTGATAAGAATTGAAGCCGTTAAGGTATTTGTAAGGATCAGGTGTCTTGAAGTTGGTGAAAGGCATGTTTGCTTCTGGTTGTCTTTTGAGGTTTTCGCTGGAAGAGTGGGGAATGGGTCAGATAAATGGGGGAAAATTGTATACCGAGAACTGCCGGGAAACAGAGGGGGTGGAGTTGTAGACAATACAATTCCTCATAACGCTGTGATCACCATTGAATAAGAATCCATGACGTTTGAATAGCCGATGATAGCCGTTGTTTATCCACAGCACAATGTCCAAAGACCCCGCTTAAAAACGGCTCACACGATAAACCGTTGCCAAGGGAGCCAACACTCGGGAGAGACTAGCAGTTGAATTGGTATCATTACATGGTGATTGTATACAATACGGCACGATACACTACTTGGGGCGAGCAAAATAATCCGGTCGCCCCTACATGATTTTGCTCGCAAAATCGTACTCAGTAGATGATGTAGGCTTGGCGACCGGATTATTTTGCGCCCCAGGTATCATACCGTATTAACTTGAATAAGAGCAACAGACGCTAGTACCGTATTGAAAAAAACAAATTCTCGACGGGTCAGGTTCAGAGCACCAAATGAGAACAAAAGGATAGGTCAGGTCTAGCTTCTCGATCACTAACAACAACCAAACAAACAATGCCCATGGTAAACAGGTTCGCTCAATGTAAAAGAAAACAGCCAAGCCTCAATCAATTCTGTAGAAAATAATCTCCTAATGACAAGTCCAAAAACCACAATAAAACCCCGAAAAGAAAAATCAATCCAAACAAAAGAAAGTCCAACTGATCCCAGTTGTCCAACTATCTATGCTGAATTCCTCTAAATACAATTTTCCTGTCGTGTTCCTGAACCTCTTCTGTGGGGTTCCTCCTGTTGTTTATAAGTGAGGTGTGGGGATAAGCCCCTTATATAGGCCTGTCCTCATAGGCCGCATAAGCTAACAAACAAACTAGCAAACAAACAATGATGCATCCCCAGTCTATGTACATAGGCCACATAATCCCTCCAATATCTAGCTAAATAGAGTTCCTTCACAAATAATGATTCAGTTCCAGAAAACTAACTACTGCATGATTAAAACCTCCTCCTGTTTTTGGGGGTTTTGATTATGGGGGGGGGATCACCCAATCAATGCCCATGTTGCTTTCTCATGATAGCTTCATGCCTCTTTAGTTGAATTCTTTTGTTCTGCCAGCTGGGATACAGTTGGTCATATGGGCCATTTTTACTGCCTCTCCTGCTGGAGTGACTGTTTGGACATGCACATGATTCTAGGTTACTTTAATTTTCTTCTTGCCTCCATTCCTTCCTGGTGTTGGTTTGGTTTTACTGCCTGGAATGGCATACTTCGCTTCTGCACCACCTTTGTTTCCTCTCGTTTTTATGGTCAGTTCACTTGCATTTCCTGTTCCTTCCTGCAGTCAGTTCAGTTGTTTTATTTTTTTTGCATACAGTCACTTTTATGGTTGGCCTTTGTGAATGTTGGGCTCTCTGCTTCTTTTTGCAGAGCTCAGGGATGGGGGGTCGGTTTGACCCTAAAATTGCAGTATTTGTGGGAGTGAGTTTGTTGTAGTGTGGGGTGGTTTTTTGTGGTTGGCTGGTGTGGCTTGGCTTTGGAGGAATTGAGGTCTGGTAGTAGTATCCGTTCCCATGCCATGTTGGGCTTGGCAGCCTGGCATGTCTGAGGGATTTGGTCTATGCAACCGTGTATCCACTAAGTGTTGTGGAGCATCTGAGGAGGAGGACTGATCTTGCAATAGGGCTGGGTTGTATTGGTTGGCTGTAGGGTGGGTTTCTTATGTGTTGGAGGATTTGCAAGGGGGCTTTTGGTCTCAGTAGTATCTTGTGGCAGGTAGCCAGGAGGTGGATTTATTTTTTTTCAGTTTGGCTGTCGGTGAAGGACATGCCATAAGACATATACCTATTAGGTGATTCTTTAGTATTAGCATAGTTATTGTTGTTTATAGAATACAAATACAAATAGCATGGTTAAAAATGCAAAATCAGATTTTTTCCCTTGACAGAATTATCTTGAATAAGAGAGAAATATCTTGGGATGTCAAGGTTGCCTCTCTAAGTAATGCATTGTTTTTTTTTGCTATTGTTTTCTCTGAAACCTTATTTTCATTCATTCTAGCCTGGGGGTAAGCCCCATTTCATGAACTTAATTGTATCTAGCTACCAGTGTGAGATACTCTCCCCAGCCAAGGGCCACCTGAAAGAAATCCTCCTCCTGGCCACCTGCCACAAATGCATCATTAATGACCTACACATCACGTCACAGCCACTCCTCCACAAAAGAAACCCTCCCTAGCAGCCAGCCACTACTACAACTGTATCCACAAGTTCAGTCCTCCTCCTAGGGTATTCCACCACACTCAGCAGGTACATGGGCACATAGACTTGTGGGCAGCTTCGCTGAGTCAGGATTACCCTGACCAGTATTGCAGCTCATAGTTGAAACTGGACATACAAATAATGCCTCTAGACCTCTCTTCCTTTGTAGGCTAAAATGACAGCCACCACCAATCCGCAAATGGTAGTGCCTGGGGGTGAGCCAAGGCTTCTGACATGGTGTTACTACACCAAGGCAACTGGGTAAATTGGCTGGAGCAAATCTAAGGTGTAGGTGGAATTTTTGGGGGTCTACGGGTCCTCCTAGCCTAAATACTTACCTGGATGTTAGCCTGGACTTCCAGTACCTAGCAAGCTAGGACGTTGCAGTTTGCCTGAGGGGAGCATAAAAATTGGCCCCCAGGACTTAAGGTGCTGGAGGTAGGTGTGTTTATGGGTCCTGAAAAAGTGCAAAAAAGAATAAAAAGCTATCAGAATCATGTACATGTCTGTACTAGGCAGTGTTGATAAAGAAGGTATGGACTCAGGCCTCAAGAGGCTCCTCAAACTGTGAACTGTAGTCCCAGCTGTCTGCCAAAGCAAAAAAGAATGTGGTTCCAGGTGCTGGTACCCTCAATGGGCAAATGGTAGCTATATGGGCCAACCAAAGAGGGCTCCCATAGGCTTCGCAAAAGCATAGATAACCCCATAGCTGAATAAAAACTTTGAAGCCATCATGAGATTGTAATAAAGGGTGTTGATTGGGTGATCCCCTGGAGCAGGAAGGCTTGGTGCCACCTTAGAAGGTTGTTTTCTCCCATCTCCACCTTAATTGGAAAGTCAGACATCCTAAGACAATTGTTATTCAAGATAATACGGTATGTTAAATTAAAGTGAAACATGCCACAAGAATGGCACAACACAAGACACAAAATTCAGAGTTGGTACAAAGGGGGGACGTGGTGATAAAAATCAACGAAGGCCGAAAGGGACTCAGGGTATCTGCGAAAACACAATATGAGAACTGAATTGAGACTACACAATGGGTAAAAAAGAAAGGCAAAAAGGTATCATATTAGCACTCATAAGTTAGTTGAGGTTGTTACTGGAAATAGTAGACTGTGGGGTAATGATGGGGGCAGGTTAGGTCAGTCCTGGGTCTGGTCTGGTCTACTGATGGTAATAAATTAGCTGAGTGCCCAACATCTCCAACATCATAAACTACTTTTTTTTCGCCTAGAAACTGCTAATGCAGAACAAAGTTTGCTGTAATTATTCACTCCCTGCTTACCGTATCCCCATTACATCCCATCCATACACCACCCGCTCCCCGCCCGGGAGAATCCAACATGTAAATTCCCAATCGGAGGTCAGGCTGAAGTCTGCACTGCTGACTGGTACTCACTGACTACATCTCTCGCCACTGCCTTATTCAAGTATTATACAATTGGGAAATGCTCTTTCTTTGGAGCATCACCCCCGAACATCTTGATCCAATAACTCATCACACAAGGTGTCAACCACTAGCGATCTATCATCGAGGCATGTAAGTATTTCACTTCGCTCATTGTTCTTTTTCTTTCCCCAGGAACATCACTCATGCCTGATGTAGGTCTTGCCATCCCCGGGATTCCCATAGCAAAACAAAGTTGCGTTATGACACATACCCTCCCTACTTCCATCCAACCACCGGCTGTATTCTTCGGTAATTAGTAGCCAATCCTCCACGTTGTCGACTCTGTCGATTCGGCATCTTGATGCCATATCTGTGGCTCTAATGGAGATAGCCATACAAGATTTCCGACCGATTATCTTCAATGGTGACATTCAAGGTATTGAAAGAGTTGTGATTACCATTGCATGCTTGAGACATTAGAGGCATTCAGCCCCGGGGTCGAAAAACGTTTATGCAGGTCATTCGAGTGGCAAGACTTTGGTGTGCGTAGCACCTTTTTTGCACCCAAGATTGACAGATCTACTCGAAACTTGGTACTCGAAAAACGCTTTTTCGACCCTGGGGCTGAATGCCTCTATTTTCGAATTCTTTCGCTACGTGGGATGTTGTAGTGGATTGTCTTTGATATTGAGCAGAGTGGACCTGTTAACTTTGATTTCATTCTTTTCAACCTACCGTACTGCGTTGATGGAATGTCAGGGGCTGAAGAAAAGTGAGGTCATGACTTGTAGGCACCGCTACGATGGTATAATAGCTGAGGGGCGTCTAATAGATTCACTTGCAAAAGCTGAAAGCGAGAAATACTCACTTCTAACCCATCGTATTCGTAAGAGAAGGCGCCATACAACCGGAAAGCCCACCCAAATGCCTCAAGCCCACATAGAAATGCACATTCAGCTGTGCAAAAACCCCATACACCCTGCGGCGAGCAAAGAGCATATTTTAAACATATCAGAAGAAGGAAAAAAAACCGCCTTTCCCTTAATGTACGCAAACAGAATGGTAGAGTCTACGCATATCAGAAATCTTCTTCCGGCTAAAGCTCTCTGCCACCAGAACTGCTGTTTTCCAATATGTTTCCGCACCGGAATACCGTAAGTTCACTTAGCCTGCGTTTGTATTATAATACCAGTATGAATGATGAAAACTCGGACCATCACAACACAGTATAGTACAGCACGTAGTGGAAGTTCAGCAACTCGCGCCTCCCAAAGTACTGAAGGCCGGTCTAGGGCCATGGTCATGAATATCACACCGACATTCACAACCTATCAATCTTTAAAACATGACGCCTAGCCACTGGCAGCGGCTTTTCTCATATCAATAGTCCCACATTCTTTCTAATTCCTTTTTACATTCGATAGTCATTTATATAGCCGATATCTATTCATAGAGTCCTTGTCATTGAAGATTGAAAGCGGATTTGAAACTTTACGAGTGATGTTTGATGATCACGTCACTGTTGGACCTCGCACTGGCAGGGTGAAACAGGAGGAAAATTGCAGGGAGGGTTCGCTGCGTGCTAAGCTTTCCTAGGGAGTGAGAGCTGGATGGGTGGGTGTACTAGGAGTAGGGGGATGAAAATACATTAAGCAGAAAAACTCGTCACCTAAGAGTGTTCAAACTACGGTATGAACTATTGATAACGCTGTGCAACTTTGAGCCACTACACGCTTTACTACAAGAGGAATAGATAGGGTCGTTGCTGCGGTGATAAGATAAGTTCTATCGCGAACTGTCTTCCCTAATATTTGCTATCTACTTTGTGGTAAGGGAGGATAAAATTACGATACCAAGCAGCCTCCCAACACCAGACCATTCCAAATCTATGATACCCCGATAGTCTAATTCTATGCCGCCACCACAGTCTTCACTCCTTCCCCTTTAACCTCTTCCACCTCCGCCCCCTCCTTCTCCACCCAATCCCTCTCCTCCTTCTCCCTCTGCTCCCTCACTTTGTTCTCTTCCTCCTCCCTCTTCTGCTTCCGCTCACTAAACCTATCCCCCCAACTCTCAAAATGTGGTCTCATAACCCAAGTATATTTAACGAACTCTTCCATACAATCCACAAGTCTATCCCGGCTTCCGCTAGCTAAAAGTCTCCCCTCATCGCTGAATTGAGTATACGCTTTTGGCAAGCTCGTTTGGTTCGGTATCGTGAACATGCGCATCCACCGGCCCAGAATGCGTAGCCAGTTTACGGTGTTGAAGGATTGACTACCGCCATTAACTTGGATAATAGATAGTGTTCGAGATTGTGTTGGGCGGACGGCGCCGGTAGAAAGGGGGATCCAGTCTATCTGGTTTTTGAACACTGCAGCCTGATGGAGCGTTAGTTTTTGCTGGAGTAAGATGAAAAGGGGGGAGGTTGGGAGACATACTGCTGTTCCGTGCTGCTCAGGCGAACACCATATGTGTCCATCGCTCCAGATGCTCAACCCTCGTAACTCTTGAACCTTTTCGTGGTCCATTGATACATCGTCCTTCATTGGTAACCCCTTTGGGTCAAACACCCTCACGTCAACCCCTAAGCGATGTAATATCCGACAAGCTTCGTATGCCATGAACTTCGAATACGACCTTTTCATATCATCATCAGCACCACTCTTCCACCCCCTCCTGAGTAACACAAGCGAGAACAAACCTCTCCCTCAAAGACCCATAAAGCACCAAAATCCTCAACGGTTCTTCCCCCCTCTGCAAATGCTCCCTGGAAATCCTCTCGACTGTATCAAGTTCCAACTCTGTGATCCAATCCTTCTCGGCCTCCTGCTTGGGGAGTAAATAAGGTCTATACTTCCTGCCCAACTCCTCCCCAATTTCTGCAACAGGCACAGGAACCATCGTTGAATAGCGCTTTATGCCAATGGTAGTTATTAAGGAAGGGCGCAAAAGACAGAGCGGGCGTAATATCCTTATCATATAGGAGAAATGGTTTTTGCAACGTGTTTTGTAGGATTTGGGGAATCGGGGGGGTTGTTGTAGGGGTGTGGTGGATAGCCAGGAATTCGATTGTTTGTCACTTTTCGGTCGTGATTGGCTGGTGGGATGTCATCAGGGGTTTGGTTTTTTTTCTTTTTCGATTTTAGTCCGCAGAGCCGCGTCGCTTGCTTCGGGTGGGTGAGGACCGATTGGGCCGGAGTTAGAGCGCATAGGGTGTCACTCGGTTTCTCGGTTGCTTAGAAATTGTAAGGGAGATGTCCGTTACGATCTCCGATCGAGATATAGTAGCTGTCAACCCAGGAGCAAGACGGTAAAGAGACCTATTAAATGGAGAACCCATCGTCTGGGATCAATTCACCTAGAAAAAGTAACAGTTCTCGACTCCCGGTTTCTGTCCCAAGAATGCGAAACCTCACTCTCTTGTTCCCCTGCCTAGTTCCCCCAACTCGTAAACTTTGTGAGACGCAACAGACAATGCTATTAAACAGTTGCTACCGTATTTAGGGGGTGTTTGGCGCACTACGATTTGATTTTGAAATTGGGGATTCATGATTTCAAAATCGCATGTAAAACCCTCAAATCATGCCGAGCCTGATTTCTGATTTTGAAATCAAGAGTGCGCCAAACACACCCTGGTTTGCCCCTGATGATTATCACAATTATTATTCTTCTACTATATTACAAAGCTCTGACAAAGCAGGATAAATATTGAATTTTTTTTTTCTTTTCCTTCTCTACTTGTTCCATAAATGGTTGACTATTCTGCTCAATAAAAACAACTACTTTCAGTTATCCTCACACAAGCTATAATTAAAATTTTTAAGTAGCTGGTGGAAAGACAATAGTAGGGGGAATGAAGATAGTTGATGGAGAGAAGATAGAAAACAAAAAAAGTATTTTGATTCTTTGTCTATTTTTACAATTAGTAAGGTGGTACTGGGCTTGGCATTCTGCAAATCAAGAATCAAAATCATGGAAGGCACCTGATTTTAAAATCAGACTCAAAATTGGGGTGCGCCAAATACTTCTTATTTCAAAATCAGGCTCGGCATAATTTTCCAATTTTAAAATCATAATCGTGGTGCGCCAAACGCCCCCTTAGTGGACTACCCCTCCATAAACCCCTTTTACTGTCAACCCCTTAAGTTAGATACAAAGCGGAAAGTGAGAAGCATGTTTGGAGATACAGGATTTGATTCAACCCTCTTTCAATATCCATAGATGGTCTAAGAGTTGAATGCCGGTAAAGCGATACTGTTGTGGCTTAGGAATAGAGAAAAAAGCCGATATATTTGTTTGAAATTGATTTGCATTGTGGAAAGCTTTGAAAGGTATCATTGGCGGAAGGGGGGGCTACTGTACTCACTTTACCATATCAGTGACTCGCAGCGCACTCCACCAGCCACACTTAAGGCATCGAGTACCCCTCAAGCCACAGCATAATAGCACGCCGCGCTGACTGGTGGATATTCGTTAAACGATTGTCCTCATAAAAGATGACAATTGGGGGATTCTGAGGGTTTATAAATAGAGGTAGATCTCCTTTCATGCAAAAACGGATATCTCCTAACGAAGAGCATCACCCATTCACTCAGCTGACTCTATCGAACACTTCCCTCTTTTCGACCGAGCTCCTAGTTTTATAAATTTCTCCCACCTCTCGGTTTGAAATATATCGAACTTTCCTATCCAGAGGAGGATATATAGCCAAGAAGCCCGTACTATCCCAACCGAAAAAACCCCACCCACGGACATAGGGTCAACAGCACATTGGGTGTTTTACAATAACGTTAGAAGAACATCTGGAGCACAGGAGTGAAACCTTGCTCTCAACCTCTGATTATCCGACTTGGACCGACTCCTCCGAACATATGTTTGGAATTATATCTCTGCTCGAATCATATTAGCCAAGTATGATTACGAAGACCGGTATATCGCACAACTGCATAACTCGTACTGTAGGACATGCAGTACCGTATTCCTCGAGTCTAAAAGATTCACGAATGAGGGGAAGAACAAATCGAGTCGGCGACTTCAGTTTCAAAAATTGTTATATCTTCGCTTCTCACCCGAACCCTCCCAACCACAAGTCAGGCAAGTGTTATCACACCAGTATATACCACTTCCAAATCAAGCTTCTCAAAGGCCAGGAGGGCTACAAAAATATCGTACTGGTTAGAAGCTCGGTTCAGAAACATGGCAGTTTTCAATGCCCCGTCGAGGTTGATCTTTCCTCTATTCTCCAACCAAACAAATATCCTAACCCTAAATTTGACCTTCTGTCAGGGTATCGAACGACGAGGCCGATATCGATTGCGGAAAACACATCCCGTAGTGGGCCGGTGGAGGTCCGGCTAACGCCACTATGTTGGTACTGTTCCCGTACAGTATGGTAAGGTAACTTGGCTCCTAGGCCCCTTTGAAGGCTAATTTAACTTTCTAAGTACTAATTCACCGTGCCACCGCCTCGAAGAACACTACCGTACCCGTACCGTACTCGGGTAGGCTCGTACACAAAACTTGTCTCAGAAACATTTCTTTTCCCCCCCCGCAGCGAGTGCCAACAACCGACTCAAGAAATGGCCATATGGTATCCAACCACAAACCCCCTATGGTATGAGTCTATGATCACGACCACTTATAATAAGGTAATAAGCAAGGACACTCGTTCCCCCGCCGCACCTGCTCAAGTTCGGTATGGTGGGTCTTATGATCCGCCGCAAAGAAGCATTCAATTGGACAATGATCAAGTGAATAACAAAAGCCCACATCGTGCATCAATATTATCAATCCCTACAAAGCTTAATAGGAAGTTTCGACAACTGTAATCCAACCTCGGATCAGTCAACTCAGGATGATATGAGCGCAGTGCTCCCTTTGTGCCCACTTACACACCGAATTTTGGTGGTAAGTTGCGCAAAGGCATGCCCCAAGCACTTGTATGACCATCTCATCCAACCGCCGAGCGCCTTCAATTGATATCAAGGGTGGCGGCGCCAGCCGCTTAAAATTAACCATATAGTAAAAAGCAAATAAAAGTATGATAGAATAAATAAATAATGTTTGGAATCGTGAGTTGTAAGAAAAGTGAAAGTGTTTGAGTGATCGAACGTAACTCAATTTTTCGTTGTTATGATCTTGTGTATTTTTTCTTCTTATCTACCTTAGATCGCAGGTAGACTACTATTCTTTATACTAAGTATTTCCAGCCTCATAGATATCCGTTCCAACCACTCAATCTACCCATTCTAGCCATCCCACGACATTCCGTCCAGTCCACTCCATTCCATCAGATCCATTCCATTCCATCAGATCCATTCCATTCCTCCTACTTCATTCCAGCCAGTCTGCCCGACTCCAAATCCATACATTCCATTCCAAAGGTTATCCGGAAGCATACCAGCCATTCTTTACAACAAACCACAAAGAGCTATCCTCGAGTGACGCGGCATGAAGTGTACCACCGAAGGGAAAAACAAAACCAAGGGAGGCGCACCGCACCATAAAAAGGCAACAACGTGGACCTCGGGCCGCGAATGAAATCACCGACCGGTCATCCATTCTATCGTACCGGTATTGAGAATGGAATTGAAAATTATAACCGACGGAATTTGCCCCCATGGTGCTGATGCGCAAGGCAAAAGGAAAGAAAGTTAAAGGGTGTGTGCGCTAACACAGCAGAATCCGAACACTCCATCTACCGTATATATGCATCGCTGGGAGCCCCTTTGACGAAAATTTTCGGACGGAAGAAACTTTTACACACGGTGCCGCATCATAGACTTTTTTTTTTTAAACAATGATGGGTCTCTGTGATCTTCCGAATGAGTTGCTGTTCCTAATTTCCCAGGAGTTGAAGATTTCGGATTTGGGCCGTTTGGTGTTGTGTTCCCGAAGACTTGCGACTTTGCTCACTCCCGCTTTTACATCGGCAATGCTGCGATCGGCAGATCACACGGCGCTAGCTCTACACTGGTCTGCAGCAATTGGCAACGTCCACCACCTCACGCTGCTTCTAGAGAATGGCCCAAGAGTCTCTATCCAGGGCAACAAAACGATAATATGTCGAACGCCAACGCCCGCTACTCCATCGCTTGTGGAGAAACTCCTAGACCTGGGTGCTCGGATAAGCGTTTCCCCATCTCACTACCCAGCACTGCACTGGGCACTCCGGCACGGGCACATGAGAGTCTTTACAAACCTGGTGGAGAAGGGCGCACAAACACATCACCGGGACGTCTACAGTAAAACCCTCCTCCATGCCGCGGCGGAAACACACAACATATCTGCCGTCCGGACACTCCTGTCACCATCACCTTCGCAAGCACAAGTGGCCGTCCGCGACCACTTTGGCGCAACACCGCTGCACCTCGCGGCGGGGTGCGAGGAGATTATGCACGCGCTGTTATGGACGACCAGATCGCAGGCAAACGTCATTGATTTCTGCGACAGCGCCGGGCAAACTGCGCTGCACCGAGCGGTGGAAGCGGGGAATTTGGCGGTTGTAAAGGCGTTGGTGGAGGCGGGGGCGGATGTGGATGTTGAGGATTATGAGGGGAGGAAGGCCAGGGATGTGGGGGTTGAGTGTTTTGGAAGGGAGCGGGAGAGGGAGGTCCTTTTGGCGTACATCTGGCACCAGGAGACGAGGATCGAGGCGAGGAAGGGGATTGCAAAGGTTTTCAGAAGGTATATTTCGTGATGGGCTATGGTACTTTGGATATATCTGTGGCTGCGGCGGTGCACACACGCACCGCCATCCGCATATCCTGCCACCCTTCCTAGCACTTTCTCACCCAAGATATCACACTCGGTATTCCATCTCTATGGTAAAATAGGCGTTTTTCGGGGACAAGAAAAAGAATCGGCGTTTGGGTTTTCTTCTCTTCACAGCAATACAATATGTAATTTTCGAGTGTCAAAAGCTCGAAATTCAAAAAGGTTCAGTAATCATTAATTTTTTTTATGTGACGATCATGCCACTCACCAGTTTTAACTTTAATTTCATTTGCGTGTGGGTGTACACTCGCACCCCGCTATCCCGGATGGCCAAAATCCAAAGAATCTGTCCGGTACAGTAGGTTAAACCTTATTTATATTGCTATGTCAACTACACTAGCAACAAATGCCAGGGGTAAACCCCGTTTCATGAACTAAATTGTATTTACATAACAGCATGAGAAACATCCCCCAGTCAAGGCCCTCTTAAAGAAATCCACCTTGCCTGTCACCTGCCACAAACAACTACCAAGGCCAAAAGCCCTCATGCAACCACTCCACCACAAAAGAAACCCTCCCTGAAACCCCTCAAGTTCAAGAAACTTTTGCACCCTACCCTGGTTAAGAAGGCAAGGCCCCATGGCCCTGAGTTGCAGGAATCAGAGTTGAAAAAACCAAAAACCCAGCATTAACCCACAATTAACAATCATACCCCTAAGCCATTACAGCAAAGGCTATACCACAATGTCAACAACTGGCTGGTTGGCCAGCAAAAAAAAGGTCAAACAAGCTGTCATCATAGTTGTTGGATGGTGGTACAGTGACCATCTAAATTGAGGGTTTAACTTGAGTGGTCCCAACCAACAAATGATGTAACTACACACAGGGCTAATTGTGCCGAGGTTGTGGCTGACAGCCACAACCCCCAAATGTTTGCAGGCTCACAACTGGGGGCACTCTAAAGAGTACTGGACAGCTCAAAGTTACTAGACAGCTCAACACTACTTTTTTAGTTGCCATGGCAACACAGTGACACCTTGGCACAACCTTATAGGCTACCATAGTAATAGTATAACTCAGCATGACTTTGAGGCTCAACCAGCCTAGAAGACAGACATTGGCTATGATACATCCAACACTACCTACTCTATTATTATCAATTATGCCACCAGCACCAAATTTTATACTCCCCAGTCAGCAGGTTGAGCCATATACTGATATCAAAATTCACATTTAAGCAGCCCTAGCCTCTCTAAATGCTGCAGAAGAACAGAACCAGAATATTGCTACCACTGCTTGAGAGTATGAAATTCCAGTAACCTGACTCCATGGACACTGGCAGGGTTGCCAATCAAAACAAGAATGGACAGCTACAAATCACAAGCTTTTAGCTGATCAGGAACTTGCTGTCTATCAATATCTGGAGCATCTTGATACTGTGGGTACAAGTGCCTGATTGCAAATGGTTTCTGGCACAGCCAATACCATATTGAAAAATACACATATAGGTCCAACACCAGTACCGATTGTTAGTGTGAAATGGACTGAACAGTTTCTGAGTTGTCACTCAGAGTACTTTATATGGAAACAAAAAATGATTGACCTTGACTGCAAGAATGCTCACTGACCTGATGATATTTGAAGAAGGTTCAAGAAATACCATACTGTTTGTAAGGAGTTTAGCATTAACAATACTGATATATATAATTTTGATGAGACTGGTTTCTGCATTGGTGTTGGAAAGGACCGGTGGATTATAACCAGAGATCCAAGCTGCTAATCCTACCTTGGTAGCTCAACAAACTGAGAGCTTATTTCTGTTTGTGAAATAATTAGTGGAGATGGAAGTGTTCTCCCTCCAATGATCATTATTCCTGGTATGATACACAAAGAACCTTGGTATACCACAACTTCAATACCTGATGATTACCTTATAGGTACATCTGAGAGTGGCTACAGCAATGATGAATTGTCAATGAAGTGGTTAGTCCAATTTAAAAAGTACTCCTTGCAAAGGAAAGTGGGTAACTATTGACTTCTACTACTCGATGGGTTTGGCTCCCACTGTACCAAACAGTTTATTGACTATTGTGATGTACACAAGATTATTGCCTTCTGACTTCCTCTGCATTTGAGTCATCCTTTACAACCATTAGATGTTGTCATATTTCAACCCTATAAGTATTATCATGCTGAAGCTGTCGAAGCTGCAACCTGAACTGGTGGTGGTGAATTTGATAAAGTAGAGTTCTTGGACACAATCAATTCAATAAGCCAGTACACTTTTAAACAATCAACTATTCAATCTGCCTTCAGAGCTACTGGACTTATCCCTTATGACCCAAATGTTGTTATTTCCAAGTTACACAAGACAGGAGATCATGCTATACAGCCTATCACACTACTAAGAGGAGTATCACCAACTGTACCACTTACTATCTGGAGTCTTAAGAGACAAGGTGATGAATTGCTATGTGATGCAGTGGATCTTTCTCTGACTTTCCAGCATAGACTGAGGCTTGTCCTCCAAGGAGGCTTAGCTCAAGCACAATCTGGAATCTTGGCTATAGAGCACATGGAACATACTCAAGCTACAGAACAAGCAAGGAGTACAAGAAATAGGGCACAAAACAGGAGACAGGTACAAAAGGGTAGTGTTCTTTATGTTTCAGAAGCATATCAGATGGTAAAAAGAAGAGAGGATACAGAGGTTGAAAAGGCAGAAAAGCAGCTGAGGTAGGCTCAAAATGCAAGGAAATAAGTTGAGCAGGAAGCGCAAGAGCCTTTCCTTAATGAGATAAAAGCAAGAGTGAAGGAAAGAAAGGCTATTCAAGCCTACAAAAAGAAGATATCTAGACTTTTAATGGTTGGGATTAAATGTCAAGCTAGCTCACAAAAATAGATATAATGTGGAATCTTATTCTCATACAGCCAAGTTGCAACTAGATTCTTATGATACCTTGTAGATAACAATTGATTTACAAAGTATTTGAATGCAATTTAACTACCCCAGTATTTTGTAAATTTCTAATGTCCTATTGAGCCTCAAGTTATGCATAGTCACTGCATTGCCATGGCAACCAAAAAAGTGGTGTTAAGCTGTCTAGTAACATTGAGCTGTCTGGCACTCTTTAGAGTGCCCTCGGTTGTGAGCCTGCGAACATTTGGGGGTTGTGGCTGACAGCCACAACCTCAGCATGATTACCAGATAAAGCAGAAGAGAAATTCAAGGGTGAGTGGGACATTTTGAAGGTCTACAGTGCCCCTGCCCCAAATGCTTTGCCTGAGAGGCCAGGACTTCCAGTGCCCTGTAAAGCCAGGACTTCAGTAATGCCCATGTCTGGGAAGGCCTTGAGGATCAAGCAATGTGGGAAAAATTAGGGTATCTGAGAAGGAAAATAAAAAATAACTTCCAGGACTTGAGGTACTAAAGGGTGGTCATGGTTATAGGTCCCGGAAGTGAAAGAATGACAAAGCTAAATGAAAAGCCATCAGAATCATGTTTGTGTCTGTACTAGGTGGTGTCAATAAAGAAGATATGATATGGACTTGGGGCTTGAGAGCCTCCTCAAACTGGAAACTGTAGTTCCAGCCATCTGCTTAAATGAAGAAATGAATATGTTTCCAGGTGTGGTGCCCAACAATGGGGCAAATAGTAGCCATACAGGCCAACGAAAGAGGGCTCCCAAGGGGCATTGAAAAAGAAAAAAAACAATGAACCTCCCAAGAGTGGAATAAAGACTTGAAGCCTATTTTGAGAATGGCAATAAGGGCATTGATTGGGTGATCCCCCCTGCCCAACCAAAACCACCCCTAACCCTCATTGTTGAAAGGATACCTTGGGTGATCTGGGACAACAGGTCGGGTTTTGGTGTAAAAAAAAAATTTAGAATTCACAGATATTCATACAGAACAGCGAGGTATCCGGATTATCGAGATCCGGGACAGCGGGGTGTGAGTGTACAGTACAAGTACTGTCCATGGCGTATGTTAATCCTGTATCATATTTGAAGCAGCCGCTATTTAGCTTTTCTCAATAATAACGCCCGTGTCGACAAGCCTGCACGATCGGTCTCCGTGTTTAAAAGTGCCTGGGCAAAAAAAAGTCTTGGGTGAAATGAGCTTTCCACGCCAACTTTGGCTGCTCGCAGCTCGGGAACTAGATTGTATTTTTCTTCCCAACCTGACTTTTGGAATCCGGTTACTTCTAGCTCTTCCCGCTCCTGCGCGGATTTGAAAAATCGATCTGGGGGGAGATTTGGAGAAGGGTATGTAGGCAGGCTCAAAGACTGACAACTCGACCCCATGAAGGAAATTAGCTTCACGAGTGGTACCTAGTGAAAGCTACGATGGATGTGAAAATAATTTAGTAGACTGTGTGCATATTTTTTGAAGTAATTCTAGGTGTTTGGGGGGGGTTGGTTAAAGGTGGTGCGAAAAGGACTGAGACTTTTGCCCAGGTATATAACCGACCGCGGCTCTACGGCTGCTACGGCGAAATGTTTCTCCGTTGGCGAGCTTACAAGGTTTCGGTAAGAGGAAGAAGTTATGGAACAGTTAATTGAGGTTAACAAGCCAAATATATCCCTGTCTTGTTCCGGTTAATGGGTGCCTACGCTTGTATGTTCCCCCCCCCCCGCGGTTATATATTATTGCGGCAGGTGATGGATTGTCAATTACCGTTTAAATCCAACTATCGGAAATCTCACCAGAAATTACTGTCTAAACCACAATAGGCTTTAGTAGAGTAGGTTAACAAAATAACGAATAACCAGTTGATGAGATCCAGCAAGCTCAGCCTCCCCAAGCTATTCTGTATGGATAGCACTATTCCTTTCCCGGGGTGTTTTGTCTCTGATCGGGGGGGGGGATGCGGTTTTTACGGTGTTACAGTTGGCTCTCGACAAAAGAATGGGGTCGGGAGCGGGGGGTTTACAGTTCTTATGGTGGGGGGTGTTCTTGTGTCAAGGCTTTTTTTTATTTTTATATCGACTGCATAGTACTGTCGTTGTTGACTTGATCTAAAGGTCTAAGCTGAAGCCTATTAAGAGTGGTAAGCTTTGGTCGGAGGATTATGTTGGAAGTGGTTCACTGGGTGCTTGAGGTTGGTGAGTTTTTGTCAAGGTATATATTCGGAATATGTTTGTGATAATTAATGACATCTACGGTAGTCTATACCTCTTTCTTCTTCTATCGCACCTACCTACTGCTCACCCTTCCAACCGCACCAGTCGACGTCGCACCAGGCGGGGGCGTAACTCCAACACTTTTGGTAACTGTGACCGTGACGAAACCATTCCCACCGCTAGCTGGGGCCGCCGACGCCCCCTTAACCCTCCCATCCTCCCTAAAATCCACCTGCGCGCCATCCGCAAACCCGTACTTGGAACTATACGTCGGTGCGAAATGGTCCTTCTCAAACATGTTATTCCCCTCCAGGTTCTTCCAGTACATCGGCGACTTTGCGCCTACAATGCACTTTTCCGGCGCGCCCTCGCAGTTTACTGGTGCTATTGGTTTTCCGGGCGGTTTTGTGCTTGTGGCATTTGTTACGGTGCAGGCGAAGGGCGTCATGTACTATCTGTCATTAGCACTAGGGGAAGAAGGGGGGAAGAGGGGAAGGGGTACCATCTGATCAGACCCCCCTATGGAATTATGTATCCAGAACCAAGCACAATTACACCTATCCCCCGGACACGCCGGAAGATCCGGCAGCTTAAAAGTCTCCAATTGCCTCGCAGGACTATCGTGCACGACCGAAATGACGACAAAATCCCCCGGGAGAACCGCCTTCGCATCACTCTTGTACGCGATCGCGATTGCGCTCCCGGCGACGTCGCTCCGCGCGGGTGCGTGCATATTTCCCCAGCCGTTGCCGTTGCTCCATGGCTCTGGGGCCTTTCTTGGGTCTTTGTCGAAGAAGCCGCGCCCTAGGGTTGTTTGTGCTTTGTTCGAGGAGATTTCGACGTCGATGTGTCCGTTTGCGGGGAGCTTGGTTACTTCGCCTGGTGCGGGCGGGTTGTCGAGGTTGCCGTGCCACCACCATTGGGCGAAGGTGTAGTCTTGCAGTGGCTGACTGGCGTTGTCGCTGTTGATGTTTGTGGGGTCGAGGCCGTACATGGATTTTGACCAGGCTGATAGGTGTGCCTTCGCTGATAGGGCATGGAAGAGGAGGAGGAAAGGGATGGGGAACATGATGAATGAGTGGGGGTTGGACCGGCCGGAGTAATTAATGAGTGAATGAATGAATGAATGAATAGCACAGAAGGAGAAACAAAAAATGGGAAAGTTTGGATATTTAAACTTCTGGAATCACCAGGGCTGTACTAATACTCTGGTAGGTAGTGCAAAGACTACCGCCCATCACCGGTCATCAAAGTTTACTAACCAGGCCCTGTTTTAACCTCCCAACCTCTCACCTACCCGAAGTAGGTCAACCATGGCCTTGATATGAGAACATCTTTAGAGATTACTCTCCCAACCACTTCGCAAGCGGTAGTAGTGAGTAAGTCGGAGTGCTGATGCGTCAGCTCAGGGCCGGGCGCCAAGTATTCGGCGCTTGCTTGGGATTAGTAGTAGTATGGATTTGAGTTTACTCTATTCTTATTGTGAATTTTTTTGAAAGTTAGGTGTTTGGTTGGGATAGGGAGAGTGATATGGTAGCTGGTAGGGTAGGTGATACGATGGTAATTTGGTAGCTCTATTTTATGATAGTGCGCGTCAACCTCCCGGCGATATATAGTCCACTCTCTACGGCGCTCATATACGTGAGCCAACCTCAAAGAAATAATCATCGAAAAAATCAAATATCAGATGACAACCCCAACCCACACTTGAGTTTTTCCTAACACTCTCTTGAGAATTTGCCAAGAAACAGACAGCTCCGTCCAAGATCCACTTACAAAAAAATAATAATCTTCAAGCACCACGTTCACCCTTCAGCAGCGAGGCGTGAGCAAACCCACCTTTACTGCAATTCCCAACAATCAATCATCAATCACTGTATTCCCTACCCACACCAACCATGCCCAAAACACCAAGAATAAGTCTACCAATTTAGTCGATTTTTATCCTTTTTTTTTAAAAAATTTCTTTTTAGGAAATGGAAAACAAATAATAAGTCATATAATCCCTCAAGATGGGCCCTATCATAATTTGGAGGCGGAAAAAAAAGGGGTCGTAGAGGTAAACCGCTTCTATATGGTGATGTTGACTTGGTGTGGTGGTTTGCGTTTGGATTGCTTGCTTTGAGAATCGCAGGGTGTAGAGTAAGCTGGAGCGGTTTTGGTGGGATACTGGAATTGAATTTGGGATTCAGGGGGTAGGTGTAAAGGGAGTTGGAATGGAAGTGTTGGCGGGATAGATCTAATTTATGCTCTCCAAAACCTCAAAGGACTGAATTGGTGTGGAATAACTACCGAGTATAATGGCATGAATCTCTCCCCAATTTGTAGACGGGGTAGAATTGTGAAGGTAGAAAAAAAAGTTCTGCCGATGGGAAGGTAGTGCAGGCGCTTGTGGAAAAGGGGGCGCTGCATTTTGTGGATTACAGTAAGTGTGCTTGTGTTTTTTTATCGCCGTCGCAAAAATTCCCCTCGTGATGTTACACAGTTTTCTAGAGGGGAATTATATCGAGTGATCATTCGTGAGAATTTCATTGCAAAAAACTTTTCAAACCTACATCGGTGTATTCAATCTCTGAAACATTCACTCACTCCTCCGGATCTCTACCCCCCCGCTTCTCCTGTTCCGCCATGTACTCTGCTTCATCCTCCAATTCAAACTCCAGCGGCCTAGTAATCGGTTCCAATGGCACTCCCTTCTCCTCCATTGTCTTCAACCGCCTGGCCGTAGCGGGGGCGGGTCTTGTTAACGCTGTAGATGAATATCCGATGACAGCTCGAGGTAACGTGTAAATCCCAATTCCTACTCCCCATCAGCAAACCCCCTCCCCAACACAAAAAAAAGAGTGAGAATTTCCATACCAAGCAGAACGAACAAACGTCGGCTGAGTATTAAGTGCATTATCCCAACACCTACACACAAACTCCAACCATCCTTCTGCGTCGACAGGCACTTCAATTTCCCACGTTCGCCAGGCATGGTAGTACTTCTTACTGACTTTTTCCCAAGGCGCTTCGTACCAGACGCTTCCCCCATCCGGTGATACCTCGATTCTCTGAGGCCAGCGGCCGCCGCCGCTGTATGCCCATCCTGTCAATTTTATGCTCCCGCTGTGCGCGATCACGGCGCGGTCGGGGGGTGTCATGATTGCGGAGGAGACGGGCATGTCCAGGATGCTGAAGCCGGAGTTGTACGTCGCGTTGTGTTTTCCGATTTGCTGGTTGAAGTAGAGGTATTCTTTCCTCTGGACTGGGGACATACTCGGTTCGCTCAGGGCTCGGATTCTGGTGAGCCATTTGCAGGAGCGGGCGCCACTTTCTCTTCATCAGCTTTTCTTCTTCGTTGGAAGGGCAGGGTTGGGGGGGGGGGACAAACATGTATCCGAAAACTACGACTCTTAATGGAAATCCGTGGATCTTAGGGAGGGGTTTGTCGTTCATTTCCCAGGCTAGGAGGACTTCGTTTGATTTTACCTTTTTCCAGGGCACCGAGACGGCGAAGTTCGTTACTTGCCCTTTTTTGAAGTAACTATCTGCTCCGATGAATTCAATGTGTTTTGCTGAAGGATTTAGACCGCCGCAGTGCTTGATGATCTTTTTCAGGCCTACGCCCGTCCATTTTGCGGTGCCGATAGCGCCTTCGGACCACTATAAAAGATATCTATTTAGCACTGTTTATAGTGAGGGGTATGATAAGAATACCGGAGCATTGATGAGCTCGTCGCCATCTCCGGGGTATAAATGTATCTGCTCGATCCTGCGGGTTCCGGAACACTGGATTGTCACAGTGTTGCTTTGTCGCGGGAATAGATCTTCGTTCTTGAGGTCTTTTAGAGTAAGTCTCTTCGGCTCGTTGACTAAGCCTTCTACGTTAAAGAAGTATGCTTCCTCCTTAATATCTGGAATCCCGCTATGATTTCGGACAAAGTGGTCTTCGTTGGGAGTAATAGGATTTGTGACAAGGCGGTCCTATAAGCCGTTTATAAATTCCAATAGTAGTTGGAAGGGGGGAAGCTACTTGTACGTACCCGCGGTGGTTCACCATTGTACGGAAAATCCAAAACGTGCAACATATCTTTTGCCTTCTCACTCTTGACAAACTCCTAGCTCTTTTCCGGTATGGTCTTCATACAAGGGCCTAACGCCTCGTGATAAAGCTTCCATCTTACACCCTCCAGCAGAGGATTGGTTTTCGGCAATGGCTCCAACTGGAATTCCGGTGGCTGTTACATCAAACAACCCCGCTATTAGCCATTGTTTTATTCACAGAGAGAACGATGTGGATCATACATGAGGAAATTTATGCTGGGCAAGAACTTTCGCAGCCTGCGCTCGCTTCTCAGGATACTTTTTCCCACTCAATATATCCTTTCCACCCCACGCGTTCTTCTGGAAAATATGGCGTGTCGTGGGACGGGGTTAGTGGGCCTTGCTGGATTTCTTCATGGGTAGCCGAGTCTGCGACTTCGTTTATGGCATTCTTGACTGTCTCCATGGTGTTTGATTTGGCTTTTGGAATGGATTGTGGGTATTTCACAATGGAAGTTGATGGATGGAGGGGAGGAGTAAATTATACCCTCCGGAAGATATGTCCAAAGTTATGACGAACGAGTGACTGGTGTATAAATGGGCCAAGATACTGGAGGAGGGGCTGAGGACTGCCGTTGATTAGGAATCGTTTGTTTTTGGAGTTTCACGGATTTTGGTAAACCGATTATCTCTATATGACGACATGGCCGTGCATCGGTTTAATACTTCAGCAGCTGGAAATACTGATTAAAGTTATCCCTTCGTTTGATTTCGTTGTCTTGTACTATTTAGAGCGTTATTGGAGAAGGAAATGTCTCCAAGTTCTTTACCAGACTCCGAGGAAGTCACAAAAACCTATGCTCCTTTTGTAGCATGTGACTTGTGTTATACTCATTTCTCTCCCACACTCGCCGATCCGCGATCCTTCTTCGGTGATGGTTTTTATGCTAAAAAGCTGTGAAATTCGGGAACAAACGAAGGGAAAGTGGCGGAGGATTGTTTCTGCATGTTACAGATCTACCCTATCGGGTCGGCATCGACTCGCTGGACCGTAGGAACACAAAAGTCCGCAGCGGTATTGTGGGGAATGTGAAAGGGCACGGCGTGAGGGTAGATTTACGTCTGAAGTACGTGCACCACTGATGGGACGTGCGCCGTGGGTATTGATCATGTATTTGTTGTACCGGTAAGCCCCTTGTTTTTCTTCTCGTAGCTCTTATCGATAGCAAAGCCCCTCTCGGTGCCATAGCACATTGCTTTAGCTACTACGGTGATGCTCGAGCATACAAGCTTTTCATTCCCCAGGCACTTGGCATCGCAAGGCTGTTATCATACCATAACTGCAGTTGTCAAATGGAGGACCACACTCGAGAGCTTCAAAGTTCCCGGTGCCAAGCTAGTGTGGTGTGCTTTTCTAATTTACAAGTACTACGGTCTTTGTTTCTAGTCTGAAGGCTGGAGCTTATTCACCTGTGGATTTTAACACTGTGGCTAGGGGTAACTACTAAAAGCTCTTGAAAAAGTGGATACTTGAAGAAAATGCATAATAATTTGAGTGGTATCGCGTGCTAAGCGGTTTTTTGATTCTGAGGATACTTTTTGAAGTTCGTTCGCAAGCAGCGCGCCATAGCGACTCCAGTGGAGGGGCAACTGCTCGCACAAACAAGTGCAGAAACACCAGTGCTGCAAGAGTACAGTACCAGCAATGATCAAACACCCCTTCTACAATATCAAGCACTAACGTTGTATTTAAGTTAGGGATAGGCTTTGCATTCCACGGATAATAAGGATACAAAAAGTAGCGTAAGTCATCTGGGAAGGCGTTTACTGTATGCTTCTGGGATCCACTTTTCAAAAGTGTCGCTACTGTACTGTACGCTTTCCCCTACTTGCATGGTGAATTCAAGTTGTCGAAGGGTGTTGCCTTATTTAGATGGGATCGACTAGAAGATTTGGTGGAGGTTTGGTGAGATTTTGTGGTGTTTATTGTTGCTCTTCAGGTATCATACTCTATTATGGAATGCTGTGCTCCGGATGGTATGTGCCCTCACTGGTAGGCAGTGGTGAAGAAACTAATTCTGCCAGGGCCTCAAGCCGAGACAGCCTTCCAACAAAGTTATCCCGGGATATGCTTTGAGAAGCAGTTTTTTTTAAATAGGTCCCCCTTACCGAATCCTACCCATTTTATACGAGTATCTGATTTCTCCAGAACAGAACTGATCGCTCGCCCAACAACAGCTTAAGCTGATAAACCAAGACGCCTAATAATTTTTAATTGACCTCTCTTCCCTGGTGCTTCTTCCTCAGCAGGCGGAAGATGCGACGGGATGGGAGGGGAAAACCCATTCTGCGGCTGAGTTAACTGATCACTGCAGGTTACACCACTTCAACAAGCTTCGCATTCCCCACCACCCACTCACCCACCCCTAGTGGTTCGCATAGTCTATTTATTATCCACAAGGCTCGCGAACTTTGTCATGGCCCAGTTCATTCGAAACTCCTGGGGGAAAGGATCTAAACTTAACATTATACACCAAAATATCCGTATTCATCAATAAAAACGGGAATATTAACTCACATCTCACCTTAACCCCCCACCATGGGAGATCCGCTGAGTATCGCTGGCCTGATCGTCAGCCTCTCGGGCCTGTTTACTAGTTGTCTACAAATCTACGACTTGATTTCAACTGCAGCCTCCCATGGACCGGATTTCCAAGTTATGCTTTGTAAAATCGAGGTGGAGCAATTGAGGTTCTTTCTGTGGGGAGAAACTATGGGCTTAATACCGAGTTCTACATCAACAAGCTCAGGGGTCGATCTACGAATTGCACATCCGCATATCAACACCACAATTGCCAGGGTTTTTTCATGTATCCAACAAATTTTCCACGATACCGAGAAGCTGAAGAAACGGTACGGGTTAGTACCAGGGGAAGGAAAGTCGCTATCACTTCCTGGTAGTTCCATGCAACTGTACGGGAAGTCGAGTCCTACATTCCCCTCGCTATCAATGTTCAAGGGAATCTACGAGCGACAGCAATCAGCAGCGGTAGAAACGCAGAAACAAAATGGGGCACTCAAAAAGGCACGCTGGGCTATTGCAGATAAGGATAAGTTCAATGCGGTCATCGGCGACCTTCGGGGTTTCAACGATAGTTTAAATAGCCTTCTGCCAGACGTGCAATACAAGACTCAAGAGCGCCTCCGGCAGCAAGTTCTAGCTAGCCAAGACGAGAATGTATTAAGATTGATACAACAGGCTTCTGAAGGAATACATACGGATCTCAACAGAACGGCTACCATCAAACTTAGCAGGCTTAATAGTAGGCCAAAGCATCCTCAAATAGCTGCACCGGCAGCTTATGGACTCCCAGTTATTAATAGTCACGACTTTAGCGATACTAGTAGAGGGACATGGGATATCACTACAAGTCTCAGACGGGCATCCGGCCAAGTCCACGATTCGGAGCCCGTTAAAGTAGAGAAGCAGCGATCAAAGTCGTACTCGGGCGCTGCAACCTTGGCTGGCCCATGGGATCAGGATGAACACATTGCTTCGGGCTATATGGTCGAATTACCGGCTGGGGATTTGGATTCGGGTCCAAATATTTCCGCACCTTCTCCGGCACCTTCTCCGGCACCCAAACCGGCGCGGCGTAAACCCCCTCCTCCCCCACCCCCGGCACTACCGCCGAGTGGGTGGCCGCCCCTAAGTATACGGAAGTCGATTGGGTCTCTCCGAACGCGTGCTAGAACAGGATTGGAAGTTTACGTCCCACCTCCAGTCACTAAGCGGGATACACTAGATGTTCCCACATCACCGGATGTTGTCTATTTGGCGGGGATGTGTAACCTACTGGATTCACCGAATCTTTTTGGAGGAGGTATTTGAAATTGTGCTCGTTTGTAGAATGTGAATTTGCTAATGTTATGATCCAGAAGAGGTCAATTCGCCCCTGAGTGCAACGATTTCTGAGTTGAGCGTCGAACCTTTGAACCGTGCGCCTTCTCCCTGGTCCGGCAGTCAGCGTTTCAGCGATCCTTCCCCTCCTCCTCTTACTCCAGATCTCACGGAAGTCTTTTATATATGCATTGATTTCCAAGACTACGGTACTAGGTTAGTTTATGGTGGTGGCTCAAACGTACTGCTTCTTTGTGTTAATGTTGTATCTAGGGCTGCCATAGCACATACATCAGCTCCGGAAGACTCCAACGTGGTTGGCGGATGGCCCGATGGCGACACCTGCGATTCCTATATCCAAAGCGCATGGGTCCCACCAGTTCTGGTTTATGAATCATATGCTGAATCTGGTACTGGATGCCGATGGGGATATCAGGTCGACCGGGCGCAGGAGCATGCCAAGGGGTTCATTGCGCACCTCTCGGGGGAGAAAACGGGTTTGATGGCTTACCTTGAGCGACATGGCAAAACACTCCAGATGGCTTTAGAAGAGTACTTTGATCATCTGTTACGACATGTGCTCGAGGCTGCTAATATAAAATACGGGCACGATGCTTATATCGCTTCGGGGATCGAGTGCACACTTATTGTATCGAAGAAGTGGGACAACAGTGTTTGTACTCCGTTGAGGAACGCCGTTCAGAACGCGCTCTTCAGCTTCGGGATCAACTCGGATGTCGCACTTCAGGTCGATGCTTCCTTGGCTGCTTCATACGTCTCCGCCGGACTCTTCATCCCGGAGCTCAAGGAGCAAATCCGTGCCGATGGGAATTTAGTCGAGGGAAATGAAGATTTATTCATGGTCTGCCACGTAGGCTGTGAGACGCAGAAAGCAATTGTAACCCCCCTTCCCCCATGAATCTACTAAGCATTCACTGACACGCCCAGACAATCCAAACCTTCCAAGCCCAACCACGCCCAAATCCGGAAGCCACAACTTACCACCCGCCACAATTCTCCGCAGTCGGGATAGAATGCATCTTCCGCGAGTTCGAAAAGTACCTTGAACGCAACCACGAGTACACTAGAATTCGCTCTGAGAAACCATACCACAGCGCTCAGGGGAACTGGCTAAGCACGGTATTGGAATTCACGAAGGGGCCGAGCGTCATTTACATTGGCTGCCCTTACTACCCGGACTGCTACGAATGTCCGTGCTCGGGTGGGACATTGAGCATGACGAAGGGACAGATGGAGGGCATTCTTAATGGCTTTTTCGCGGAGGTGTGCGCGCAAGTTCGTGAGGGGTTGAAGAAGTTGCCCAAACCTGCGGGGAAGAGTAAAGTGTTTAAGGTTTGTCCGGATATTTGGTCTCGCAGTCGCGGATAGTGTGCTAACGGGGATGGTAGGGCATATATCTTTGCGGCGAGTTTGGATCGAGGTGTAATGCCTTGCAGGAATACCTTCGTAAAGAACTGCCGGAGCAGTCTGTATATCCGCTTCCGCAGAGGTGAGTTCCTTCCGTTCACTGTTATTGAATTCGTCCAGACAGTAGCTAATTCAACCCTTCAGCGCAACGGAAATCGCCACGGGAGCAACGATAGCTGCGCTGAAGCATGGACTGCCAAAATGAAGGCCAAAAAAAGGGTTTGGAATGTGTTACTTTTGATAAACAGCGTATGTTGAATTATATTACATTTGGTATCTGGATATGTGTTAAAATTGGCGTTGGAAATTTGTCAGTTATTTTCTTGGGTCATGGAAATATGCATGGATGGGTATTGTCACCACATGATGCGATGTGGAGTTTCACATATATTCCGGTGCGGTTGTTTCAAATACCGTTACCCACACACTTTGAGTTAAAAAATCCAAATCCGAAAATCAACGACTATGTTACAATAACTCAGACTTACGAATCATCTATTTTCTTCCTTCTTTTGATGTGCAATTGGCAGCAACTTAGCCTTTATCCTACGATACCATCCCTCCTCCTCATGTCCCTCCCCCCAAGCCTAGAGCACGCAAAAAAAAAAAAAAAAGAGATTCAAATATGTATTTTTCAAATCGCGGTTTGCGGTAGTTTTCGAACGAGAGGTGGTGAATCCACCTTCTTAAGAACCCTTCTGGGGAAGTCTCTGGGAATGAATGAATGATATAAAGTTATACGGCCGTGAAGATTCCGGTATGGAGGTTTGCCGGCGGGTGGGTGTGCTACTATTGTTCGAGCATAAACTGAGTGCCTTACAAAATGGACGTTATCGGAGTGTCGATAGCAGACGTATCTTCAGAGTATGATAGGTAATATTTTTGCGGTGTGGATTGTACTGTACGCACAAGATACACCTACTGTACCAGATCGGTATGATAAAGCATAACTTATCCAATTTCGCTTTCGCTTTTTTCGCGTTTTCCCTTATTCTTTTTCACTCTTCTCTTTTACAAGGTCTGGCAAGAAGTTATGGAACAGTTATTTAATGTTAGCAAGCCAAATATATCCCTGGCTGTTCCGGTTAATGGGTTCCTACCATTGTAGCCCAAGATACGTATGCCACTGGCTTGCACGTCCGGTACAAAATCTGGCTTCAAATTCATCTCAATTAAAGCATAAGACATCCAAGACGATGACATAGCGTGAGCCAGGACAACCCCGCTCTCAAAGCCATATTCTTAGCTCCCCTCTACAATCCACCGTTGATGGCCTCAAAGCTTTCACTACAGAATCTTCTTGACAGCCAGACCGTAGTAAGCAGAGGCCCATCTATACTCGTAATGTCGTGACGTTTGTAAAACGGACTGCTATTGTATACCACCAAAATTCTGAGGCTCTGGCGGATATTTGGGTGATATGCAATAGCAGTCCGTTTTACAAACGCCACGACGTTACGGGTACGCCACCAGGACCGAGTGGCAGCCTCATAAAAATTGCTAATCTTGTGGCGGAGTGCTATCGGGCCATCTATGTTGCACAATACCCCGCTCCAACACCTTAGCTACCTGCTCCGAGTCCTTCATCATCACCACTGTTAGAGAAAACCAAGCCAGAATGAATTCAAGTTTCAAGACCAGCTTCAGCGACAATGTCAACAGTCTCATTGTCTCCAACAGTTATAACGTCACATCTGTTGCGGACGAGAAATATAGAGTCCTTCAATGGTTATCTCCTTTAGAACCTCAGAAAAGGCACCAGGATGTGAGCAACCGAAGACTTGACGGTACAGGTCACTGGTTCCTGGAGACAGCGGAGTTTCGGAAGTGGTGTAAGGCAGAGGATGGGTCTGTTTCTTCTACACTATTTTGTTCTGGAGATCCGGGAGCTGGAAAGACTCACATAAGGCACTACACTCTTTCTTGTCGATCAATACATCTGCTAACAGGTTGGCTTAGCTCTTTGGTTGTTGACACCTTATGCGACCAGTTTTCTGGAAAAGATGTCGGAGTTGCCTGCCTGTATTGCGATTTTTACGCTCAGGAGGAACAAGTGACAACCAGTATGATGGGTGGGATTCTAAAGCAACTCGTGGCGGCTTTGGATGAACTCCCGGAGGAGATCAGCGAGGCTTTCCAAAAATCGAAAGAATCTATCGGCGGACGAGGGCTTCGACTTCCGGATATTCTCAAACTGTTAGCACAGATCCTTGCATTCTTCCGCCGGACGTTCATATGCATCGATGGATTGGATGAATATGCGGTTGAGCGCAGGCCCGAACTTCTGCGCTCTCTGCAGCAGGTTCTCCGGGATTCGCCAACTACACGCTTATTCCTAGCTGGGAGACCGCATCTCGAAGAGGAAGTGAAGAAGCATCTTTCGGAACCCGTAGCTCACCTCGCTATAAAGCCTCACGAAAGCGATATTAAGAAGTACATTAATATGAAGATGTCCGAGGACCCAGATCCGCATGCGATGGATAGAGAGTTGGAATCTGAGATAATAACGAGTATCTGTGAGAGCTCCTCTGATATGTAAGTAGAAGCTAGAAGCAAAAAGAAAACAGACTATTGCACGCGTTTTCTAACGAGTGTTACAAGATTTTTGTTAGTTGCGCTGCAAATCGAAGCCATACTAGGAGAGACCAGCATTCACCGGAGAAGACAAAAACTACACCAAGGAGCAAATGGCCTACACGATGTGTATGCCGCGACACTGGATAGGATAAGCCGCCAGCGCGGGGATAAGCCAAGACTCGGCATGGAAGTTCTGATGTGGGTGTCTTTGGCACAGCGGCCTTTGTCCGTTAGTGAACTGTGTGATGCTCTCGGAGTAGAAATTGGATCCGCCGATCTCAACGCCAAAAACATCCCTCCGATACAGACCCTTCTAGGGTCTTGTCTGGGACTTGTGACCGTCGATAAGGCAACGTCAAGGGTCCATCTGATTCACTCGACCCTCCAGGAATACTTACAAGCTCATACAACTCTTTTTGACCATGGCCACGCCAAGATTGCCGAGGTGTGCTTGACATATCTCAACTTTTCAGCCGTCAGAGCTCTTCCCATATCAATGGGAACACCGCCGGCAAACATGCCATTTCTTATCTACGCTTCATACCACTGGGGATACCATGCAGGGAAGGATATGACGGAGCCACTAAGAATGCGTGCCCTTAGCATTCTCAAAGATTGTGACCATGTATCAGGAAGTGTAATTGATTTAAGGGTGGGGATTAGAGAGTATGGTTCACCATTGTGGAAATACCTATATTACTGCTCGTGGGATGATTACATCCTCCGTGATGGTTGTCGGATTTCTGGACTACATTGCGCTGTTTTATTTGGTCTCGAAGAGCTTGTATCATCACTGATGGAACTCGAAAGCACTGATATCAACCAACAAGACTTTCGCGGGAGTACTCCACTTGCACACACTGTCCGATGTGGCAGTCACTCAATTTTAACGCTACTTCTGAGGGATCCAAACGCCCGCCCTAACATTAGCGATGATTATGGAATTGCTCCACTTTTTCTAGCTGCCGAGTTGGGCAATGAAATGATGGTGGAGCGACTCCTAACAATGCCTGACGTTAGCCCCGGCGCGAAGGATACCTGGGGTAGAACTCCACTTCACATTGCTGCATTAAACGGACATGCAAATATCGTGAAGCTGCTACTGTCTCGGTCCGATGTTGATCCTAATTCGAAGACTGTTACAGGCGATACACCACTCCTCTACGCTTCCAGCACCGGTGACGAAGGTATAGCCGAACTATTCCTTAATCTGGACAATTTTGATCCAAATATCGCAAATAATCACAGTAGCACCCCGCTATCTCTTGCCGCTGAATACGGATATATTGGGATAGTCGAGATGCTGCTAGCCATGGACAATATCAACCTAAACCCGGTGGATGGAGACGGTGATACCCCGATATTGGTGGCTGCTTTAGGTGGGAGCGGGAAAGTGCTGCAGTTACTATTCGACTGCGAGGGTATTAATCGCAATCAAGTAAACAACGAAGGACATACGCTTCTTCACATGGCAGTTCGCAGTGGACAAGAGGCGGTCGTAATGCTCTTACTGGAACGAGGAGACTCCGATCTTAACGCTCGCGATCTGAGTGGCGCTACACCTCTTCAGCTCGCTGCCAAGAGAGGACATGAGGCAATCGTGAGGCTACTGAAAGCTCCCCAAACTCACCATTCTGGACCAACTGGCGCCGAGTCTAGCACATCGGCGGGGTACTAAGGAATCCTAATCTGGGCAGAGGTTTTCAAGGTGCTGCATGTTTGTCCCTTCCTATGTCATTCATGTAAAGTTCTCTATTTCTCGAGCTCAGAGTTTGTGTTTCTTTGCAATGGGATATCCCACGGTTGTAAGCCTTGGTGCAGGGTTTCACACTATGATCCGGGGCGGGATTTCTTTGGTTTATTTATTCTTCTCTCATCTTTAGTTCATGCCCTCTTTTTCCTCTATTAATCCCTTTTAGTTTTTTTTTTTTTGCTCCTTCATGTATCCCATCATGATTCTCAGAGTTCCGGTTCGATTAATTGACGGAAAACACTAGTTTGGAATACCCAAGACTTCACCTACCATATTATAACCTTTTTCGCTGTTCGAACCATTATAAGTGATGATTATGAATCCTGAGTTAATCCACATCCAGTCGGAGGAGCCTTCAAGATTGTGCGAAGAACCCCGGGTATACAAGCACATGAATCGCAGTATCCTCAGCGTGAGCTCTTCCGAATAGCGGCATTTTGGAATTTTTGGCCGGAGAGGTCTGAAGAAAAGAATTCCTTGAACAATAGTGCAAACAGTCTCACTTGTGCAGGGTATTTTTATTTTTATTTTTATTTTTTTTCAAGTCCATAGATTTATTCGTGAAATACAGGAAAATCCTAGCAATCACGGCCTAAAAAACCCCCCCCCTCAAAACAACAAAAGAAACTTTCGCCTGTCACCCCCCTAAATAAAACAAATAAACGATAGAAATCAATAGCATCCATCATTAGCCCAAAGGCCGAAAAAACATTAAGAACCCAAGTTGGAACCTCTTGTAAAAGGAAAACCCCCCCAGCTTCACCGGAGGTTCTTTGGGATAAACTGAGAAAATTTCTTTGATCAAAACCTTTCCCGCTTCATTATCCTTCCACAGGGCCGATCACTTGTGGCAGGGTAGTATTACTTGGGATGAGATTATTAATCCGAACACCTTGACAGAAATATTTGATAAAAAAAATTGGGCGTGTTGCTGCGTTGCTTTGCGTTAGCTAAATATTTTTTGCAAAATTCTTGTGTAGGGGTGTGTCCGGATTAATAATCTCACCCCAAGTAAATAGGGAGGACTAAGTTGGTTGAGTTCTGTAGCCAAGACAAAACCCCTAACCCTACCAAAAAAAAAGAATAGTAGTTAGTCTATAGGTAGACATAGGCATCATAACAAGACCGTGCACATTTGGATCATGGTATGATATAATGGAAGGTTTCAACCATTTTCGTGGTATAGTGAACGTTTACCCTGGGATTTAAGTTACCTTACTGCAATTAAACTTTGTTTCCCAGAGCCCGCTTCCACCAGTCTGGCTAGAAACTTAGTCTATCCTCAACCGGTTCTATAACCACAACCTTAAACGTAACTTTGCTATATCATAACATCTCCCCCTTCCTTCAAGGGATTAGAAGTAGGCAAAATACATTCTTCTAGCTTATCTCTCTTTTTTTTTGGGGGGGGGGGGGGCAACACTAAACTGAAGCTAGCTAGCCGACAAAAGCTAAATACATGCAAAACCTTAATTCCCCAAACAGAAGAAAAGGTAGGAATCCCTACGTAGTATATCTTGTCAATTTTAGTTTTTTTTTTTTGCTAGATGGGTGGTTGTGTTGAACAACGACTTGAAAACATTTAGATGCTGTTTATCACAAAGCAGCGGTTCAAAGAAAGTAGGATG
The DNA here is from genome assembly GCA_003788595.2 of Choiromyces venosus 120613-1. Lineage (NCBI taxonomy): Eukaryota > Fungi > Ascomycota > Pezizomycetes > Pezizales > Tuberaceae > Choiromyces > Choiromyces venosus. The sequence goes on along the minus strand of ML120426.1, from coordinate 12,524 downwards.
CGATGCATTACCGAGGAGCGGGCGGTCCTTGTAAGTAAGTATAGTAGTAATCTGCAGATATGAAATGCTGGGGGGTCTTTTTGTTTTTCTATCCCCCCTTCCTTACTTTGGCGCTGTGCTGCATGGTAGAGTACTCTACGGTACACTACCGGTAGCACAATTGACGGATGGATGGAAAGCGAGGACCTGGAACTGCGAATAAAATGAAATAAAAAAGATAAGATTACCGTTTGTGTGCGAGGACGGACGGGAGGGAGGGAGGGAGGGAGGAGAAGCTTTTGCTTCGGATTGGAACTTCTTCAGGTGGATTTGGTTCAGCATCACACGCACCCTCACCCGTACTTAAGTTTTGTTGGAAGGGAGGTATCTGAGAGAGTTTCTGGTGACCACAATGTGCACACCAATCCTAAAAAAAGCAAAGAGTAGAAAAGAAAAAAAAGCCATCAAAAGAAATAAAAGAACAAAAAAAAAAAAAAAACTTCACCCTCATCCCGACAAGTTGGTTAAACTTTAGCTAGTGAATTAAGTAAATCAAGGGGAATAAGATGGGATGGGGATGGGGATGGTGGAGGGATGGGATTTCATCCCATAAAACAGGGAATCATCCTTTCCTACTGCCGATTTGAAGGACTATCTATCGTACACTATAGTACTAGTAGTGTACTGTACTGTACTCCTGCTTGCCTAACAGTACGGTGTGTATGTAGGTGTAGTACGATACTGGGCAGAGACCCACACATACGATACAATCGAAAGGGAGAAAGGGTCAATGAGGCACAGCACCTGATTTTACCCAGACACTCCCATACAGACACTACTCGTGCCATTTCGTACAGCACATACGGCAGTAGGAGTATCCTATGCACCCCACCTCTTGCCAAACCAACCAATATTTGCCAGAAACACAAGCCTGGGAAATGATAGTGCCGAGACTTGCAAAAAAACCGCATCTCTCTCCCCCAAACTCTCGGGTTTTATTTTTTTTTCATCCCGTTCTTTCATAAAGGATCCCATCGCCCTGATTACACTCTTTTCCCTTCCCTTCCGTTTCTTCTTTTCTTTCTTTTTTTTCTTTTTTCTTTTTTCTTTTTTCTTTTTTCTTTTTTCTTTTTTCTTTTTTCTTTTTTCTTTTTTCTTTTTTCTTTTTTCTTTTTTCTTTTTTCTTTTTTCTTTTTTTGGTTTTTCGTTTTTCTTGGACTTGCTCACATCAAAATGAGCAACCCATTCCCGGGCCATACTCCAAACTATGTCAATCCGAAACGCGGGCGCCGACAGTCATGTCGAGCATTGCCTGCGCGGCGGTAGCGATAGTGTTCGGAGGTTATTTGTTCGGTTGAGGATGCTGCGGAGTGGTGGGCGGGATGACTTCGCATTTGTGATGGCTACGGTGGGTGGTTTTCGATGTTCTTTTATTTTATTGTTTGGTGGGAAGAAAGATTGGGATGGGGCGGATGGGACTAACGAGAATTGGTGTAGACTTTGTTAACGGCCAACGCTATTTTGACATGCGTTGGTTAGTAGACTATTCCATAGCGCTGTTTCTAGTCACTAACTATCACTTGTAGCATCAAAATACCGCTTTGGAATGTACATATGGGACATTAAGCCAGACATCGCCGTAACATCTTTCTCCCTCCCTTTCTCGCTCCTCAACCTCAAGACTAACAAAGTACCAGATGGCTCTAGGAATAACACGCCTCTACAACCCCTCCATGCTCGCCGTAAAACTGTCAATCCTACCTTTCTACAAGCGCATCTTCTCCTCTAAGACCTTCGGGAAAGTCCTCCCGGGAACCGGTCTCTTCGTCACTGCTATCGCGATAACTTTCACGCTGGCGAATTTGCTCCGGCGTCAGCCCGCAGCATACTACTGGGGCCGAGCCATCCCGAATCTAAAATGCATAAAATCTGAATGCGCTATATTATACCAATGCTGCGTTGAGCATTTCCACCGACTTGCTGATTTGGGCGCTGCCACTACCGCTTTTGAAGAAGTTGGAGTTGCATCGGAGGGAGAAGATAGCGCTGGTGTTTATCTTCTCGTTGGGGGTTTTTGTATTTTCACACTTGGTGGCTTAGTTTATGGGATTGGGTGCTGACGTTTCAACATCTCCTTCAGGCCACCCACTATACCAGTATCAATGTTATACCTTTAGAAATTTTGATCTTCGGAGCGAGACGCACTCCCGGGAAATGTTCATATTACTCCAAATTCACACCGTGATCATGTCAGGTCACTTGTGGTACACGATACCTACTCTGCCAATTGCAGTTTATTCTGTTATAAGTTTTTACAGTATATGGGGCCTCTGGCTCTCTTAGATTTTGATGAAGTTGGGCTGCGTATAGGAACTTCAAAAAAGATGAGTGAGTTTCGGGGGACGTAGCCATGTGTTCTGTCAAGTTGCAATGAATTGGGATATGAGAGTCCTTTAGGGGCTCGATGGTATTAACTTATGGAATACCCAGTTGGGTATTTGTGCTTGTGCTCTTTTCAGTCATCATCTAGGCCTATTTACGTTGCTTCTTGAGGAATTATTTTTCCGCTTTGATATTTCGCGATGTTGGTCCCTTGTATTGCACTATTGAGTAATGGGGTATGATACTTTGCAGTTCATAATGCGCTTATTTTGTTTTTTAGCCTTTAGTATAAGTTAAGTTAGATGTCGTAGAATATGGCCGTTTGAAATACTCTATGCTACCCACCCCCGTCCACTCACTTCCTCAAAACCTCAAAATTTACACCGTCATCCTATCACCACTACCGTCAGCCAAATACAGCCCAAAGAAATAGGTAGGAAAAAGCAAATACATACCATCTCCCCATCCACTCTTGCGTGACATTCTTAGCCTCATCAACGAGTCCCATCTCTAGCAACAACTGCACACTCCCTCTAACCGCGCTCTCAAGTGCAGACGCTATCCAAGCATGAGTGATAGAGGTATGTTCCCCGATAAATATTGTCTATGCCCCGATTAGCCCCTCTCCTCCGGAATGGAAAGAAAGTAACAACATACATTCAATTGCATCTTGAAATACTCCGGAAGATACAACTCGTGCTGACCAACCGTTGGTTCTGTCCATGCACCGCTGGTATGTTCATCCTCGAGCCAACATAGCCTTGCAAATTTGCCGGCATACTGCTCGTATATGGTGGGTCCGTGAATTTCAGCCATTGCGTCGAGAGCATAGTTGACGTGCTCTGTTTCGCTCATACTGATGCTTCTGGTGGCACTGTCGCCATAGTTGTAGCTCGCTAGTAGGACTGCCGGGCCAGTCCGGTTCAATTGGTAGGAGGGGTAGCAGAAGGCCATTATTACTAGCCAAGTCAGCGATGGAAGAAGAGATGAGAAAGAAAAGTAGTAACTGACATGGTATGTCGGTGGATGTACACCCGCCAAAGTTGGGACGAGAGGAGGCTTCCCAGAAGCGCGTTTTGAAGAGGAGTGCTACCTACTCCTTATCAGCTATCCCACCGCCATCATGATAAGCGAGAAACAAACTTTGCAAGCACTATCGTAACTCAATCGTCTGATCGCTCTCAACATCACGCTCGAAAATTCTATCCTCTTCCGTCAGTCCATGCCCCCTCTTCTCATTATCGTTGGAAAGAAAAACATACGAGGCAATCTCCATTTCCGCACCTGCGTAAACGGCGCCGCAACAAGTAGGTAATCATAGTCTGCTGAACCATAATCCTTGTCACTGCCAGTCTTCTTCCAAGAAACCCTGACTTTCTCTTCCTTCTCGAGATAGTCTAGTCTAACCACTTTCCGCCCGTACTTCACCTTATCGCCCAAAAACGGAATAAATGAGCGCGGGAGTGTCTCGAGGCCTTTGTCTATTGTTTTCCATTCTGTTGCGCCAAAGTACAGGCTTTCGTAACTATGTGGATATGGGCGTCAGGGTTTATTACTCGATGTTTTTGTGAAAGTGGGTGAGTGTGAGAGAGAATGGCTAGGGAAACATACAGAAGATACCAGAATGAAACATCGCCACTACCGAGACCGCGGCTGTCGATTGACAGATCCGTTACGTTGAGGTCTGCGCCTAGGTGCTGTCGGATGAAGGCAAATTCGGACCAATTATCCCAACCCTCGTCTTTTGATGTCAACACCATTCCCTACAACTGCATAATGGGGGGGATACCAATAAACTGCTTATGCGCCCGGTATATATTCTCTGCAATGCCCCTAATCTTTTCTGGGGTTTGAAAGATTTCTGCTATCCTCTTACTCACTTCCGCGAGCCCCGGTGACACCTCCTGGTTCGCACCTGGAGCGAGGGTAGCATTTGCGGCTATTTCTGCAACCTGCTCCAGTATCAATCATCAATTCACACTCGACACATGTTTAAGGAAAGACTAACGGTGGGAATATTCCCCTCGGAATCTCGAACGCCGTTGTAGTACACTAGGTTATTTGGATGCGACTGGATCCAAGGAATGAAGTTGACTTTGAAATTTGGATCGTTCTTGTTAATTTGGTTCATTTTTTCCGCGACTTGGAAGACGATCTGGTGGTCTTTGATTGTCACTGTTTCGTTTGTGCCAGCGTAGCGTACTTTCTCCGGGACTGTGGTCGGGATGAGATGGATTTACGGATTTTAAGTGATGGAACTTAACTTACATCTCATCGGACCCATTTCTGTTGATTATTAGCTATTTTTTTTTTTGAGACGGCAGGGAAATGGGGGGGTACCTTGATATTGGTAGTCATCTGGACCTCCGTTCAGGTATACCGTTCGAATACGACTGATAAATTAGTTTTGCAACTGAGATCATGACTAGGCACTCACCCCCCAATACGATTCGACGACTCCAAAATCTCAAAATTGCGGAAGCCTTGGGAGTGCAATATAAGCTATCACCTCAATTCAATTAGTAAGCCCTCCCCAACCTGGTAACAAAAAGCAAATATTAGAGTAGAACTTACGCTGCTCAATAACCCCGCCATCCCCGCGCCAACAATACCAATCCCTAGGCAAAAAATCCCAACTTAACAACCACCCCTAGTCACCTTGAACACAGGTTCAGCAAGGGCAGACAAAACCTACTCTTCTCCTTCGCAGCCCGCACATCCACAACTCCTACATCCTTTCCTTCCAAATACTTAATCCCATCAAACCACGGCCCAGAAGTATTTATTCCAGAGCTTTTATCCATCTTCACCTTCTCAGGCCCTACTGAGCGCTTCCTCTTCTGCTTGAGCAGCATCTCTTCACTTTTTCCCAATACTTCACCTGTAATTTCATCTACCGCAGATAAACAACCCGTGTAGGGAGCATGTTTGGGGATTATCCATACTATGCGGAAGGGGGTGTCTGTCGTCGTGGTGCGGGGGTTGATTGATTTGGCGATTGTGTGGTGGTGGTGGTAGTCGTGAGTAGACGACGGGTCACAGGGACCATAGTGGATCGAGAGAGGATTAGGAGGTAGCAGGGATATTGTGATATGGATATTTGCTATACGGGTGTTTAGGTCCGTTTTTGTTGTTAATGTTATGGGAGTGGATGCGGTGGAGTGGGTGGCTGCCACTATGAATAGGAGCGGGAGGAAGATGGGGATGATCGGAAGCATGGCTGTGGGGTGGAAAGGGGTGAGGAGCGATGGACTTGAAGCAGCGAGGGAGGGATGGTTATAATAATCATCCACTCTGAAGACATGGGGACTTTTTCGGCCGAATGGTCTAATCCAATTATATCCCTCTACCATTACCTCCACTATTACTCAACAACCTCTTGCCAGATCCCGAAAATCCATCCTCGGGGATGCACACTCCCCAGAGCTGTCTCGGCTATAGATTTATAAGTGTAGTATCATACACTTGACCAACTCACCACTGCCATAGCGTATACCACGGTTTTTTCATCCTTTCATTTCAAAGATACCACCGCCGCAAGCCCCCTCCGTCACTGCAGAGCCTTGAGTAACGTTACACCACAGTTCACCACATCGCACCCTATAGCAGATCACATTAAATCAAGCTCATCGGGCATACAAGGTCCGGCAAGAAGTTATGGAACAGCTATTTGAGCCTATTTCAGGTTAACAAGCCAAATATATCCCTGTCTGTTCCGGTTAATGGTCCATACCCTTGTAACTGAGATGTCCCTGACATATTATACGTGAACATTATGTTTATATAACCTATTGCACTCCCGGATACTTGCAAATGTCCACACAGTAGCTACAAGGCACAGGGGGGATGTTTTCGCACAAGACAGGGATTATTTTGCGGGTTAACCTAAATTAACTGTTCGTTTATTTTCGAGGGGGTGCTTGTAGATAATCAGACGAAAGGTCCGCGATGTACCTTTCAAATACCCGGCTACCTGCTTGATAAGCTCTGCTTCTTAAAAAGATTCGATCAGTCCATGATATCTGGCAGATGTAAGAAAGGTAACTTCTTGTTCTTGATTAGTGGTGAAAAATGTAGTTGTTGAAACACTGTGCGGAGGACAATCATAAATACATCAGCTAAACTGCACTCAAAATCCCAGAATTCTGATTGATCAAAAATTCCCTTGTTATGATACCCCGTTCTTTTTGTTTTCTCCTGAAGCACAACAGTTACTGTATCAGGTATAGCTTCGGAGTTGATTCCAGAGTGACCAATTGTGCAACGACTTTTCAGTCAAACGCCTGACCCACCATACTATAAGATGACCCGTAGGCACTAAGATATTACCACGATGTGCCAGTATACAGTCTTCATTTATTCTATCCATCCCTGGCTACTCAGAGAACCAATCTAATAAAGTCGTAATAACAACCTCGTATTTGATATAATATGAGTGTCGATAAGCAAAGAGCTGGCTTAACCGTATGCTAGTTAAGTCAGCTTTTTTCTTATTAACGCTCATATCATCACGATCTTCGCTAAAGTCAGCTGCAATATCTTACTCGCATCTAACTTACAGTACCTTATCATACCTAGGCAAAAGTCTTGGTGAAGTGGCCTCTTTGCACCCAAAGTTGGTATTTCTGATTACTTACCATCCCTTGAATTACTTCAAAAAATGCACACAATCTGCTCAATTACTTTCATATTCATTGTAGTTTTCACTAGACACCACTCGTTAAGTTAATTTAGTTTAAGGGGTTAAGTTATCAGTCTTTAAAGTTGATGCTACCCAGTGCAATGACAATTTTGTATGTAAAATGACAGTTTTTGGTACATTGAAAACTTTGAGACTACATAAATTTTCCAAATTTTCACTAGATTGATTAAAATTTGCATGAGAGTAGGGCAAAGATAGAGTAACTAGATGTTAGAAGCCAGGTTGGAAAAATACTTTGTGGTTCCTAAGCTGCAGGCAGCTGAAATTCGCTGTTTTTTTTTGTTGTGAAAAGCTCATTTCACCAAGAACTTTGCACAGGTACTTTATCATGCGAGAAAGGAAACCCCCACCCCCCAGACATTTTTTACATTTGAGAGTCAATCTCATAATGTCAATGCCCTATACTCGAGCAAAAACCCAAAGTTCTTTGTTTCTGCCATTTTGGGATGCCACAATGATCATTTGGAGCTTTACACGTTACATTGTCAACGGGAAGATTTTTAAGCGTCCTATCGCTTCTTTTCTGGTACTGTACAATTCAGCACCCATCTTTCCCGTTTCTTGAATCATTACCATTATTTTTTTTATACTGTAGTTCCATCAATCATATGATAGTATTCACTTGGAAGATAAACTAAAGTTTTGTTTTACAAAAACTTCTCCTTCATCGGGAATTCCAAACAACTCTAAAATTCAATAAGCTAGAGATGGATCTCAAGACGTCAAACCATGTTTTCCAAATAACACACCGAGTACTGTGCAATACGCCAAGTCAAAGCTTAGCTTTACCATCAAGGAACTTCCCTAGGACCTACTAATTAATCTGTCATTATTGGGCGAAGCCCAATCACCTCACAGCCATTGGTTCAAACATCACTCACACACACGATACGTACGTTAGGTTAGGGTTACAAATAAAGATAACATGGCCAAGAAAAGATAAAAACCAAAAACACACCCCAGGTGACTCGATTACATAACAAGACTTTTAGAATAGGGAGAATTCCGAGGAGCCATTTTATATATCTCTGACAATGTAAAAGTCGACACACAGGAACATGAATAAGTGCAATTATAAGACTACTTATGTTGTATTGTGCATGGACAAAATTAACCGAAGAACGACAACGACAACGAACACACAATTTGCCCGGTGATGACAACCTCCATACATTCAACCACCCTTTTAGGTCCTAGGAGGTCCTACGCTCGCATGGCATATCTATGCCATGATGGTTATGTTGAAAAAGATTTTACTGTTGATCGTTCGCTCGGGAGGAGAACATAAATAGAGACGTGAAGTTTCTGTGTTGTGTTGGGTAGTGGTGGTAGAATTGTTAAGAGTCGGCGTTGAGCGTGAGCCTATTTCAGAACCGTAAGTTAAGCGACTGGCCCTAATGACCTCGTATGCCATGAGTTCAGCGGCCTAACTTCTACGGGACAAAATCATCACTACGTGGTTTTTTTTCGTAGAAGCCAGGCCGCTCAATTACTCCCCTAAACCAGGTCAGTCAATATCCATGACATGTCACAACATATTCACGCTATCCGTGACAGAACTTTCGAAATGACCTTTGATAGCTGATATGTTATGAGTGGTATAACCACATAGTACACAAGCGCCTCCCTCCCCGGACCGAGCCAGCCACCACATGACATGATTGAATACGGCAGAGCATTACAATATTAAAAAACGCGTCCTAAATATCATGGCCTCCTGAAAGATGTAGCCCCAGCCGCTCCCTCCCTCACACAACAGCCGAAACCTACAACACCCTATACATGGCATGCCGTAATCACCTCTCATCTTCGCTGTTTCCCTTTAAAACAGAGAACTTTCCAACCTACCCCTTCATCAAGCTCCCAGTGCAATAGAAGTTTAGTTTTAGCTTTTTTTGTTCGGCTCCCTAAGTCAAAACCTTTCCCGCTCAAATTTATATAGTATGACCGAAAACCCTACAGCAGACGAGACGAAAACAAATCAAAAGAGAAGGGTGATATCGCAACCTGCAGTTCAAACTAAAGACCCAAAGGTGTAAAACCATTGACGCTAAAGGACTAGGTGTTTTTTCAATTCAAATACGGAATATTACCGACGTGACTACATACCTTTCGAATTGTTCCTTTGTGGAGGTTTTTCCGTACCTAACCCGCTCGCTTTACGCGGTCTTTTAACATTACATATCATAACACGCACCTGTTTTAATTGGCTTTAGCGGCCGGTCCCACCGTTGGTAGCAAAGGCCTGTGGGAGTGTGTTGTTTGGGGGGGTGTTTTTAGTAAAGGTGGGTTGACTAGGGAGTATTATGGAAGAGAAAAAAATAAGATTCTTTATTACCGAGGATAAGAAGTGTCGGTGGGGTTTCTTGGATAAGGAAGATTCGTAGAGTCAGTTATCTGTTCTCCCTCTCACACACCGAACGTACTTCCCCCGTACGGGAACTGTCTGTAAAGGGTGGTTGAGTTGTAGGGAGAATGATGACAAGTACTATGTCAACTTTTCCCTCTAGTTCTCCCCCTCCTCTTTCTCCCGTCTCCTTCTGTAGGATTCTGAAGATTCCGAGTCCTACTTCGATACCAACTCCTTCGGGAGTTTTTAGCGGTATTGTCGATAGTTCTGTAACGGTTCTTTTAACGTGGTCTACAGAGACTCTTCTGATATTTCACGTCTGAGAGACCTTTTTTAGAATTTTTTACCCACCGTGTTCTCTCCCATGTAGAACTACTCTCAGAACGACTCTTCTCTAACTTTACCCGTAAACGAGTATCCGTAACCTGTTTTTTATACACCTCTTCCTTCTGTTACACCCTTCTACTCCACTGATAACTCTCTCCTCCTCCCTCTTCCTCTTTCACCTATAAATCTATAGGATTTCTCTTCACCTTATTCCTGACACAACTCCTTTGAGGATCCTCCCCTCTCTCTTTCCAATCAGTTTACTACTGACCCAAAAAAATACCGGTTTTCATACCAACAAAGGAAGGACAAAAAGGACTAGGAAGAAGACGATTACCAGCCTAATGACGTCAGTTAATAACTCCAAATACTAGTTATACTGAAACATCTGTATACCCTCCTATAATTCTTTCTCAGACTTCTCCTCCTCCAGAAAAATTAGTAACTGTTACGATTTTGAGTGAACGGGAAGTACTCTACCGAGTCTCTCGTACCTTAATGTGACGACCTTTAAGGGGGGATAAGTGGTCTAGAGTTAGGTTAACTTTTATAGACCAGAGACTAATTCCTATTCGAAAGATTCGTGATAGGACTAGAAGTAGAGTACTTCCCGGGACTCGTACACCAGTTTTTCTGTTAACTTCTCCGTTAGTGAGTAACAACCCTTGAAGAACTAAGTTTCCAAAAACTATGAGACCGTCCTAGATACCACCTATCCCATCTTCGTTAATAATTCCGACTACCTACCATATGATTCATGACTAATGACGATAGATAAAGAAAATTAAAAAATTAAAAAAAAACCAACTACAAC